>CM053761.1:1279091-1320526 GCA_028658305.1 Pachyuromys duprasi
CTTTCTTCCCCTTTCTCTCCCTCCCCCTCTCTTCCTTTCCTCTCTTCCCCCTTCACCTCTCCCCCTCTCCTGTTTCCTACCCTCCTCTCCTCTCTTTCCCCCACACCCCCTGTGTGGCACAAGCCCTCTCAGGACGCCCTCCACAGTAGCCCGGCGCTGACTGGCACCCTTGGCCTGTGTGCTTGCTGAATGTCCAGGACTCCAGGCGGTTCTTATCACTAACCCTCCCATTCCCTCTTGTGCGTCCCATCATCCCTTCACACTCTTTCACTTGGGACAGACTGAAATACACTACACACTAACCATGCCATTTCCTCTTTCCAGGGTCAAAGAATACCTGACCCCAAATATGCACCGGCCCTGCTCCCACCTTCTGCTGCATACAGAAGAATGCATTGCTAAAGACAAGGAGAAAGGGACCTTCCCCAACCATGGAGCAGTGAAGGGCATGAGGAAGAAGCTTCAGAAGGAGAAGCCATTGGCCACAAGTGATGGAAAAGAGGCCTCTTCCCACAGAGTCCAGTCAGAGGGCAGGTAAGGGACATCTATGCCATCTGTCATTTTCTCCAGGGGCCTTCTCAGGTCCTACCAAGTGTATTTCTTAGCAGATGCAGCCCAGTTTTGCTGCCCGCCATTTCTTTGTCTGATTTTCTCATCTCTCATGGCGATTGCCCTGTCTCTGTCCTCCTGCTGAGGCTGGTGTGCCCATTCTTGGGTGTAACTCAGCTAGCTAAGCTACGCCTGCAGGCATGAACAGATACAGCACAGGTCTATGAAGATTACTAATGAGCCTGGAGTCCCAGCCCTTGGGAGGTAGAGCAGGTACATTCTGAGCCTGAGGCATTCTAAGTGACAGAGCAGGACCCCATCTCAGGTACAATGATTCATTTCTGCTCTTATCTCTTACAGAAGCCGTGGTGAACTGACAGAGAGTATGGGAACGTATGCGTCTTTGATGAAGGTTTGAAACTGGTTCAGGCAACCATGACCTGGCTTTAAGGATAATGAACAATAGAGCCTGTCGGGTAAAGGAACTCAGAGGTCATTTATCATATCTTTATATTATGCAACGCCATATTATTTTATGCATTGGTACCTCAGTTAATGCTCATAAACGTTTGTGAAGTAGCTTTTGTTGCTTGAGCTGTTGTGTGGATAAGTGTTTGTGGAAGGCTCAGGCAGCTGTGGCAGGCAGGCACTCCATGCTGGCTGCTTCTCTGGAGTGGGAAGGAATGGATAGGGCCGGGTCTGGAGCCTTTTCTATGGTTCTGTGCTGTTCACCGTGCGAATCCGACAGCTGAACCTGATGGTGGGTAGTGACTGGGTGCTTAGACTTGTGGTGCCGTCAGCCATCCAGAGCTGCGTTAGTGACAGCATGGGGACTGAGCTTGGGAACTGTTCAGAGGTGCTCAGGGCCATCATCATCCATGGCCACCCTCTCGAGAGCTTCTTCTGCCAGCCTGGCCTTCCCATCGCTGATTGCACAGCCTCTCAGACTTCAGAGTGGAGACAGGAACAGTGAGAACACTTCTGATTTCCTTTCCTGCCCTAGAGATGCCCTAAGCGCCTGTGCCATCTTTGGGGACAGCAGGTGTCACTGTTGTGTGTTTTTCCTGTCCCCTGTCTGTGTGTGTGTGGGGGGTCCTCTGAGTTTCTTTTATAGCTGCTGTGGTAGAACACCACAACAGAAGCAGCTTGTGGGAGAAAAGGTTTGCTTTAGCTCACTTTCTGTCGTAGCCAGGAAATCAAGGCAGTAGGGCTATCCGGAAGGAATTGATCACACTACCCACAAATGGACTAGAGAGCTCTTGGGGAGGGCTTCCCCCATCAAACACCCTAACTGAGATAATTAGGCATTGTCCCAGCGACCTAAATGCCTGTTTGCAGATGCCTGAGGCCTGTTTGCTGCGACTCTAGATCCTGTCACCTTAGTCAGCACTAATTGTCCGTTACAGAGCTGTAAAGAACACGGACACAGTCACTTGGCCCCAAGGTGCTGCCCCACACCACCCTCCCCGCAGGACACACCTTGCTGTTGAGGATCTGGAAGACCCTCTCCTGCAGCGTTTGTCCAGACTTGGGCCTCACGAGGATGTAAATGGTTTTCAGGTGGGGGCTGGTACGGAACAGCTTCTCCATCAGCACCTTGCCCAGGAAGCCGGTGGCCCCCGTGATGAGGATGGACTTGCTACTATAGAAAGCTGCAATCATGGACATGGCTCCTGCTTTCCTTGTGTGCTTCTGGGAAGAGGGTGCTGAGGAGAAAAAAAGTGAGTTAAGGTCCTGGGGTGTTAGAGCTCGCAGTCACTTACGGTCTGCCCGGGCTTTCTGAGGTCTGAACGGAGGAAACACTGGGAGAGCCGCAGGCCTCTGGGAGGGAGAGCCGCAGGCTTCTGGGAGGCAAGATTTGCCCTGGTCGGTATGTCTGGACCTGTTCTGTATCCAAGGCCACGCACCAGGGACCATGGAAGGGACGAGTGTGACTCAGTTGCAGTTTCATGGAGGACACAGACAGGAGAGAGATTTAACGAGAATGTGGGCACAGACCAGCAGCGGGCACTGTCCACAGTGGTAGTATCAGAAGAGGTGACTTTAAGTTGAAGGCAGGCAAGGGCTGGGGTTAAGGGTGGCTTAGGCAGAAAGCGTGAAGGTTATCCTCTAAGATTAGAAACCAGGGCACACATGGGCACCAAATACTCAAACATCACAATGCAGCTAACACTTCAGCTTCAGATTTATTTAGCCACCATGTTGGGGTAGACAGTATAGTCCTTCCTTGCCTTCCTGCCCCTTGGACTCCTTGGAGTCTAAGAAAATGGGTACCTCCCGCATATGCCACTCTGGGGGTCCAGCCATGGTACATGACAAAAGCAGAGCAGGACAAGGGCAGCCAGAAGCCATGGCATTGGGGTGCAGAGGAGGAGAAAGTGGCACAGTGGCTGCCCAGGCCATTGGCAGAAGCGCTGGAAATGAGCTAGGGAGTTAGCTTGAGGACCAGAGGTGGCCCAGGGTTCCCTGACTGCTGATGTCAACACCCCTTGTGGGAGGCCGACTGACAGCTGCCCAGAGCTCAGGAAGATCCACGCCTCCGGCAGCTCAGAAGATCAGTTTCAGGAAGGTAGTTTCCATGTTTTAGTGTCTGCCTCAATTCCTCTTTTCCAGAGATGTGAGGTTTTTATTGCAGAGGCCTTTTTCCTCCGTGGTTGGGCTGACTCCTGGATGAAGTATTTTCTTTGAGGCTCTTGTGATTCAGGGAGCCCATGATTACTTTTCTCAGCATGGTTGTGACTGGAGTGAAGAAAGGCTAACAATATTTACTAGTTAACTTTTTATCCTGCCACTTTGTAAACTGTTGGTTGCTCTTAAAACTTTTCTGGTGGAATTTTGGGGAGCTCTCATGTCTAATATCTTATCGTCTGCACATAGGGGTAATTTGATTTCTTCTTTCCTAAGCAGGCCTCTCTTTGTCTTTCCTTGTTGCTCCTGCTGGAGTTCTGAGAACTATAATGTAAAGAAGTGGGGACAGCTGGTAGCCCTGCCTTCTTACTGATTTTAACGGGATTGTTTCACATTTTTCTCCATCGAGGATGAGGCTGGGTGTCGGTTTGTCACATATAGCCTTTGTTATGTCACTGTGGTCCTACTCTCTTCTAGAACTTTTTTTTTATAAAGGCATGTGGATTTTGCCAAAGGCTCTTTTTGCATGAGAGGATCATGTGATTTATTATATTTATTGGCTTATATAGACTGAATGCTTTCTGTTAGCTCACTGATCTTTTAAAAAAGTCTAACAATGAAAGGAAAAATATTGATATAATGGTATAACATATATACCATATATAGTTTACGATATATATGTATCACATAATACATATACCATGTGTACCTGGTATCCTCAGAGGCCAGAAGAATATTGGATCTGCTGGAACTAGAGTTACAGACAGCTTTGAGCGGGAATGCAACTCAAGTCCTCTGTTAGAGAAATAGTGCTCTTAACTCCAGAGCCATCCTCCAGCCCTCATTTCAATACAGTTGACTAAATGCATGTGCTGAGCATCTATGTGGGAATACGTATGTAGTCTGTGTGTTGTTGAGGCCTGACCACATGCAAGGCAGCAAGGTAAAGTCAAACACGGCGTCCAGGGAGCCAAGTCCGTGTAACTCGGATGTGAGGTCCGTAAGTGGAGACACAGACAAAGGGGACTTTTCTGTTAGCCCGAGTTGGGAATGCAGCTGAGTGAGCAGGAAAGCAGTGTGTCTGGTACTCCAGGCCAGTGGTGTCCCGCCAAGGGGAAAGGGCTGCAGTGCAGCGGCTGTCCACTGTGGGGCAGTGTCTGCACACCCACGCATCTGGAGACCAGCCTCCTCCAGAGCACCTTGGTGTCTGGGAAGGGAGCAGTGGGAAGAGCATCACGGGAAGTTGAGCTATTTTTTAATGTTAGTGTCTGCAGGGTCTGCACACATCCATTCACACCTTCACTTAGTCAATGCGATCCCAGCTCACGGCCTATTGCACCAAGCAACACAGAGCCCTGAGCATGGAGAATGGGTTAAGAGAGTGGCTCAGAACTACTCTAGTCTAAAAGACAACAAGCCAGTTCTTAAGGGATGGTATCCTGAATATTCTTCCCTCCTTCCCTCCCCTCCTCCCTCCCTCCCCCCTTTGTCTGTCTGTCTGTCTGTCTGTCTGCCTGTCTCTGTCTCTTTCCCTTTCTGTCTCTCTCTCTCTCTTTGTGGTGTGCACACGTGTGTGGAAGCCAGAGGATCACCTTGGCTTTTTTGGACAGGATCTTTCCATGGTTGGAACCAAATGGACTAGGCTTGCTGGCCACCCAACCCCAGGGCCGGCCTGTCTCCCCCGACCCCTCCCCACGCTGGGATACAGTGTTTTGAGCATTCTGGGGCCTTACACTCCTGTGGCAAGTGTCTCCTACCTGACCATCACCTCAGCTATTGTACCTGAACTTCAGGGGTGTCTGTTGTGATTCGCCTGTTGTGGCCTGCCAGAGGAGCGCATTCACACACACGTGATGTGCTGGATCTTAGGCCTGAGTGGCAGAGCGCTATGAGCAGGGCCTGGATCCATTGCATAGCTTCCTCTTATTCTGGATGGCACTCAAAGCCAGGCTCTCTGGAGCTCTCTGGGCTGTAGGAGCATACCTAAGTGAGAACCACGCTTCCTAACATCCAAAGGCCTACAGAGTACCCTGCCTCTTATTTTGGTTTAGGAGAGGCTAGACACCACAGCCTATATCCATTACCTTAGAGGGAATGTCCTGACCTGCTCAAGCAACTCAATGCCCGGGAAGTCCCCTGAAGGAAGCCTGGATTTTCCTCATCTCCTTGCTCTCAGACTGGGTAGTCAGTAGGCCCGAGGGTTTTGCCTGGCTCTCTAGGGCCTCACAGCACAGGTCAGCAGCAGTAATGGGCCGGCCTAACTGCTTGTGGAAAGGAAAAGCAGTCAAGACTCAGCCTAGTCAGCCTCTCCCAGGCCGGAGAGCGACATGCTCCCTGGCAGGACACGGGTGTGCTAAGGGCCTGATCCCGAGAGCACCCTGCTCATCACCCCTCTACTAAGCATGATGGAGTCAGTGGCCGATACTGACCCGAGCAGCAGGTGCCGGGAGGTGGATGAGGTGACGAGGGCGACACTCAGCACTGACGCTTAGGGCCACTGCTTGCTGTAGTTGAGGTGACCAGCTGCCGTTCTTAAAACTGAACTCTGAGCAGACTCAGTAGGCGGCTTGATCTGGATGTGGTGGGAATCACGACCCCACATCTTTCACACACGTCATGGTGGCACTGGTCCTGGAGTCTGTCTGGGAATGAGCTCTTGCTCTGGGGACGCTGTCTGAGGGATGGGGTAGTCCTGGTGACCCACGCTTGCCTTTCCACCATTCTATTCCCTCCCTGAAAGGAGAGAGACACACAGGTGCTCTGCCCCTCCAGAATGGGTCGATTCCTGGTGTATCTGGAACCCGAAAAATCACCACTGGCTGGTCCCGGGAAAGCCTGACCAAGGGTAAGCAGAAGGCCAAATCTCCTTCAGAGGTGATGTTGCAGGGCCAACGTCTTTGACCCAGCGTGCCTGGAGCCACTGGCAGGTGTGAAGTCTCCTGACACACCAGGTTCAGAAGGATTGACTCTGGTTTCTGACCTCAGTCCACCAAAGGTGACCAGCTCCTGAAGTGACGCCGGGGAGTTGCCGTTCTGGGCGGTTGCACTTGGACTGGCTCCGCCACAGGCACATAGGTTGTCAGAATTGGCTGGTGACAATTAGATACTAGTTTACTGTGTCAAACCCGGAGCAGAGACACAGCGATTCCAGGGCCTTGGTCATTGCCGCATGCTAACGACTGTGCTTCCCCTTCGTGGGAAGCTGTGTTTTCACAAAGGCCGACACAGAAGCCAGCTGAAGTGAAGGGGTAGTGGCTGGTGAGCGAAGCTGGTTTTCTTAACACGAGCAACTGGGCACACCCTGTGCTGCTGAGCTGCCAGTCTCTCAGGAACCATCAGAAGAAACACAGCGCACTGTTTGGAGATACCCCTCCCCTACTGACACGGAGTTTGAGTGTGCATTGACGCTCTTTCACCTTTCTTTTATAGTGATAAGCTCTGTGGTCACCCTTTGGAGAGCAGCGAACGGGATGGTAAAATGCACCTTCTCTGGATGGCCCGTGAATGCAGACAGAGCGGGTTTCTTATGTAATGTTAAGGCCACTGTTGTGACATCTGACCTCTGCCTCCAAATGCTTAAGCCTTTATTTCTGTGCTTCTGTGGTGATGTGTTTTCTGCCGGCCTTGCCTCACACCTAGGGCAGGGCCTGTGTTCACTCACTAAATACAAAATAAACAATTTACTTTCGTTTTCATTCCTATTGCACCCTCTCAAATGATACTTGAAGTATGGTGTCTGTCTTCTAAGCTTTGCCTCATACACATAAGCATCCACACATCCTGGAGGTAAATGACAAATGGCTTATATATGTATGTATAACGATTTGAAACATAGTCTCTCTCTGACACACAGAGATAAAATGTATTTCAAAATATAAAAATGTTAATTGAAAGTGCCTTGGCAGGAGGGAAGATATTCTAAAGAGATTCACTTGTGCTCCTCCCGTTGGCTACCAGATCACTAAAACAACGGTCCCCAAGTACTTGGAATATCAGCAGGAATCCGACTACACAGGGAGGAAAAGGAAGGGCAGGCATGCAGGTGCAGCCAGCAATGGCTCAGCCTCCCAGAAAGACATTCCACAAGGCGCCCACCACCTCACAGGAAAGAGGGAAGCCGAGTTGGTGCTGGGAGTGGTGGGTGGGGCCACAGCTGACCAGGACGCTGAGCTGCGCAGACCTCTTGCCCTATATTGAGACCTGGACTTCAGGATGCCCCGCCCCCGCTGGATGGAGTTGCTGAACCCTTCTGTTTGCTCTCTTCCAAGTGTGTCCTCGCTGGCTCAACCCCTTGTCTGATTTTCACCCATGCTTCTTTGAAGTCATGAAGTAAAGGGATGTCTGAGCCTGTTAGGTCAGCAGGTGCCAAAGCACCGACCCTGACTGCTCCAGAACAAAGTGCAGAAAGGAGGTTTTACATCTTTTGTGGTGTGCCTTATGGAAAATTTGAGAAAGAAGGGACCGGAAATGCAGAATAAGATGTGCAGGGTAATGGTTAGGAAGCATGGTCGAGAACAAAGGAAAAAGTAAGGAATCCCAGCCTACCAGGTTAGATGGCAGAAGACAGAACATTCAATGCTAAAGAGGCAGGTCCCATGGGGGCTGGGATTCTGTGTAAGGCCAGAAGAGAATATTAGTGCCTCTAGAACGAGAGTTAAAGCTAGCTATGAGCCAGTCTCTGTGGTACTTGGACCTACACAGCTCCTCAGAAAGAGGCTGATTGTGCCTGTGCTTCCGACCCCACGTGGCTGAATGGACCAACCAGCCTGAAGGTCATTCCTGTGAAGACCTTTGAACACAGAATGTGGTTGGCATCTAAAGTGAGGCTGGTGCCACTTCCCATGGGTCCTAGAGTGAGTCACCTTTATCTGGCCCTGTCACTGGGCTTTGCAACAGCTCTTCATGGGCCATTTTCTTACAGGACTTAGCATGCCAGCAGGGAGGAAAGGGTAGAAAGTCATTCTTGACTTGGCCTGTTCTGTTAGACATTCTACAGATCACCACCTGATCAGTCTCCGAGTGAGGGGCGCCAGTGAGAAAAATATAGGAGAGCCAGGAGACAGCAGCTGGCAAGGGTCAGCTGAGGGTCAGGCTGGGAGCTCCCTCCTTCCTTCCCTCCCCCCTCTCCCTCCCTCTGTCTCTCCTTCTCTCCTTCTGTCCCTCCTCTTCCTCCCTCCCTTTCTCCCTCTGTCCTTCCTTCTCTCCCTCCCTCTCTCCTTCTGTCCTTCCTTCTCTCCCCCCTTCTCCCCTCCCTCTCTCCCTCTATCCTTTCTTCCCTCCCTCCCTCTACATGTGGAAGGTAAACCATAGTCTGAGTGTTGTGTGAAATGATACAAATAACACAGTGACGAACAGCCCAGGGGAAGTGCTTTGCACTGTGGGCGAGTTCTGATCATGAGGCCCTGAACATCCATCCTCTTAGGATACCTGGAGTGTCTTCTGGCTTCCCAGACAGGAAGTGAACTGCATGAGCAATGTCAGTTTCCCTGGAGGAACTCAACGGCATTTTACTCATGACAAGTTACAATGCCAATCCTTGCATTGCAGAAAAACAAACAAACAAGTTCTGCTGGTATAATTCAGCATTCTGCACACACATGTACCACAGCACAGATCTGGGTGCTGGACCCAGAGTCCCGTACGTGCCAGGCATG
Organism: Pachyuromys duprasi; assembly: GCA_028658305.1. Lineage (NCBI taxonomy): Eukaryota > Metazoa > Chordata > Mammalia > Rodentia > Muridae > Pachyuromys > Pachyuromys duprasi. The sequence goes on from CM053761.1 coordinate 1,287,923, forward strand.
GGCCTGACACTAGACTGAGCCCTGGCCTTTGCCTCACTGTTAACTCTGAGGCAAGGCCTCTCCCAGGGCTCAGGTTGGGCCGGAAGTCACCCTGTGGCCCGCACACTCTGCCTCAGCCTCCTAAGAACCTGTCATTACCGACATGTGCCACCAAGCTCAGCTCATTGTCCTTCTCGGTCCACACCCAGGCACTGACGTAAAAACATACACTGCTGGGCCATTGCACACATGAGTGTGGACCATGGTGCTCTTGGCTAGCACCGCTGGGCCATCTGATACACGTGTGAGGGCCATGGTGCTCTTGGCTGAGCTCACACTCTTCAGGGCACAACTGAGGCTACAGAGCAGACAGGTGGGAAAAACAGCAGCAAAGTAGAACTTTAACTCACAGCTGAAGCCCCAGGCCTGAGAAGCCTCCCTCATCTACAGTAAACAACCGAGGCTACCCTGCTGAGCCTGCGCGGTGCCTGGGCTGCTACTGTTGGAAACAGAAGAAATGAGGGGCTTGATTTTGGAAAACAAGAGAAGGAAGCCTTGATTTACAAAATTCAAGTAAGAGATATTTAAAATCTCGAAAAATCAATTCCACATCTTTCTGGAAAGTCTTTGTAGCTCCCTATCCAATATAAAACAAAAATCGTAATTGCAGCCAGAGTGCAAAGCACTCACATGGTGAGTTCAGAGACACAGTGCAAAGTGCTCAAGTGCACACATGGCGGACCAGGCACATTCCTGGCACCAAAGGGCTCCTGTGGGAAAAAAGGCTCAACCCCCTAAGGATTCAGACCAACAGACTCTGTATTAGCACAGAGTGGCCCTTGGTAGGGCATAAGGGCTATTGTTCCAGGTCTCCCGCCGCTTAGGCAGGCTGAGAATCTTACCTAGTTTCCTAGGGAGTTGGTCTGTAGGTTCCCACCCCAAGGTAATTTTCTGTGCAATTAAGTGAATCCAAAGATGCAAAGAAGCTCACAACACACAGCAGCTCCAAAAACTCAGAACTTAAGAAAACAGGTCTTAATTAACTCCTTCTATTCCTGTATCATCCAGGGAAAACCCATTCGAAAGCCACTTATCTTAGAATTGTGTTTGGGTGACAAGGGAAGCAGAGCCCTGAGCTTAGCTTCTTCTCCCCCTTTTTGCCTACACTGGGGGCCTGGACACTCAAGGAATAGAAATACACACACCTCACTGTGAAGCTAGAACCATGCCACATGTAGACAGTGGGCAAAAAGGCAGACATCCCAAGTCTCAAGAAAGGTCATAATCATAATTGTTTATCTCCTTTTAGACTAGGCCTCAACAACAATTGGTATGGATTTTTATAAAAATTCAAAGTTATGTTTTATTATCTATAATTCAACCCTGCTTCAAAATAAATTTTATATAATAATAAAATTTCAAAGTTATAAATGTCTATTCAAATTAAGTTGGTTTAAAATGTACATCTAAATATCTGTCTTTCAATTCCTTAATTAATAAATGCTGCTGCTGTTTTTCCTGCCATGTGCTGCCTATGATCAGGGTTCACCAGTAGACTTTCTGGTTAATAGGTTTACTATAATAAATTCAAATGTAATTTTAAAATTGCTTTATATTGTTCTACTATATTGTTGGTTTTAAAACTCATTACTCGGGTTATTATGTACAAGTTTTTACCAATACTCTAAATTAAGATCTATTAATTTTAGAGGATTTATTTATGTTAAAACTTGGGTCATTGTGTTGTATCTCTACTATCAAAAAGTTAAAATATGCTCAGTCTTATTTTCCAAAAATTGTATTATTATTAATCTATAGCGTAGCCTTAGACTTTTGTAAGCTATAAACTTTTTATATACTAAATCATACTAAAAACTATTATACTCTCACTTTAATAGACTATATTTATGACTTTTAAGGCTCCAACTTAACAAGGACAAAACCTAAAGTCCTAATATTTAATGGTTAACAAATGCAAGTTAATAGTCATCTCATAGATGTCCAAATACATATTTATAGTCCTACAGATGCAAACATGGTCTCACTGCAATCTTAATAAACAGCTGAGGATGGTCCTTGAGTCACCATACAGGAGTTGGTAAAAATAAGAGTCTTCCCAATAGGACCATCCATAGCAAAAGCTATGTTTCAGACCGTGGCTGCTGCTCTCAGACTGTCGGCATTCCCCACAAAGACAAGAGGTCTGCAATGCCCCTCCCACCAGGGTATAACCAAAAGTCAGTTCCACCAGGTGACTGTTTCAAATGCAGCCAAAGGGGACGCTGGTCCCACTGCTGCCTCAACAAGCCATGGCTGCCTGCCAGCAGACTGGCCTCTGGAAGTAAAAAATGCTCCCATGCAGGCTTGTCCTCTGTGCTCAGCCATGGAGGCTCAACCAGCACAAGGGCCACAGACATTTCCAGCCTTCCAGCTCCTTGGCCTGCGGAGGACAAATGACTCCTTGATTCAGTGACCTCTACCACTCTCACCCAACCCAGAGTAACATTGCAGGTCTGTTTTGCTCTCACACTGGTGTCTATATTTTATAAATACAAATTATAAAAGTTGCAAGGTCTAAGGTGATTTAAGGCATCTTAAATAGGTAAAAAGGCTTAATACCCCCTCTTGTTCCTATGCTACTGTTATATTGACTGTGCAGAGCATTGACCTTTATCAATAGAGCTCTGATTTATTAATATAACTCTAATAAAAAACATTCCACTATATCACCCACTATCATGGTTCCAAGCTCAAGATTGTAAGTCTCCATAATATGTACTTATACTAATGGTTAAGATCAAGTGAGCTTTTGTCCCTTCTACTTCATGAAGGGCTTCTGCCTTTTCAGAGCTCACCTTAAAGAATGCTTGTGCTGTTAACACAAATGTGTATGTCCACTGCCTTTTCTACAATGCATATTTCAGTGCAGATTACAATTATAATACTAACATGTCTAAAGTTTTATCTCCTTTGTAAAACTTAAAAGTAATTCTTGTAAGCTGCAGGAAATCCACCTAAATCTACCTCTCGGGGCAATTAGGCTCCAGATAAGTACTACACTTACTGCCTATCTCAGAAGGTGGGACTTCTCCCTTTTCCCTGGTTTTGGGACTCCCCTTTCCTGGCTACCAGATTGCTACCTGCTGCATGCAACACTGGCTGGATTGGTGAGTTCTCCTCATTGGCCAGCCACTAGATTGGTGAGTTCTCCTCATTTATCAGCATAAAATGCCTCTCTTGGTAGGGGAAGCTTGACTGTTCAGCGTCCAGCAACTTTCTACTATCTTTGGAGATGGAGGGACTTCCTCTCAGCCATAGTCTTTACTGGCTATGGTTGACCCTCTCTGCTGACCTACATTTAGGACTTCCTCTTTCCCCTGGGAGAGATCTCTTCCCCTCATGCACAGTTTCTTCCCTTCACGCTTGCCACAAAAATCCTAGTACTAGGTAGACTATGCATTCTTGGGCAACTGTGCCCCTGGTCTCTGGCCAGAAGCTGATGAGCTATTGGATCAAGTAGGACCATCTCTACTGGGTCAAACCTTGCTCTTGGGATACCTTGACAGGTCACTGACCCCTTACTCTCCCAATGGGAATAGTCCATTCATCCGTTCCTCCAGATTAGCCCCTGGGATGTCTTCTGGAGAATTTCAGTTCTCTACACCTAGCGCCCACTTTAAGGGCCTCTAAGTTTACATACTGCTGTAACCAAACCTTGCCTCAATTACAGATCCAGAAGAAAGCCTTTTTAATTACTGCCAGTGATTGGGTAAATGAAGGTTCCCTCAGGTAAATGGACCATGCTCAAGTCCCTTTGATCCAAACCTTCCACTTCTGTTCGCTCTCCTGAAACTTTTAAATGTACACCTAAAGAATTTTCTCCATAACCTACTTAATCTTCTGCCTATGTATATGTTTCAGTGTCCTGCCAGACCCAGGTATTTCCTATATCCACAACAGCGCCAAAGCAGCTACCACAAATGTTCCAGTCTGACCTCAAAGACTTCCATCAAGCTGGACCTGCACTTTTCCTCCCAGCCATGGATGTTCTTACAGACCCTGGAGAGCATCAACACAGTCCGTTCTTCCTGGACTTGGCCAGCATTTCAGCCTTAGGACTTCCCTACAGCGACCCCAGTGTCAGCAGGAAGTAGCCGGAAGAGAATCTACTCCCGTTATTCACTTATTATTAACAAAAGGCTGGAATGGTGTGCTTCAGGCCCAGGACAAGCAGCTCCAGGTTCTCCCAGCATTCCTCAGTGCCTACCTGTTGCCTTGCAAGGCTGGAAACTCTCTATGACAACCCTCTATCCTGAACTTTCCAGGGCAGGGGCTTCCCTCCTCCTGACCATGTAATATGACCATTTTGTGGCTATTATTATTTTTCCCTCTCTTAACGCCTTGCATGGCAACCAAGAGCTGCTTCCAATAAACCTAAATTCATATACTTTAACTTACCTTTCATGAGAAGCAGCCCAAGTTCCTCATTTTTTAATTATAGAAAAAGGGACGAATGTTAGGGTTTTGGAACTAAACCTGTTCCTGTGTTGCCTAGCATCTTATGAAGTCATCATGTTGCCCACCAGGTGGCCACACCTGGAAGGCGTGGTTACCTTGCCCCTTAAAGGGACAACCCGACACACGTTCTCTCTTGCCTCTCTTGCCTTTTGCTCCCTCTTGCTCTCCCCTTTCTCTGGTAGGGCGCCCCCACTTCTTCCCATCATGTCCTGCTCTCTCTTCTCTCTCCATTTCCATCTAATAAACCTCTTTCATATAAAATCTGTTGTACGCCTAATGGTCATTATTTAAATTATTCTCAATACCACCTGTCAGAAGAGAAGTGCAAGCTGGAGACACAGGATGGACCTGCGTGCAGGAAGAACTAGCCGGCAAATGTTACAGACGGCAACTCTGGCAAGGACGCGGAGGACGGGGGTGTGTGAGTGTACACGGACGGGGAAGACGGTGCGGGTGCTCTTGAAAATACTGAAGAGGAATGATGAAAGATGCAGAAATCTGGGGTACACCGAAGGAAATGACCAACAGTGTGAGAAAGCTGGTACGAGGGTGCTCTCAGCAGCAGCTCACACAGCGTCAGGAGATGGAACAGCCATTTACCCATGAATGCACAAGATGCTCTGGGGTCAGACCGCACACTGTGCGGCTTGCAGACAACCCTCAAGATGGACAGGAGAAGTTCTGCCCCAAAAATCATTTGAAAAGATAGATGTTTGAGCAGCTGAAAGCATATGCAGGGAAACGTGCACCCCCACAGGGGGAACGTTTATGATTCGTGGGTGTCAGTCAAAAATGGAAATAGTCAGCACTAGAGAGTTGGTTGAACTTGGGGTTGGGAGAGAAGAAAAGGTGCTCCCCAGAGTGTGTAGGCCGGCAGTCCACTGGATCAGTGAGCTCCAGGTGAAAGACCTGAAGCCAGCTTCCAGCCTTCACAGGAGCAGTGCACGCGGGTGCCAGCACACGGACGTGCCACACACAGACACGTGTGCGTGTATACTCCACATACGGAGTTGAAATAGTCATAATCAGACAGCTGTGTTTCTGTTCAAACTAATGTTATTTCAGATCCATGGCAATCGTATTTTAGCCATCATTTTTAAAATGTTTATTATGTGTACGCATGTCTGGCCTGCATGAGTGTATTGCACCATGCGTGTACACTGCCCCCAGAAGCCAGCGAGGGCATCTGGTCCCCAGGAACTGGAGAAAGACACTTCTGAGCTGCTGGGTGTGTGCTGGGGATTGAACCTGGGTCTCTGAACCGCTGACCCCTCTCTAGCCCTGTTGCCTTTCCAACAGTGCACCATGAGTAAACATCACCCCAGGGAGGATCAAGGGTGTCTGCAGGTGAGGGCTGCGGCAGCTTCTAACAGGGCCATGCCCACAGGGCCTGCTGGTGGTAAGTGTCTGCACAGTTGGAAGTGAACCTGTCCCTGCTCTGTGGGACACATGCCCTCTGCCGCCTCACCCTTCCACGACACACTTCTGTCAGTGAGACTCTTGGGAAACAGAGCAGGGTCTGCCATGGGAAGTGGTGAGGAAATCAGCAGAGGAAGGAGGAATTTCAAAGAAGTGGAGGTCAGAGGGAAACAAGACCCCTCCAGAAGCCGAGGAAGTGTGGAAACACTCTTCCCAGAACCCAAGAAGAGGCTCTGGCATGTCAAGCTTGACCACACCAGAGCTTGCTGTATGCTGACGTTGTCTCTGTGTGTCCTAGGTCCTCTTCTGTCATGTGATCCACTCTGACAGAAGCACTTGAGCGAGGAAGGGTGATTCTGCTCCTGGTTCTGAGTTACTGTCCATCACAGAGGGAACCCACTGCCTTGGAGGCCTGAGTTGGTCAGATGCTGTGTCCGTGTTCTGCTGCCTCCTCCACCCTGGACCGCCTGGGCTCCTGCTGAGGGAGGGCACCACCCACGCCTCAGCCCATGAACTTGGATCAGTGTGATCAGGACAGTCTCCCAGGCATCCTCAGGCCTGTTCTCCCTGGTCATTCTAGCTTCTGTCAAGTTGACCGTGAACAGCCATAGCTGCGTGTGAAGCCAGGAATGGAGTGTTCTAACTGTAAGGCCGTTTAGGGAATAACAGACGTGCAGCGGCTTCAGGAGCAGTCCGGAGTCGCCATGACCATCTGTAATAAGCGGCACCTCACTCCTGCTTTTGTCAGCACAAAACCAACCCAGCAGAAAGGCAGAGCTTCTGTGCGTAAACGCACTGAGACAAGGCTGCGAAGAGCCTTCCTTACACGCTGGTCTGGGCCAGTGAGTGCAGACCACAGCCGGCCCAGCCAGCCCCGACTAAAGGTATCACCCCCCCCCACCCCCCAGCTTCCTTGTGACGTGGCTAGCACCTTCTTACCTTCTTGCTCTAATTACCCTGTCTCAGAATTTTAGGCATTTTTGATCTGCAGTTCCCAAAACAGAAACTAAAAGCTAAAGTTCCCAACAGACGCAGAATCCAGAATCCCTGCTTCTCTTCCCTGTGCCCCAGGTACCTGGGTCAGGATATACTTCAGTGCTCTAAGAAACTGAGGCAGTTCCTGCGGACATTATGAAACCTTACCATCAGAAAGCGGATCTGGCCCGCCAGCCATGCTCTTAGCCAGAAGACGGACAAGAGCGCCCCCTGCAGGGTGATCTCCTTCTCTGACAGCCTCCAGCGTGCTGCAGCTTTGTAGAAACCGTGTTTCTGCCCAGTGGTTCTCCACCCACTTCACTCACTTTGCTTGTGTCCTTCACACACCTTCCCTCGGTGCTCCCAAAGCAGGCTGCTCCCCAGACAGGGAGCTCCCCAAATGCTAACAGTGCAGGAAGCTGTGGTTCTCAGGTTCATTTCAGGGAAAAGAGCCAAGCTTTCTATTGGTTGATTTTCTTGCTGTTGCTCGGTAACAGATTTCAAGTGAAGGAATTGTAGGAAAATTCCAGGCTATACAAAAGAGTACGCTTCCAGAATGCAGCATGCAGTATCTGTGGGTGCCCGGGCTGTGGGTGCCCTGGCTATGGGTGCCTAGGGTGTGTGTGCCCAGGCTGTGGATGCCTGGGCTGTGGATATGCCCGGGCTGTGGGTGACCAGGCTATGGATGGCCAGGGGGTCCTGGTGGGCATATGATGCGCCTTCCCAGCAGGCTCTTAGAAAACTACAGCAACTGTTCGCCATGTCGTTGTGGCTTAGAGCGCCTGCCTGTGTTGTCTGGTTCCCCGGAAACATCTTTCCCAGGTCCTGCCGACTGTGGCTCACTTTTCCACATTTGGGAGGCAGTCAGGAGGGCCCGTTACACAGCAGGCATAGGATAGTGGAAGTGATGGGAGGTGGAAGCAAAGGCTGCTGGGAGGGCCAAGTGGCAACTGAGCAGTTCTAGAACAGCACTGAGAACAACATAGCAGCTTACGTGAGGCTTGTTAAAGCTTCCACACTCACCCGAGGGGAATCACAACCTTGGCCTACTGCAGTGAAGTAGACGCATGTGTGGAGAGTGACTGACCCAGATGGCGGCTTTCTGGGAGAGGCAGAAGCAGGCTGTGAGGGTCTTGTGAGAGGGGCATCCTGGAAGCCTCCCTGAAGCAGAATGCACCAGGCTGTTTGTAGAGTTGCAGAGGATTACACCAGGCTGTGACCGTGGCTCAGTCATGAAGAAACAAACCTCAGCTGTGTGCCTTTGACAGGCTTCAGGAAGGTGGGAACAGAAGCAGGTGTGAAACTGAGGAAGCCAGTCAAGTCCCCAATGACAGAAGATGGAGGACTAGAAAGGAGAAGGTGCCCACACAGAGCAGAGGGACGCTGGTGCCTCAGGGAAACCCTGCCACAAACAGGATCAGGGAAAGGAGGCTGGCTCCTCCAGGCGGGGTAGGCAGAGACCTAAGGGAGACTGGCTGCTCTCTGCCCCAGGAACTTGGGTTAAAAGAAAAACAGGGGTCTGAGTGTGGCCACACCACATCAAGCTGGTGTGATGCCGAATGCTGACCTGAGCCACTGCACTCAGGAGGCAGAGGCGGGTGGATCATTGTGAGTTTCAAAGCCTGCCTTGTCTACACTGTGAGTTTCAGTTCAGTCAGGGCTACATAGTCAGACCCTGTCTCACAAAGAGAGAGAGAAGAAGGAAGGAGGGAAGAAAAAGAAAAGGAAAGAAAAAAAAAGAAGGAAATAAAAAAAGAAGTCAAATCTCCAAACCTCACCTTCTGGATTTTATGTGGATCTGAGGAGGAATACCAGACTCATTCCAGAAATTTGCACCTTGTCTTATTTTGATTTTCCTTCATCAAAAGGATCAAAAGGCAAACTCCATAGCACATGATGACTGGAGAATGTGTGAATTAGTCCGCCATGGTCAAATAAACCAAAGCTACCTCAGCATATGGTTCCCAGAGCTTGCTCTGTGTGGGGTGGGAGTGCTCTCAGGGACATCTGTAGTTGGATGACCCAGGGCTAAAGCAGGTGCCAGGCACGCATGAAAACCCTCGGGGATGCTGGGTGGCTATGTAGCCCATGTGTAACCGAAGCCTTGGAAGGGGGAGATGGGGACCTCCAGAGCAAGCTGGTCAGCTAGAGCAACCACTTCTCAAGAACTTAGCTTGACTGAGAGACCTTGCCACAATGAGGGAGGTGGAGGAAGGCAGAGTGTGGTTCCTAGCATCTCCATGTACACACATACACATACACCCCAACACATACACACACACGGTGCACACACACACAGGAAAAATTAAAAACAAGCACTGCTGATCTACACAAAAGTCAAACTGTAACTACAGATGGAACATTGCTGTGTGTACATAAAAAAGGAAAAAAAAAAAAAACCTCCTTTCATAGTTTCTGTGTATTTTCTGTCCCTGAGATAAATTCTTTCTTTTATGGTTTTCATTTCTAGTACTGAATGCTGATAGAGACATTTTCTCTGCAGGGAGATTAGTTACCATCATATATGATAGCAGCTAAATAATTATGATAATAATCATTTTATAGTGGGTTTTCTATAGGAAGTTTTTTGATATTATAGCAATTGAAATGATAACTCATTTGAAATTTAAATCTGCAAAGTAAATGTAATGCTGAAAATTCTATTTTCCAGAAGATATTACCCCAATATTTTAACATTTAAAAATCCATTTGTTTGTTTGTGTCACGGAGATTAGACACACAATCAAAGCAGATGTGGGACTATGGCACTATTTTGCTGAGAAGTAAATTAGACTAACAAAAGTATTTTTTAAAAAATTCTAGAAGCTTGCTACTCTGAGCTCAGTTCCTGGAGCTTGTGAATTAACTCTACAAAGCCGTCCCCTGCTAAGAGTGCACGCATATACAAAGACATAATAAATGTGATGAAAATATTTTTTAACGAAGTTAATTATTTTTACTTTACTGAAGTATAACAATCATGTTGATTGGTTTGCACTGTCATCTTGACACAACCTGAGGTCAGCTGGGGAGAGGGCACCTCAGGTGAGGAATTGCCTGGATCAGCTTGATATCCTGACTAAAGACTGATGATTGACATGGCAGGCCCCGCCCACTGAGGGCAGTACCATCCTTGGTGGGATGATTGACATGGCAGGCCCCGCCCACTGAGGGCTGCACCATCTTTGGTGGCAGTGCTTGGGCCCTGTAAGCAGCTCAGCTGAGCAAGCAAGGAAGGAAGGAGGCAACAAGCAGAGTTTGTGTGGCTTCTGCCTTGTGTCGGCCTGTGGAAGCAGAAGCCATACAGCCCTCTTCTCTTGCACTGCTCTTGGTCGGAGTGATTATCTCAGCCACAGATGGCAAAGTGGGGCAACGAGAAAATGTACGTGGGTTTGGCTATTATTCTGCTCTGGTCTTAAGTCTTCTGCGAATTTTAATAGCTGTGGGGACCTCAGGAGACATTGCCACTCCTGCTCACGCCCCAGCTGAGGGAATGCTGTTGGGACATTTCCATTTTACAAAGCGGACTGGTTGGCAGACAAACTGTCCAGAACAGACAGAAAGTTGTAACAGTCCTGGACAGATGATGTTAGAAGAGATGGCACAGAAAACGTGGGGAAGTGCAGCAAACACCAGGAGCACCTGTCCACTGAGCGGAAAGTATGGCAGAGGAGGGCATGTGCTGGTCTCTGGCCTCTGAGCAGCTCACATGAGCTCTCCTCCTTCCTTCCCCTGCCCTCCCCCCCCTCACACAGTTTAAACTGAAGAAGCCGTCAGAGCCCATGTCACTAAGTTAACACAAGCACAGAGATTTTGACTATGGGAACCAGAGGGACATCTAAGTGCAAATATATTCCAAGAAATGAGCAAAGACAGTAAGGGTGCTGCTTTTGCTTACTCTGGCGTAAGCAACGCCTCCCCCAGAGCCTCCTCTCCTCAGGTGATCCTTGCCGTACCCACAGATGGCAGAGGCTGTGCTCATCCCAGACCGCCTGAGGACCTTGTGTAAGCCTCTGCAGAGAGCAGGCAGAGGCGGCGAACCTTCACCTCCATGGCCCAGAGGTTTGGAAGCTAGAGAAACTGCAATTACTCCTGGGAATGATGCAAAAGGTGGGCTAGAGAGGCCTAGGGCTCATTGAAAAATGACATTTGCTGAACAAAGCTGTGACCCCATGGTTGTGGACCGCCAGGCTGTTTCTAACTCTGACTCTGGACTCCTCTGGGATTTCGACAGTAGCATTTGTCTTGATATCTTACTGCCGATATCTGCTGCAAGGTTACAGCTAAGTGTACAGGGATATTGCTGGATTCTGACCCCATCCCTGGCCTCAGGACAGACTCCTACAAGTAACAACACTGCTGAGAGCCCACCTTCACCCAGGCGTCAGGTGGAGACCCATGGTAACACTTAGAGCATTATGTAATTGGCGTTATCTTGCAAATTAATCTTTGATCAAAAGCACAACCCCTGCCGATGGTGTGTGTCGCGACATCTTCCATGATCTTTGTGCAGCCGCGTCCTGAGATACCTGCACAGCACCTGCCAACCCTTCCAACAGCCCTGCGAGCAGGCGGCACCTGTGTAGACGAGAACTTGGGCAGCAATGCTGGCGAGTTCCACACAGTGAGCATCCTCAGGGCCAGCCCTCCTCTGCAGTTCAACCCACGGAGCTCCGAATTACCGCTCACGGCGTAATGGCCGTGGTGTGTACAGAACGTGAGCTTGGCCCTCAGAGAAGGGGGAGGCTGTGCAAAAGAAGGCCCCATAGAATGAAAGTCTGCTCTGGTTCCCAGACCCACCAGAGTGACAGCAATCAGCCTTCAGAGAACTTTGAACATCATTAATTAATAAAAAAAGACAAAAAAAATTCCATAGCCAGATACAAGCTGGAATTTATAATTTGTGCTTTGGGTATGAAAACTAAGTTTTGACATTTAATTGATTTTCTATGCAAATTTAATAAAATGATCAAGTGAAATTGAAATATCATGCTCTTTTCTGGAGCTCTTAAAATCACTTCTTTAATCTGTGTTTAAATCCCACATGAAAACCCTCAGACTAAATGTGTCCCAGATGTGCCAGAAGGAGCCTGGGCAGTTCACATCCCCACAGCAGAGTTGAGTTTCAGACACCAGAGAGAACAGCGTCCTCTCCACTAGGGCCCTCTCCCGGCCACCATGGCAGACAGGCACAGCAAACTTTTCCCATTGTGTTTTAATTCAAATGCTTAACTTTCAGCACTTAACTGGCTCAGACTTCACAGCACACACTAACCCCATGCTCAGTCTCAACCAGAACACTGTGGATTTCTTGATCTCTTACGTAGGAAATTAGTCATTGATTTTCTTTTTTAATGATGTCTGCTGAGCTATGGTGCAGAGCAAGGAAATGTGGAAATGAGAGAAGACGGTGGTGCACGCTCCCTCCCCAACTCAGCTGCCACATCTGAGCCCTGAGCTGCTGGGCTTCCCTTACCTCTCTGTCTTCCTTCCCTCAGACCAGAAGGTGTGGAGAGGGCTGAGCAGAAAATGTGGCAGGAGTGAAGTCAGCTCCAGAGAGCAGGGATCCTCGCAGCAGTCCCGAGCAGCTTACTGCGAGTCTCCAGGGGAGCAAGTGCCTCTGGCACCATTATATCCCCTGCCCGCCCCTGGCAGAACTCAGACGCTCCGTGGGCTGGGCTAGGGACGTCTGCAATCCTTTCTGTGTTGTGACACAGTGCCTTCTGGTCCTACAGTGTTGCCACTGAGCCCTCAGCACGCCCAGGTTTGGGAAACAGAGCCTCCGTATCTTTTCAGGCATCAAGGACAGAGAACACAGTCACCATGTGAATTCACGCAGCCAGGCACTCAGTTAATTAAAGGAAGGGCTGATAACCCACTCTTTATCAGAGTCTGCTGGGCTCGGTAGATAAGGGTTCAAAATGTGCCAAAACACATAGGCATCTATGTTTGCAGGCCATTGCACTTCCCTGTGTCCTCCCGCTCCACGCCTGTGTTCAGAGGGGAGGGGAGATTCAGCTGAGTCCCCTCAGTCACACCCTGGTGTGCTGTGGTTGGGTCATTTTGGACAAGGGTTGTACTGGCTGTGTGCTTCAGCCCCATGTAATGCTGAACCGGAGACAATCCAGCCTTTTGTCAGACTCCAGGAGGCTAAAGGACTCTTGATTCTAAATGAATCAAGACAGGAGCAGCAAGAGACTACACAGCATTAATATTTCAGTGTGTTTGCTGTCCACCCAAGTCCATGCTGCCTGTCTCCTCTGATCATTTGTGTGTGTGTGTGTGATTCCGCTAAAGGATTTCATTCAGAGGAAGCCAGCTGGTGACAATCATGGATAATAGCATCCGAATAAAGCAAAGGCATATAGTCTAGAGCCTTGTGTGTTTGTTTCCTTACTTGAGGCAGGGTCTCTGTGGTTAGCCTTAGCTGGCCTGGAGCTCACCACGTAGATGAAGCTGGACTTGAACTCACGGGTATCTGCTCCTGCTCCTTGCCTCCCGGCTATTCCAGTTCTAAGGAAGGAGTGCAATGCTCACCTCTTACACTGTTAAAGTGTACAGGCAGGCTGCACCTGAGCTCTCAGATGAGCACACAAGCAGGCACAGCTGAGGTAAACCCTGGCTGCTCTTTCTCAGGAGCGTCTCACCTTGATTTTTGGGACCCTTTCCCTGAAGCGGCCTGGACTGCGCTGTTGTGCCGAGGCTGGCTGGCCAGCAAGCTTCGGGGTTCCCTCGCCTCTCCGGGACTGGAATCACAGTGCAGGCCGCCCTGCCCTGCTGTACTTTCTGCGCATTCTGGGAACAGATGTCAGTCCTCGCTTCACACAGCTAGCGCTTTCCCAATGTCAGGGTCTCAGCCCACATCTGAGCTGAGCCTCAGGAGTGGATGAGCCCTCAAAGACTCTGTCCTTGCCTAGGCTTCTGTCAGGGGCCTCTGAACTAGCACCAGCCACATTTGTTGCTGGCAACTCTTGACATCTGAGGAGGTTATTTTCCATGCCATCCTCTGATAGCCAGTCAGCTTCCTCTAACCAGCTTTCTCCCTTTCCCCACCCACTACCTCCAAATAGCTGCTGGCCTGTGTAGGTATTTGAACTTAGAGTCACTGCCACCTATTCTAATAGTCTTGAATAAAAATTTAGAAAGGTGTTAGAATAACTCCTCTTCAGTGGTCAAACAGTCGAAAGGTCAGCGAACCTAAAATAAAGCTGTTTTTCTACAGAGGGCGGTGGGAAAACTGACCGAGGCTGGGGGAGTTGATGCTGCTCAGACACGTGTTCTTAGGAGGGTGATAGAGTGAGGAGAGCAGCCAGCGCAGGGAGGGTGAGGCGTCCCGAGCAGCCATCCACACCGCGTCCCACAGGAAATAAAAGGACATGAGCCAGAGGAGCCCAGGCCAGCCGGGGCCGGGCAGGGAGTTCAGGGAGAGCGGGGACTGGTGGGGCCTCCTCTCCACAGGGAAACAGTGAGGGAGCCCAGCCTGAAGTAGCTGTTAGAGAAGCAGAAACTGTGAGGAAGAGTGATATTTGTGTTTTTCTGTCGTGTCCAGGGTACTTCAATCAGATTCCAAAAGTCATAGCTGCACATATGGAAACCAGCGGTGGATTTGTGTCTTCCTAGATTTCTCTCTGTGCTTCTGAGACAGGGTCTCTCATTGGAACCGGAGTTGAGCAATGGGCTGGGCTGGCGGCTGGAGAGCTCCCAGCGTCCTCTGTGTCCCCAGGGCTGGGACCAAAAGCTTGGCTGGGTCTCTACATGCCGAGATCTGAACTCAGGACCTCAGGCTGCAGCACGCTTTCCCTGCTCCTACAGCGACACGTTGCCATGGTTTCAGTTGCTCCTCTCTCTGGTCATCACACCATTGTAAATCACCACTGGACAAGTGTTGCCACACACAGCACTGAGCGAGTTGGTCTGTCGTATTCAGGTCCTGAGGTGTACAGGGACCCAGGGTCCCCGTCCTCATGAGCCATGACTTCCGCTTGACCTGATGCCCTGTTTTATCAGCAATAGTCCCTGCATGTGTAAAGGTATGAAGAAAACATGCCTCCTGGAGCAGAGGCTTGATAGTCCCCTCCTCTGGAGCTTAGCGGGGGTTTATGGGTAATCTAAGAGCAGGGGCCTTTTAAGCAGCGCCATCTTTTCCTTTCCATTGTCTCCAAGAGAGTTCACACATTATCTCTACTGTGACTTTTCTGAATATAATCTTCTCACTTCTAAACTTCTCTTTAAAGATTTATTTCTATATTTATTTTCTACTTATGTGCTAGGTCCTTTTCTCTGTATTCACCCTGGTTGGCTTTGCCTAAGATGTTTTTTGTCACATTCTTAGTGGCGTCTCTTCAAATGTTTCATCTTCCCTGTTCTTTTCTCTTCCTTCCGCCCCAAGATGTCAAGTTAGGAGTGTGTAACGGTTTGATGCCTCTGTGTCCGCTTCTTGAGTCTAGTTGTTTTATTCCTTTCTTTTTCCGTGCCTCTGTTCAGATAACTTCTGTTGGTGTCACACACCCTTTTCTTCCGTGGATAGTGCCCCTCAGGTCCACCAGTCTACAGAACTTTCTCCTGTTCTATTCTTCATTTTCTGTCTCTGTTTGAGCTCTGCACTTTAATTCATATTCATTTCTTTTCCTTTAATTTAACGTATTTTAAACACTTATGTTTAAAGACCTTGCCTATGAATTTTGCCACCTGAGTCTTTTCTGAGCTATTCCCATTGAGTCGTTAAAAACTGATTTGCTCGTTGGTGAGATGGCTCAGCAGGTCAGGGTGCCCACTGCCAAGCCTGGGATGGAGTCAGCCCTCAGGACCAGCATGGCAGGAGACTCTGTTCCCACAGGCTGCCTTTTGACTGCTACATGTGCTGTAGTGTGAGTGTCCACACAACCCATGGTTCAGGCAAAAAATCCTGTGATTTAAAACACTTGAAACTATTGACTACCAACCAGCAAACACACTCCTCAAAACCTGCCAGAACCTGAATGCCAGAGATTATAAGGTTTGCTTGACACTGTGTGTGTGTCTGCGTGCGTGTGCCCATGTGTGTCTCTCTCTGTGTGTGTTGGAACACTGTATTTAAATGAACCATAAGGATCACACCAGAGTGGCTGTGTTTTCTGAGAGACGGAGGTGTGCTTTTCCTCTGTCAGCAGCAAGATGCCGTTCACATCAACCCAGCTGGGACTTTCGTTGTCGTTTTCATACTTTTGAGACAAGGTCTCAGGAAGGCAGACTGCCCTTGACCAAACTGCGACTCTGCTGACAGTGACCCTGTTGCCTCAGCTGTACGGTCTGGTTCTTCAGGTCTGGCATACCCCTGGTGGCCAGTGAAGAGCCCAGCTGTCCCGGGCTGGGTTGAGCTGCCAGCTGAGCTGCTGTCCGATTGGAGCATCTTTGGGAATAGACTTGCCCTGGGTGTGCCAGGGGCTGCTGCCCCCGAGGTGGCTTTGGGCTTCAGGTGCCTGGAGTCAGTGAACACCTTCCTGTGCCTGTGTAGTCACGCCTGCCAAACGCCTGCGGCTTCTTCTGTGCACCAGTGGTGGTTGTTTATTGGTGTGCTCGATTCTGGAGTCTCACTGAACACTATTCTCAGCTGCTGGTGTGTAAAAATGTCTTTAAGTGTCTGTCCTCCCACCCCCCCCCAAAACAAAACCTGGCTATCCAGAACGTTACAGTCCCCCCACTTTAATGCTTGGCAGATGGGGCAGCTTTGCCAACTGCTGTCACCTGTGCTGCCTGCACTGTGGCCAGCCAGAGCCACTCACTGAACGGAGGGGACTCCAGGACTCCTGATAGAGCCTTCCTGTGTGACATGAATTTCAGTCACTTAGGGTCATGGTAGGAGAACACGGCCTTCCGTGCTGGTGTGTTTTAAGAATGGAAATGCCAAGGGTTGTCTTGAAATGCAGTGCATTGTGGGGATAGGAAACTTTTGGTAAGCACAAGTTACAGGCAGCCTTGCCTTTTCTTATTGTTTGCAGGTGATTGTGAAGGGGGGCGGGGAGGGGGAGAGAAAGTACAGGGTGGATCTGGCAGGGCTGTGAAAATTCCTTCACGAAGTCCCCCCTGAGCCATGCACCAGAGGCACACACGATGGAAGGCTGAGAAAGCCGCACAGCCCTCCTGTGGATGCACAGTGGGCGATAGCCTGCAGGAAACCCGAACAGTATGGTGGGCTGTTTGAGCACACCAAACAGGTATGGCAGTCTCTGAGTAGGACAGCTAAGGGTCTCTTCAAGACCCTATGAAGAGAATTACCATGCAGTAGCCAGGAAGTGGACGCTGGCTGAAGAGAGTTGCTTCAAGCTGACACTGTTAGAACCTTCTGCCACTCAGACACTAGGCCATGGCTATCGCCTTTGGAGACCACCCAAGGCTGTGGTGGGAACTTCCTTAACCAGAGGACCAAGGACTCAGTTGGGGAAGTCCTGGGGCAAATAGCACAAATTGTCTAGGAGGACACTGAGAGGTGGACACTGAGACAGGGCGTGCAGAGTGTGTGAGCAGCGTCAGGGGGACCAAACGCTGTCCTTGGAGACCACATTCAAAGTAACGTAGGGAAAGCGACTTTTAAACTCCTTTACAACTAAGCGATACAGATCCCTGTCTGTGCTAGGTAGTGATTGTCTGTCTTCAGCGTTGTTATACTAACTCTGTAACCACAGTGTGGCCATTCCAGGCCCTGGTGAGCACAGAACAGAATACAACTTTTGGGTTAGATTTAAAAAGCTTAAACGATGATTACTACAGCGCAACAGTGCCCTGCAGAGGCTCTCAAAATCTTTCTAAGCTCTTCCTTGAAATTTAAGGCCTGTGCAATCAGGCTCTTGTCCCACAGTGACAGCCTCGGTCCTGGGACATGCCGGCCCCTTCCATGTCAGGGCCTCTGAACTTGCTCTTCCCTGATTAGGATCGCCTTTCACCAACCTTAGCAGAGCTATTCCTCGTACATTCAGATCTCAGCCCAAACTTGAGCTTCAGTCATCGTCTGTAATGTCACTCATGTTTCTATTCTCACCGGCTTTTCTGACAGATCAACTGTGCCCAATACTGTAATGTTTACGGCAGTAGGACACCAGCTCCCTTTTTTTGTGACTTATTTTCCCAGCAATTCAGACACTTCTTGGAAGACAGTAGGCATCAAAAATGAGTTATTTCCCTACCTCCACATATAAGTTTATAATAAGTTCTAGTTAATCCTGGTGAAGAGACCTAAAGTCTGGATTGAGAAAATGTTGATCAAGAGTGACTTTATCAAATACTATGACTAGCACCATGAAACAAACCAGAAGAACATTTTTGTCATTACTCATTGGATTTATGAGTAGGAGCCAAAAGTCTCTTGAAAGGCGAGCTAGAATACTGAGATAGGACTACATGGCCTTGTTGATGAGTTCTGCTCAAATGTGGTTGGATACACTCAACCATGATGGTTTTGGGAAGATAATGTAAGAGAAAACCTGAGCCAAGAAGTTAAAAGAGTAATATAAACTGGATTGTGGGATTATGTGTATTACCAATCCAAGTCTCTTGATGTTTCCCGATTGACTGTTGGTTTTAGAATACTTGTGCCTTGCACTGCTGTGAGTTGGCCAATGTGGGCCTATTGGGAAAGAACTGGGCGAAGTCAGTTAAATGGTTTATTTCAAGACCTTCAACATACGAAGGTTGGAGATAGTTTAGTGGACAGAGAACAGGCTGGGAAGAAGGCAGCTAGGGAGATGGGGTGAAGGTGCAGCTCATGGGCAGAGTAGTTTCCCATGGCCATATGTCTAAGGGATGTGTACACCTGTGTTCTGTCTGTCCCGACCTGTGCTCTTGTCAATGTTCCACAGTCTTTTAGTTCCTAAAGTTGGATGGTTTTATTGCTCTTATCCACAGAGATGCTATTTCAATAACAACTACCAGGAGACTTTCTTCTGTTTATAGCTATGGTCACTCAGAGGCTGAGGGCTCTAGCCTTTGTCAGAGTATAAGGACCATCAAATGCAGCTGAGCCATGGGTCAGATCTGTTTTAGGTGAGTTTTATGGAATACGAATGACATGTGGGAAGAGACATTCAAGGAAAAAGGAGCAATTAGTACATCATTGTTATTGTTGGGCAAGAAATGAAAAACCAGCTGTCATTCACTGCATGGGATGAAGATAAATGAAAGTAACAGCATGAAGCGAAAGTGACAATTACTCATTATACAGATTATGTGCCAGCCACTCGGCTATCTTATGTGTGGCCAATCCTTAGTCGGTCTCCAATGTTAAAAAAACAAAAACCATGCTGGAGACATTCAGCTATTGAAAGCAGGATGGGACTTGAACCCAAGTTCGACTCTTATAGAGCCAAAATCTTCACCACAAGGCAATATCAACGGCTGCCAGGCTTGAGGAGGAAAGCACAATGAGAAGCGCTATTGGTGATAGGCCTGGCAATGCAGGAGAGGTCCGGTCTGGACAGCGTGTCTTCAGTGCTGATAAGGGACACACGAAGAGCTGTGTAAAGGCAGAAGCTCAGACTGGGGATCTGCAGTGGATTTGGGCTCAGTGCAGACTTAGGGGTCACCTGTGTACAAGTGATCTGTGACATGAAGCATGACATTCTAAGGAACCCTGTGTGTAGAGTACATATGTTGTCACTAAGGCTAGAGGATAAAAGAGGAACAACAGAGGTCTTTGTTATGTGGCGCCACTGACTAAGGTTTCAGAGAGAGCAAGAATGCATTGGAGACGGCACTATTTCCAGATTTTTTTTTTCTTTTTCTTTTTCTTTTTAGTTTTAAGGCAGAGTAGAAGTCATGGATTTTAGGCATTTGCTTCCTATTTCAAGATCAAATTCACAGGCTACCATTCACAGTGGTTTCATGAAAATATGCATGTTCTCAACACATGGAATATAACAAAATATTCCTGAACATTCATGTGTTAGGATGTCCTTAAAGGATCTTCAAAAATACCATTAAGGCAAAGACAAGTTATGTCAACCACAGATTTGTAGAATATATTTTCACTCAGACAAAGAGGAAATGAGTCTTCATTTTTCTGTGAGAGCATCTTCCTCACAAACAGTGGTAGGTTTTAGAAAGAGTTCAGTTTTGAGGATATATTTACACCCCACTCCTGATACCTTTCTCACAAGTACTCTACTTCTAGGGATCCCTCTAATTCCACTCAGACTCACACTCTTTATTCTTTTCCTGGGACAAGAAGGTTTGTCTCAGGTGCCATAGAATTTTGCTTTCCTTAAAAATCTTATCTTTGTTCATTGTGGCTGTGTTTATGACAAGGGAAAAGACTGGAACAAAATGGGTAACAGGAAACTAAAGCAATTAGTTCAGCCATGAGGTGAAATGTTACAAATCTATTAAAAACGGCTGTGTTGTAATTAACAATCTTTAAAATGTTATTATAAGGGGAAAAATATGCACAGCCTGTGTTCTGGTTATTATGAAAATAGTAGAGAAGAACATTCAAAGTTGGATTTCCTTCAAGATGACATATGGTCACGGTAAACAGTCTCAGGACATAGAGTCCCACACTTCAGTTTATGATACTCATTCAAGCCATGTGCGATAGCAAATAGCTACCAAATGTCTCTGCATGTCTTTTTTTTTTTTTAGATACTTCTATAGCTTTGAGTGTTTTATAGATTATGTCATGTCCTAACAAAAACTTTTGATTTTGTCTTAGGAGATTAAAAAACATAATCATATTAGCATCTTTCAGAAAAGCTTAGCATGTATTCTAACAAAAGCTGGGAGGAGGCCCTTTAATCAGGGGCAGTTATCACCCTGGGCTGAGCAGGGCGCTTGCACGTGTGGTCTGGTTCTATGTCACCAAAACAGAACCTTCTGCACCATCGGCTTTATGCTTTGTCTTGGGGTTTGTAATAGACATTTCAACAGGAAATTGAAGCTTTGTGTTTTGTTTTAAAAAGAAAGGGCTAACACAAAACATTTCCACATTAAAATAACTATAGTTAAATTAATTTGATAGTAAATCAAGTTATAAAGGACTTCAAGAAATTCAAAACATAGCTTTTGCAAACCAGCTATTTGCAAAAACATTTTCAGACCTTGATTTCTTTTGTAGCCAGGGCATTTCAGCTTAGCATTGAGACACATAACTAACTCACAGAGCACCCTAAAATACGCACCAGCAGCCTCCTGCCTCCCTGTGGGGTGTGGGAAGGAAGACTGCTCCTCATTCTAAACATAGGACACCCGCCCGACACCAGCTACTTTATTTTAGGCGACTGAATAATTCACTGGGGAAACGGAGAGAAAATGTGACTCACACTTTGCTCCTTTACGTGAGGCAGCAGTTTGAGGCTGTGATGGATTTCCAGCCAGAAGATGGGTCCACAGACACTCCATTATTACTATGGCCGTCACACAAGAGCTAAGGCGGAGGGCGGCAGGCTCAGCCTGTCCTGGCCCGTTTACCCACACACGCTTGCACACAGTTCTTTCCACTGTCAACCACAGTTAAGCCAGAACGTTAACGCTGGCCCAGGGGCTGGAAGAGAAGGCTCAGCAGCTAAGAATGTGTGGAGACTCCAGAACCCACATGGTGGCCCCAGGTCTGGGGGATCTATGACTTCCAGGGACACCAGGCATGTGTGTGGTGCATACACATGTACACATGCAGGCAAAATGGTCATCACAAAACAAGCCAACATAAAGAAAAGGAGGGGGAAGTGACCATAGGATAAACTGCACAGCAAAGGGCAAATGGCGGAGCTTCCCAATGCCAGGACCCCATCCTCCCAAAAGGTGCTCAGGGTGGCCATAGCCTGCCAAGGCCTTTGTGGCGGCCCCTCCTATCATTAGGGGATTGACACAGGCAGCAGGAGTCTACACTTATCTGTATTAAGCTGAGGTTCCCACTGAGGCCGCAGGGGGAGGGAGGAGCCGTGGGAGGCGTTAAATCTGGGGTGTTCCTGGCAGCACAGGGCCAGGCTGTTTCCCAAACCCTTTGGCCAGGCAGACTAGGCCTCGGAGCAGTCAGATAAAGCGAACTCTGCCTTTCTTGTTCTCCTTGACACCAGAGCTGTGCCATGACCAAACATTTCTTAAAGCCAGGAGGAGCCTCTGGTCCTTTAACGCTAAGTGTTTCTCACCCAGCCGTCTGGACTCAGGGCATCTGAGACCTTAGGGCCCTAGGTCCTTCCAGTCCTTCAGGCAGCTTCTCAGTGTGAGGCCTCACGGTCTGGAGTGTGCTTCTGTTGAGTGTAGTCAGGAAGCCTTTGCTCCTCTCCCAAGCACCGTGACCTCGCCAGATGGAGACCGTCCTGCCTACAGCAGGGAGTGCTCAAAACAGGGATGTGAGCTGTGCACACCACATGTCTTCCTGCTGTGGCCAATGTACTCACTGGGCAAGGTTGCTTGTGCCCCTCAGCTAGGAGCAGGAGGAGCTGATGCTTTCACAGCACGCCTAGAACGGGAGCTAACCAGACACAGGCTGTGCTAAGAGCAGAGTCCACTTCACTCCTGGGTCACAGACTACCCTCACCTCTAAGACCTCCGCAAGGCTTGGGGTTCTCGGGAGACCAGCAAGCTTCATTATCCACACACACAGCCAGACAACACCAGGCAGGGCACCCCACAAACCCCAGGAGTGAAATAACTGCAGATGGAGAGTGGGGGGTTAATGAACCCATTCCACCTAGACCAAATGATGTGACAACTGTGTACGACCACTGTAGCTGATAGCAGACAGATGGTGCCGTCAGGAAAGACCTGAACAGCAGGCTGGCTCAGGTCTGGCCTCTGCCTCAGCTTGGACCTGTCCTCTACCCCAGCTCAGGCCAGGGACACACTTGCTTTTCCTTCGCTTGCTTTCAGACAGGGGCACTGTAGCCCCAGGCTGGAACTTGTTATGTAAACCAGGATCACACTGAGGGCAATCCTGCTGCTTCAGTCCCAGGTGTGCTTTGCCTCTCTACTTTTCAAAACTCTCTCCCGCTGCTCTTTCCGGGGGGGGGGGGGTGTCCCAGGCTGAATTCCCACCACCTAACCAGGGACTCATGACTATCAATAACTTCAGTGTCAGAGTATCTGAGACCTGCTTTTGACCTTTGTTGGCTCTGCGTGCATGTGGTGCACATACACACACGCAAGAAAAACACACACATAAGATAAAACATAAATAAAATTTAAACCTCTTGTGTTTCATTCTGCACACTTCAGCAGCTGAGTGTCACAGCCCAGGCACCTTCCTGGCACCATTGATGTCCAAGTGAGTCCTGTTTTTCCATCTGTTCTGTGTTGATTCCTCCATAAAACGTGCAGGAATTTTTATTATTTCTTTTTATGAAATTTTTGTCAGTGGCCTCACTGTACTATCAGCCCTGAGTGTGTGGGGCCATCTTCTAACAGACGGGTGGGGATGAGAGACTTGTGCCTACCCAGAGCTGTGTCCCCTTGGAGCCATTTCCTCAAGGAGCTGTGTGTCCTCACAGGGCCGCGTCCTTCAGGAGACTGTGTCCTCACAGGAGACTGTGTCCTCACAGGAGACTGTGTCCTCACAGGGTTGTATCCTTCAGGACCTTATGGGCATCATATTCTCTGGTGTCAGGCTTCATCCAAACTTGGGAAGAAAATGGTGAAAAGCCTTCAGCGTTTCTCATGGGGAACAAACTCGTGCCTGTGGATTTTGGTTTTTGGGTTTTAACTTTTACTTCGTGTACATGAGTTGTTTTTGTTTTTTTTCCCCCAGATGCATCTTGCCCGCAGGGGTTAGGAAAAGGTATCAGATCTCCTAGAACTACTGAATGTGAGCCACCAAGTGGGGGCTGGGCCCAAAGCTCTGTCCTCCATGAGAGCAGCCACACTCTCAGCTGAGCTCCCGCCCAGGCCTTCACATCTGTGTCCACACAGGTCAGTGTCTTGTTTGCTGTCATGCCTCAAGCTTGGGCCTCTCACCCAGGACCTTATCTTTGGGAAGGAGGCCCCTGCTAGCTGTCCTCCGAGCCTCGGTAACTGCTCACACAGGGACTCTTTTTGTGGGACCTGAGGAAGGATCCCACTTTACCCCTAACCCTGAGCTCAGGACTGTCTGAAGTGTCTGACATGCTGGAGGTTACTACACCCACACAGTCGTGCCCTTTGTTCCTGGGCTGGTTTTCATGTGCATGAAGTAACCTGGTGAGGATGAAATGTCTCTGCCGTCCTCAGAGGAGAATCCAGTACTCACGGTGTGACTCTAGACCCTTCTCACCAACCAGGATTCACAAGGGTGTCACTCATACGTAGTCCTTCTGTGCCAACCACAGATGGTGCCCGAGGCCTCTCCTGGCTGTTATTCTTTGGGAATTAGGCGTGCACTGTGAACTGAGAGCTGCTTTAGTGTTGATTTAAAGTAATGATTTCCGACTTACAGTGTTCTACAGTGCACCTGGTGGTGCAGGCCTGTACTCCCAGCTCCTCGGAGGTCTGGGACAGGTGGGTCTCGAGTTCAAAGCCAGTCTGGGCTTCAGAGAGAGCTGAGGCCAGTCTACATAACTTGGTGACATGTGACTCAGAAGCTGGAAGGAGGCATGGTCTCTGAACCATCTCTTACCGTTTAGAGAATGGGCTTCCAGAGGTCACAGCTGGAGCTGATCACACTCCTTAAAGTTACCAGGACAGCTGCCCTACTGTGTGCCCCTGCTTGATTTTAAGAGCTGCATAGCAAGCACCTTGCTTGCCTCTGCTTTCCTTTGTGCAGGCTTCTACAGCCTGAACAAACACACAGCAGCTCTTAGCTATTTCCTCTTCATGCCCCTGGCCAGACTTGTGCTTGTGTATCATGTGGTGAAAGTAGCAAATACAGAGGGTGGGACAACTTTAAATCTACCGCAAAGCTCGAGCCGTGTATGGACATTATTGGTGAACAGCCGTGTTTCTCGTCCAGGTTCGCTGTCGCTGTGAGCGGTTTCTGAAGAGAATGTGGTCCTTTCCACATGACCCTGTTCCAGACACATTGCACACTGACAGCCCCATGGCTCATGCTTGGATGCACAGACACACAGACACAGGGACAGACACAGGGACAGAAGGCACAGATTGAGACTCATGAAGGCACAGGAGATGGAAGCTGCAGACAGCCTGAGGTGGAGAATTCACATCTGGATTTGCTCTGGGGAAGCGCTTTGCTTTTCTTTCTTTCTGTAATGCACACCGATGTGTCACTGGTGACTTGGAGTTAATCACTAGCACACATGATCCACGCATGTGTGTGAGCCTTGGGTCCAATATCAGGACAGGGAAGAAAAAAGAACAGTCATGTGAGCCACAGACAAGAGCTTCATGACAAAACTCAAGCAAAACAAAGCTTGTGAGGCGTCTCCTCTGGGGGCGTCAAGTGCGAGTGTCGGGGCTCCTCCACAGTCACCTTTGCTCTGAAGTGTGCAACCTTTTACCTTGCCTCCCTTGGATCCCCAGAACCTTGTGTGGAAAGCACAGAGGCGTTCTGATGACGTCCTGTGACAGCAGGGACGGTGTAGGCAGGCCGCATGGAGGTGCTCTCCCCCAAGTCCTGAATTAGGCCCGATAGCACCCGAAGGCTGCACATATACGCTGTACTGTATGGGCACATGCCATTCCAGCATCAGCTGCACTGGACTCCATTCTGCCACTCACCCGGACTGCTCTCGCACCCACAGCACCCAGAGCACCCACAGCTCCTACTCCTGCACCTACAGCACCCGCCCTTCCTGAGCGCCGTCTACAGCCTGGACCATCCGTCCTGCCCCCCGGCTTCTGGCTTATCCCCACAGCTGCTGGCTGGAGGTTTTCAGGCCTGCCCTGGCCTCCCACTGAGGTTTTCCACCTCACCTTGAGGAAGGCACGTGGGATAGACTGTGAATTCCCACAGCGCCATGAAAGTGAAGCGAGGCCGTCACACTGGCTGCTGCACGGGTGAACATATGTGCCACAGCAGGTGTGCACTGTGGCCACACATGTCACCTTTGCCTCCCTTACCAGGCCTAGCTGCACTGCAGAGACTAGGTCATCGGCCCATGGGACAGTCTGCCAGGGACATGACAGCAGTTTCCAAACCTTCCTTGAGACTCTCCATGCCCCGGAGCAGGCGCTGGCACTATGTCCCTGCCTCTGCCGCCCACACGGCGCTATGAATAAAGCTGGACAGGAGGATGGTGAGTGCACAGGTCAAAGAGGAGGGCCAGGGGGAAAAAATGGATGCTGGCCAAATGCCTCTGGGTGACCAGAGGGGTGTCATCCAGCGGGGGAGGGACAGGAAGGGAAATGGAGGCCCAGACATAAACCATTTTCAGATCTAAAAGCTGCCCTGCTGTCTGTGTCCTGGCAGGCAGGATCGAAGAGTCCTGCCATCGCCCACAGAGGGAAAACAGAGGGAATAAGCTTCAAAGCACCAGAGTCCTAAAGCCTCTGTCCTCCGAGAGAACGACCTCAGTGGTGGACACGGGAGGAAAGGGCTAGGAGGTTTGAGAGAGTGTGAGATGAGCCGGAGCACGTCGACGCAGCGCTGTGTGAGGGCAGGATGGCTCTCTCAGGTGGATGCTGAAAGGTCTCAGAAAGGCAGCAGTGTAAAGCTGGACAGTTGTTTGCTTCAGATGAGGAAGGGGCCTCCGGTCAGGCATACAGTGCAACAATCAGTCAAAACAAAACAAAACAAAAAGTTTGTCTCTGGAGCCTTCCTTTTGACATTTTCAGGTTGCACTAGGCCATGCATAACTGACAGCATTGTGAAGGCATTGACGGATGCCCAGATGGACCACTGACTGCTATGGAAGCTGTGCCCATCCCATGATGTACCAGCTGGTATGCTATCCCGGCACCTTCATGGGCAAATCCAGAAGTGAACCTGAGGCTCACACACGTCCCTGTTCCGTGCACAGGTCTTTGCTCTGCCTCACTACACGTGTTCACTGTGTTCCTTGCTTCGGTGTCATGGCTGAGTCACGCTTAAGGCGGCACCCAGGGTTTGGGAGGAGGCCAAACCTTTGCATCGTTAGGTTCGGGTTTGATTTGCTTTTATAATATCAAACACAGATATTTTAAAACATAAAGTTCTGTTTTGGCTTGTTTTGTTTCGATTTTTGAGACAGGCTCACATGTATCCTGGAAAGTTTTGGCTAGACTATATGGTCAGAGAGACCCCAGGATCTACCTGCC
Organism: Pachyuromys duprasi; assembly: GCA_028658305.1. Taxonomy (NCBI): domain Eukaryota; kingdom Metazoa; phylum Chordata; class Mammalia; order Rodentia; family Muridae; genus Pachyuromys; species Pachyuromys duprasi. The sequence continues at coordinate 1,314,944 of CM053761.1, forward strand.
TGTGTCCCCCCGTGGTGGAGTCAGGGGCATGTACCACCTGGCTTAGCTGTACATGGCTGCTCAGGCTCTGAACTCAAGTCCTGAGGCTTGCATAAGAAACTTGTCACCCGTGGAATGATCTCACCACCCTGACAATAGCTTGTAAAAATTTTCCAAAACCATAATTTGCTTCCCTTGAATTCTCTTCCACAGTGCCAGACCCTTAAAGAGTTGCTTAGTAAATAGTTAGGCAAACTGCTTAACCCTTCTAAATCTCAGTTTATCGACCAAGTGAGATTAACGACCATACTGTAAGGTTGATGTAGGATTATCTGCTTTGGCTCGCCTGTAAGGGTCAATTCTCAAAGGCTGCTCTTTAGTTTGTTTGTGTGTCTGATCCTTGGGAGCATGGTGAACAGTCACTTTCAACCTTGTCCTAGAAAAACAGCCACACATCTGACATTTCAGGGTAGGAAATCAGGTACCATTTGAGTAACGAAATTCAGGGCCCGTGAGAGAAAACTAAATAGACACTGTTAGACCCAGGGTCTTAAATACGCCAAAAGCCTCTCAGCCAACTGGAGTCTGTTTGCTCTACTTACAAGCAGGTTTAAAGATAAAGGCTTTGAAACAGGGCTTTTGAGGGAGATCTTTCTTCCCTGGATCTTCCTGGCCTTTGGAAAAAATTTTTAACAAAATAAAATATAATAAGATAAAACAAAAACCATCACATCAAAGTTGTACACAGCAAATCAGCAGAAAGAAAAGAGCCGTAGGAGAAGGCAGAAGAATCAGAGACTCACTTGTTCCCACATTCAGGAGTCCTAGAAAGACGCTAAGCTGGCAGTTTTAATATAAGCACAGAGGCCTGGCACCCACCCCTGCAAGCCGTGCTGCCTCGCGGTCTCTGGGTTCACACGAGCTTTGCTCCGTGGATTTAGAGGGCCTCATTCTCCTGGTGTCCTCTGTTCTCTCTGGATCTTACACCCTTCCTGCCTCCTCTCCCCAGTGTCCCTGAGCTCCAAGGGACAGGGTCGTACGGAGACACCTCATTTAGGGCTGCGTTTTCCGAGGTGGCTGAGTGAGGCACCACTATACGAGTATATCACAACGCGAGTACCTTCTCACACCAAAGACACTAGGATGTGGTGGTGAAAGTGTGTAGGCCCCAGCTTGCCTCCTCAGTTCAATGAGTTGTGTAGGTATTTCCCTCAGCAATGCGGCTCTGCTCTCACTTTGCACAGAGCAACCTATTGTCTTGGTAGCAGACTGGGTTGTTTGGGGATTTCCTCTTTAGAAAAAAAAATTTCAAGTGTCTTCCAAACCTTCCCTGCTTCTCTCTGAGTGGGCTCTTGTGTTCACGCCTCTGTAGATAGTTTTATGAGTCAGCCATTGTGTGGTGGTTTGAAAAGGGACAGCCCTTGTGAGCTCACAGGTGTGAATGCTTGGTCAGAGGGGCACTTCATTCTCATCAAAGGAACACTCTACCAGGAGGACATCGCAATCCTGAACATCTGTGCACCAAACACAAGGGCTCCTGCATTTGTCAAAGAAACATTTTTGAAGCTTAAATCACACATCAATCCCAACACTGTAAAAGTGGGAGACTTCAACACTCCACTCTTACCAAGGGACAGATCATTGAGACAGAAATAGCAAAATAATGACACTTACAGAGGTCATGAATCAAACGGGCCTAATAGATGTCTACAGAACTTTCCACCCAAACTCAAGTATACCTTCTTCTCAGCACCTCACGGAACCTTCTCCAAAATAGACCATATAGTTGGTCACAAAGCGAGCCTCAGCAGATACAAGAAGATTGAAATACTCCCTTGTATCCTATCTGATCACCATGGTCTAAAACTAGACCTCAACAATAACAGAAATAGGAAAAAGCCTATACACACATGGAAACTGAACAACTCTCTACTCAGTGACACCTGGGTCAGGGAAGAAATAAAGAAAGGAATTAGAGACTTCCTAGAATTCAATGACAGTGAAGGCACAAGTTACCCAAACTTATGGAACACAATGAAAGCAGTGCTAAGAGGAAAGTTCATAGCACTAATCACCTCCAGAAAGAAATTCAAGGCATCTCAGACAAGCAGCTTAACGGCATTCCTGAAAGCTCTAGGAAAATAATAATAATAATAATAATAATAATAATAAGCAGACACACCAAAGAGGAGTAGACAGCTGGAAATAATCAGACTCAGGGCTAAAATCAATAAATTAGAAACAAAGAGAACAATTCAAAGAATCAAGGAAACCAAGAGCTGGTTCTTTGGGAGATTTCAAGTTCTCCGCCAGGTCCAGTGTCACTTTCCTTCCCAGAGAGCTAGCCGCAGAGCTCTCCAGCTCCGAGTTTGCCATGCTCCTGACCTGGTGATGATGGTGGACTAAGCCTCTGAGCCTGGAGCCTGCCCCAGGAAAACACTTTCCTTGGTGAGGGCTGCTGTGGTCATGATGTCGCTTTGCAGCAACAGACACCACAGCCAGGCAAAGCTCTCTATTCCTCGTGCGCCCACAGATTTGTTCAGATGCTTCCTGTTTTCTGTCCCTCCTGCTTCCTGAATGCACGCACTGTCCCTTTAAACGCCAGCAGCCACCCTGGTGCTGGGGTACTCACAGGTGTGTCTCTATGTAATTAGGAAGACCGGCTGGCATGGAGTTAGTGCACACCTCAAATCTGTGCACACACGTTTGCCCTGGCCTCAACCTATCAGCAGCCATGGCGGCCACTGGGGGGACAGATACACGGATAAACACAATTCTGCACTAAAGAGAAAGGAGCATGTAAGCTAGGAAGCGACTTGGAGGAAAGATACTGGAGGGTGAAAAAGAAGGGGAAACTGAGAGCCCAAACCCTGTGCGTCTAGATAGTGACACACCCAAGGGGAAGATCAGAGTCTGGGCTGGATCGGGGGATCGTGGAAGGATCGTGGAGAACCACGGAGGACTTTGGGTGGGTGGGAATACTCTGTAGACCATTAGCACGGGGGCACATGCTGTTAGGTATTTGTCCAAAGTAATAGATGTGCAACAAACTCCTCTGCAAGTATGTGTGTGAGTGTGCATGCAGGTGGGTAGGTGTGAGTGTTTTGTGTATGTACATGTCTGTGCATGCATGTGTGTGTGTGAACTGTTGACTTTGGCTGTCTTTCTCAGTCACCCCTGTGTTATTTTTGAGGAAGGGTCTCTCCTGGACTTGGAGCTCACCTCTTTGTCATGTGAGTACTCTCTAGGTTCCCCACTCTGCCCTTGCCACACCCAGCTGTGTGTGTGTGTTTGGCCACAGGCAGCACTCTGCCTGGTGCAGCCTGGACATAGGAACTTTCTTACTTTTCACTCAGTTTTGCCGGGATCCTAAGCTGCTCTAAAATCGTGTTAAAATTGGTGTGTGGCCAGGCCAGCTTTGCAGCTGCACTGTAAGTGTGGTCAGAGCTTGCATGGTTAGAAATGTAAAAACACAAACTTCTTCCTTGAGTGTGCACAGAAAAGAAGACAGGATCAGCCACAACTTAAAAGCGGATCTCTCTTAAACACTCACAAACAGCATGCGTACGGTACTGCTCACAGCTCCAGGGGCTCAGGCACTCACGAGCAGAGCGTGGATCAGTGTGTGCTTTGAGGCAGTGGCTTCGGCCTGCTCTCACAGGTGAAGAGAAAGCTCCTCCGGTGTGCACAAGCAGGGCATGTATGTTCAGAGTGCAAAAGCAGCGCCAGGAAGGGGCGAGTGTTTGTCCTGACACTTTCTTGCTTCTGTTTCCTCCTTCACTTTCACGTTGACACAATGGTGAACACCACCAACTGCCATAGAGACCAGAGAACATGACCTCAGAGACCAACCAGGGAGAAAACAACCATAGAGACCAGAGAACACGAACTTAGAGACCAGAGAACACAACCTTAGAGACCAGCGAACATGAACTTAGAGACCAGAGAACACATCCATAGAGACCAGAAGACACAACCTTAAAGACCAGAAAACATGACTTTAGAGAATGACAGAGGAGAATGCAACTCTAGATATCAGAGAGCACAACCTTACAGACCAGAGAACACGACCTCAGAGACTGGGAAAACATGACCTCAGATACCAGAGAACATGACCTTACAGACCAGAGAAGACGACCTCAGAGGCCAGAGAACATGAACTTAGAGAACAGAGAACTCAACCATAGAGCCCAGAGAACACATTAGAGAACAGAAAACACGAATGTAGAGATTGGGAGAACACAACCTTAGACACGAGAGAACACAACCATAGAGACCCGAAAAAATGACCTTAGAGATGAGAGAACACACTTAAAAGTCCAGAGAACACGACCTCAGAGACCAGAGAAAATAATCATACAGACAAGAGAACATGACTTCAGAGGCCAGAGAACATGACCTCAGAGGCTGGGAAGGCAGGTGGCTGCTTGTACAGGTGAAGTCTCAGGACTTGCAAAACAAATACTGCACAAATATATAACATGTAAACATGTAACATACAAACACTGTGTAAGAACATAACATGTAAACACAACATACCAATACTGTATAAAAACATAACATGTAAACACGTTACAAATACTGTGTAAGAACTGATAATTTTGCCTTTTCCGTAGCCAAACCAGCACTTATCTTTTTGAAAAATATTAATACAATTTACATAAAACTAATTTTTCCTCTGTCCCCCTTTCCCCCTCTGTCTATCCCTCTGTCCCCCTCTGTCTGTCCCTCTGTCCCCTCTGTCCTCATCTGTCTGCCTCTGTCCCCCTCTGTCTCCTCTGTCCCTTCTGTCCACCTCTGTCCTCCTCTGTCCCCCTCTGTCTGTCCCTCTGTCCCCCTGTCTCCTCTGTCCCCTCTGTCCTTCTGCCCCCTCGCTCCCCTTTCTCCCCCATTATCACATTCTCTGGCTGGAAGCCCTCAGGTGCACAGAGCAGGGAGGCAGAAACAGCTGCAGAGCTGCTTGGGAGATGCACACCTGCAGGGCTTCCACGCCTGTGTGGCCGGCAGCTGGCACTACACTCAGTGAGCGAGTGGCGTGTGCGTGTGCTCCCTACATGGCCCAGCTTCCTCAGATACTTGAAACATGGCAGTTGCGTGCTCTTACTACCAGACCCCACTGGCTACTCCTTACGGGGTGAGCTACACTTGGCCTTCCCACTCGGGAACCTCTGGCCAGGCTGAAAACACACACAAACTACGGGTGCTGTCTCTTCCTCTGGAATCACGATCTCACTGTTCCCGGGTGCACGCAGCTGGAATTGTGAACCTCAGAGAGCTTAAAGTCAGCTGGTGCTTCTGACACGCCAGAGTCGGGAAATCAGGAAAAACCAAAGCTTTATCTCTGTGTGTGTGAGAGAGAGCATATGTGTGAGTGTGTGCATGTGTGAGAGAGTGTATATGTGAGTGTGTGCATGTGTGTGAAAGTGTATGTGTGAGTGTGTGAGTGTGTGTGAGTGTGTGTGTGAGAGCGTGTGTGTGAGCGTGTGTGTGAGAGTGTCTGTGTGAGAGTGTCTGTGTGAGAGTGTGTGTGAGAGTGTGTGTGTGAGAGTGTGTGTGTGTCTGTGTGAGAGTGTCTGTGTGAGAGTGTGTGTGTGTGTCTGTGTG
>CM053761.1:1320626-1388709 GCA_028658305.1 Pachyuromys duprasi
GAGTGTCTGTGTGAGAGTGTGTGTGTGAGTGTCTGTGTGAGAGCGTGTGTGTGAGCGTGTGTGTGAGAGTGTGTGTGTGAGTGTCTGTGTGAGAGTGTGTATGTGAGTGTCTGTGTGAGAGTGTCTGTGTGAGAGTGTGTGTTTGAGTGTCTGTGTGAGAGCGTGTGTGTGAGCGTGTGTGTGACTGTCTGTGTGAGAGTGTCTATGTGAGAGTGTGTGTGTGAGTGTCTGTGTGAGAGCGTGTGTGTGAGCGTGTGTGTGAGCGTGTGTGTGAGAGTGTGTGTGTGAGTGTCTGTGTGAGAGTGTCGGTGTGAGAGTGTCTGTGTGAGAGTGTCTGTGTGAGAGTGTCTGTGTGAGAGAGTGTGTGAGAGTGTGTGTGTGAGTGTCTGTGTGTGAGTGTCTGTGTGAGAGTGTGTGTGTGAGTGTCTGTGTGAGAGTGTATGCACATGTGTATGCACAGGGCTCTCTCACACTGAACTCCCTGATTCACTGGTGTCAGGAGAGCCCTGCCTGTCTCCCTGTGCCCAGCGCTGGGGCTGGGTGTGTGCTGTCACGCCCACTTGTCCGGCCAGGGCCTTCGGTACTGTGTGGCAAGCATACACTCACGGCTGAGGCCTCCCTTTGGAGGCCTAACACACTAACACACATACGGAGTCTCCATATACTGGGAACCTCTGTGCCACGACCCTCATGACCCTCATGACCCTCATGACCCTCACGTAGGAGGAGCAGCTGAGGGACGAGTCTCAGCGATGAGGGTGTTACATGCTCATCCAGGGAATGGGGACATAGCAGCTCATGCAAGCTGTTCTCACCGGGGACCTTCGGTTGGCTCACACACGGCAGCTCCAGTTCCGGGGTCCTACATCCCCCATTTGCTTTCTTGGGCAAGTCACACATAGTACAAATGGGCACACACAGGCAAACGCCCACACAAACAGAATCTAGGAAAGTGTAAGAAACAGTTCCCAGCTGTGGTTAGCAGCCTTGGGGCTTGCCCGGCACAGGGCGCCCTGCTTGAAGTTTGCACAATCAAAAGTTGCACATGCTGTGCTCAGCTAGAGTTTGGGGAGTTTGTTTCAATTGTCATGCTGGGATTTCAGCGATGGGTGTGAGATCATGGCGGTTGTTCATCTGGAGACCAACTGTGCGCTTGGTTCGGCTGGGCCAGGGTGGGGGTTCCCTGCTGGCCACATGCACTGCTGGGGCAGTGTGAACTGACAGGGTCATGAGCCAATGCTCCAGCAAGCAGGACACCTTCTCTCTGCCAGTCTGGGGCACAACTAAGCACATGCCTGGCCGAGCTGAAAGTGCACTGAGTGCTGGGGTCGGGATGAGGGCGGGGTCACAGGAGGGGTCTTGGGGTCACAGGAGGACCTCAGGGTTACAGAAGGGGCCTTGAGGTCACAGGAGAGGCCTCAGGTCACAAGAGGGGCCTCGGGTCACAGGAGGCCCCCACCCCCGGCCTTGGGTCACAGGAGGGGCCTTGAGGTCACAGGAGGGGTCTCGGGTCACAGGAGGCCCCCACCCCCGGCCTCGGGCCCCCACCCTCATCAGCATCCTCGAGCTCTCCAGAACCCTCCACAGAATCTCAGGTGTTCCAACTCTGGGATGCTGTCCCCTGGGTGTCAGTTGCCCAGTTCCCAGCAGCCCTTGCTTCCCATGTGAGGTCTAAGTGTGTAAGCTGATGTGTCCTGCCCTCTGCTACAGCCACACTTCCGGTACACTCACTCACCCGCAGTAAATGTCCTTGCTGAGGAAGTGAGTGTGTGTCAGTGTGGGAGAAAGTCTCTAAACAAGCCAGCAGGCTAAGAGTCAGGATAACCCCTCAAGTGTGTCTCAAAGGCAGAGTTTACATGACAACCCTGTAAACAGACGGCTTCATTGAAACATAGGACAGAAAGCAAAGGCGTGCAGAGAGGCGTTTGTTCCTGAAATGAGTGTATGACTTTACACACTGACATGAATAGGCAGACTGGAAGGGGCAGAGGAAGGAGTAGAGGTTCTGCTGAAGCTCAGAGAGAGTGAAATTGTGGGAGAGTGTGCAGGGAGACAGGGCGGGGGAGGTGGGGGAAAATGAGAGAAATGGGGGAAGGAGGGGGGAGATGGGGCTGGGGGAGCTTACTCAACGCCTTTACAAGTGCCCGAGTTTGATTTCCAGTACACAGAAGAAGAATCTGAGCAGGCGGTACAAGCTCATAATTTTTGTGCTGGCAAAGTGGAGACAGGCATGTCCTTGGGGCTGGCTAGCTGGAGCCCAGCATACCTACAGACACACATACCAGTACATATGAACATGCATGCGCACACACACACACACACACCAGCACATTTGAACATGCATGCACACACACAAACTTTAGGAAATACAGAAGTGTCAGTCTTGGACAGGAGAGGTGGTTTCATTCTCTCGAATAAGGAGAAGGAGCAGCTACTAGGTGGAGTTGCCCTCTGCCCCGTGCAGAGTTCAGGGAATCTTTGGAAAGAAGTGGGGAATAGTAAGGCCTGGAGGGGACAGGGGCGCCACAAGGAGAGCAACAGAACCAAAATATCTGGGCCCAGGGGTCTTTTCTGAGACTCATACTCCAACCAAGGACCATGCATGGAGATAACCTAGAACCCCTGCACAGATGTAGCCCATGGCAGCTCAGTCTCCAAGTGGGTTCCTTAGTAAGGGGAACAGGGAACTGTCTCTGACATGAACTCAGTGGCTGGCTCTTTGATCACCTCCCCCTGGGGCAGTACAGCCTAACCAGGCCACAGGGGAAGACAATGCTGCCATTCCTGATGAGACCTGATAGGCTAGGGTCAGAGGGAAGGGAAGGAGGACCTCCCTTATCAGTGGACTTGGGGAGGGGCATGGGAGGAGATGAGGGAGAGAGGGTGGGCATGGGAGGAGATGAGGGAGGGAGGGTGGGATTGGGAGGAGATGAGGGAGGGAGGGTGGGGTTGGGAGGGAAAGAGGGAGGGGCTACAGCTGGGATACAAAGTGAATAAACTGTAATTAATCATTGGCTGTTGGGGTCAGTTCATGCCCCCTTATGCCCTTATCACACTAATTACACTTGGTGGTCACGATAGGACATACCTCCTCCACAGACTCCCTTCACACCACTGTCCAGTGCCCGGCTGGGCCTGGAGTCCTTTCCAGCCTCCCAAGTCTCTTTTCTCCAGCCTTTCCTCAAGACCATTCCCATATTTCACCTCTTTGCCTCCCTGAGGGCTGGCGGGGAGTTGGCCAGCGGCTTTGAGCAGCTCAGGCTAGTGTCACACCAGCAACAAACAACAAAGGGTTCGGGAGCGGGCTCACGCCTGGGTGGGGAGGAGCAGAGGAAGAGAGGAAGGAGAGGCCACTGCTTCAGCCCAGAGCACTTAGTATAAATGCCCTTTGAGGGAAAAGCCAAGACCTTCCGAGACAGAGGCACTGGAGACGGGCTGTGGGCGTGGGCAGTGAGGGCATGGGCAGTGAGGGCATGCACAGCTGCTCCTAAGCCTGTGTGTTTAGATCAACACCAGGAGGAAGGTGATGGGCAGCCGCTGGTTGCCCTTCCTGATGAGGTGGGATCCGCTTCAAGCTGGCAGACTGTCCAGTGACAGCAGAAATCCTCTGGTGCTGTGCTCCAGCCCACACTCGCGCCCTCACTCACAGGGAAGGATTGTGAGGGCTCCACAGAACAAACGCTCTCAGATGAGGAATCATTTTTATCTGGTCTCCAGAACTCTGGAGGGAGGACTCAGAGGACGATCCCTTGGTCCTCTCACTGGGCGGCTTCTGGTTGCTCGGCCTCTGTGGTACCCAAGGCCCCATCTCAGAAGCTCCGAGACTTCCCCAGGCTCGGACTTGGTCCTCCACCTCACTCCCCCCCCCCCCCCCCACAGTCAGCAGGTCATTACTTACAGGCAAGGAGGGTTTGTGAGCTTATCTTAGAGACAGACACATGCAGAGAAGTTGGAGAATGCAAGCTTTTAGCCAGCCAGGCTTGGGGAGCAGGAGCCTGGGGAGCAGGAGCCGGGGGAGCAGTTCATGTGGGAACCATGGAAGCTCAGGCCAGCGAACCACCTGGACCTGTGCTGGGAAAAGCAGAATTTTTCCCAGCGGAATTTTCACCATTGCATTTCAGCTCACCTTCCATCACATCCTTTTGCTGATTCGTTAGCAGGGTCTCACGCAGCCCGGGCTGGGCTGACGACCTGGAACTCCTGAGCCTGCCTCCATCTCCGCCACTACAGTCTGTGCCGCACCAGGAAGTCAGAGCAGGACTTCCTGTGGACTAGGCAGGAGGACGAGGAAGAGCAAAGGTCTGCCGGCATTCCCTGCTTTCACCTGGTGACTAACACGCTTCAAATCCAGAGGGAGCTGTAGCTTGAAAGCACCTGCTACAGCTCGCTCATCATGAACGCAGAGCTGAGTAATGCACATGACTTGTGAAGACTGTTCAGTGAATGTCACTGAAGAGTGAACATCTGGATGACGGAGTGCCCCTGTGGTTGGCAGTCACAAGATTTGAGCTGCCGGCTTCATGCGCTTCCCTTTTCTATAAAACAAGGAAACTGAACTAAATGTAAGATGTGGTCTTCAAATGATACAGTTTGAGGTGTGACTCTGCTTAGCTCAGAGTGTGCAGTGGGTGTGGTGTGTAGTAGGCAGGAGGGTGTGATGCAGGGTAACGGGTTCAAGGAAGTTCTATTTGAAAAAACAAACAATTGTTTCATCCTAAGAGAAACCAAGACCTAAATCTACTCAGATCTCAACCCTGTGGTCTTAAAGATTCCTGACAGTGCCTGCACAGCCAGCCTCTGGCAGGGCGGGACCAAAACAGCAGAAAAAGAAGAGGCAGCGGCAGAGCCCATGAAGGAGAGCCTGACACGCACATGCAACCAGTGAAACAACAGAAATGCTCACTTTGGCTGAGGGGAACTGATGCCTTGAGACCAGCAGAGGCTCCTGCAGGCTTTCCTGACTGTCTTGAGTTGCTGGCTTTAACTTTCCCTGGACTGCACCAGCAGCTTTAAGAATATTGGAGCCAGACACACAATTTAATGGCCTTCCTAGTCTCCAAGCATCCTGGCCTCACACACCCGGGCTCGGCTGACTTCTGTGGAATGTGAGCATCAGTGAGAAAGCCGACCTCACACGCAGGACAATTCCACAATGGCTGTGCCCGCTCCCTGGCTCTCAGCATATTTGCTTTGCCACCTGTGGTCATCCTGCTTTTCTCCAATGAAGTTACTGGCCCAACAGTAGCTCTGCTGAGGGTAAGTAGATGTTTTTGCTTTTTCACAACAAATCCATGGGGATCCCTTGCCTGCCTTGTCCATCTTCAGAGGGCATCTCTGGAGAAGTCTGTGAAGTTAACATGTCACACAAACAAGATAGTCTCCTGGATGAGGGGCGAGGACCACATTCATCTCTGAGTATTAAGGGAAGCTGTTTAGAATGCAGTCAGGGACTGCGCTGGCTTGGTGTGTGGTAGTCCGAGGTCCTCCTCCGGGATCCATGACATCACTAGTCCTCTAGCTGGCAGTACCAGGCATGTTTCCTTCTGTTGAGCAGAAGTCCACTAATGTTTGTCTGCTGCTCTCTTCATGTGGGTTACTGCGCTGTGCTGGCCGAAGGTAGGGTTTGCAGGCAGGACTTGGGGAGGATGGTGGTTGTATCCCTCCTCTGGGGGCGTGCATGGGGTCCTCTGCCCTCACGGGGAGGTTTTCAGGACAGACCACTGAGGCCATGTCTCCTAGGAATGTCAGCAGCTCACACCTATAAATCCTCACCAATGCTGACTTCCACACACGAGCCAAGCAACAAGGACACCCACAGGTGTGCTAACACGAGGCCTCAAAAAAAAAAAAAAAAAAACAACCCAGCATGCAACAAAGGAATGCTGACAGCGAGTGGAAGCAATGCCCTTCCCCAGGGAGGGTCATGCGGAACGGTTATCCAGTACCAAGCTGTCAGCCCTGAACACATGCATACAAGTAACATTGTACAGACTGAGCTGTATGCATGCATTTAGGAGTGTGTGTGTGTGCGTGTTTGTATGTATGTGTGTGCATAACAACAATTAATAAGAAAAGAGGCATGAATTTGAAATAACAAGGAGTGTCATCTGGGAGGGCTTGGAGGGAGAAAAAGGAAGGAAGAAATAATATAATCTCAAAATTATTATATTTATTTAATTAATCAATATAAATATAGACTATAATACAATGTATATGAAACGTATATAAAAGTATAGTTTCAATAAATGAAAAATTAAAGGACTAATATAATAAAATCTGTTTCTGAAAAAACAAAAAACGCAAAGTGTATTAAGTCCAAAAGCCATAAGGGACACATTGACCAACTGCAGCGTGAAAAGGCTGTGCTCCACTCAGAGGGTAAGGGCAAAGCATCCAGTAAGATTTTCGGCCGGCCGTGGCTAGACCTGTGTACCTCCACGCTCCGTGCCTGACAGGCAGGGCAAGGCTAGCCTGCGCATCGTTCACTCAGCTGCGATGTTGGCTCTGGAGCAATCTGATACATCCCCGCCCTGGTCAGTGCAGAGCCACACCTGCCTGGCAGGGGGCGGGTGTCCTGGTCCTGACCACACTGTGCCCCTGCCCCTGGCCCTCAGACAACTGAGGGATTTCCCTGGGAATCTCGCGCTGGGCGAGGGAACAGGCTGAAGTCTGGTACCAGCAGGAAGAGGGACTGGCCTCCCAGACTTCACAAGGCTCTCCCCACCTGTCAGAACACCAGCTCACAGGTCAGACAGCACTGGGACAGTGAATGTGACCTTGTCTGTGGAGGCCTCTTAGCTACTCCCGGCTGGGACTCGGGGACATTTCTGGACTTCTCGTTTCTCTGCCCAGCTTGGCCACACTAGCACCCCTTCTCTGCTGTTGTGGGCATACTGAAGATGGTTGGGCAAGCCTCGCTTAACAGATCCACAGGGCCCGGGCTCTGACCCTCACTCTAGGGACAGAGTGACGTGGGGACAAGTGTGTGGAGAAAGACTCCATCTGAAACCAGCTCCCTGCTCAGAGCCCCACGTCTGCTCAGGGGTGGAGCAAGTGATGGGCAGGGTGGTGTGAAATGCAGGTCTAGAAGGGTGTTCATGGGACTCTGTGCACGGAGCACACACTTTCGAGGTGATGTCAGGCGGGCTTCCTTTAACCCCGAGGCTATGGTATGTTTACCAAGGTTGAGCCTTTTCCCTGTGGGGTGGGGTGGTGCCCAGCCTGGGCCTCACACATGCTTGGCACATGTTCTATGAGGAGCCAAGCGGCAATCCCAGCCTGCATCTCATTCATCGTAGACGAGTTTGCGTATTTCATAATCTGTCTGCTGCATCAGGGCCATGCAGCCAGCCATCAGCCCTGGGCACACTAGCTCCTCAGAGCTCGCTGGCCTTGCTGGGACTCTCTTCCCTACCTGACTTTCCACCCATTAATGCACGAACCAATGGGGCACACAGCCGTGATGTGGCCTTGCGGAGCGGCAGGTGGAAGGGCACTGGCCAGGGTAAATCCACGAGGCTTTCCAGAGCAGCCACAGGGAGTATGAGGTGAGGGCTGGCCAGTGCCTACCAAACCTTCACTTACAGACACCAACATCTAAAGTTCACGCAATTTACTCATGCCACAGAATATTCTTGATTATTTTTTACTTCTAAAAAAGAGGTAAGAACCATTTCTAGTTTGAAAGATAACACAAAGCTAGAAGCCGAGTCGGACCCCAGGCTGTTGTTGGTCAGCACTTGAGACTGAGCTCCAAGCAGATGAGGGTACAAATCTGCAGGACCTCTTAAGAACTGCCCCCTTGCAGGGTTCTGCACTCGCAGACTATGCCTGCCTGCAACCATCATGAGCTTATTGTGGATAGCAGGGAAAGGGATGTATATGACTCGGAAAACATGGCTGCCCGATTGCTCACAGCACGCCAATCTGGGAAGTTTCACATGAGGCACAGAAGATGAAACAATGAACATGAGAATCCAAGGCTCTGTCTGGAGAGTCCTCCCCCTGTCAAGTCCCCTCACCTGGAAATGCTAACAGACTGAGTGGACTCAGTAAGGCCTGGCTGAGCCTCACCAGGAAAGCAGATGCTGAAAACAAACATTGCAAGAAAATGGTTTCCTTCCAATCGGGCTGCAGGTTCTGCTTATTTGTGTGGAAGTTTTTTCGCATCCGCATAACAGAGAGGATTCAGAGGCTTGGCTTTGCCCGGGAAGAAGCTTAAAGAGCGGAGGAGAGTCTGCGAGCAGTGCTGAAGAGCCAGAGCCTGCTAACAGTTAACAGAGCACGGTATTGAGGGCGGATCTGTTAATATAGGACAGTGCTTCCCACGGGACTACCACACATGGGTTCTCGAGTGCTAACTCCTTAGATGCTCCACCAGAAACACTTGAAGGTCACAGGCTTAGGAAGGGCCACAGGGGACATGGTTCACCTTTGATGATTTCCAGTCTTCACTTGTATATCGTGGGCTCTGGGATCCCTGTAGTAAACCATTGAACTGGCTTAAGTCAAGTATTTTTCAGAGTTGTATCAGCAACGCTTTTTTCCCCCTCCTTTTCTTTCACTTAACTGCTAATATCCCAAGAAACAACTGTCCCACAAATGACAGGCTGCGGAGCCTGCTGCTGAGAGGAGAGAAGGCTTCCTGAGGGAGTGTCTTAGAGCAGACCCTTGATGAAGCACAGTCTCGTCCTCCATAGTTTTTGCCATTTTAGGAAATAAAAATAAGAGCTATATCTGTCATGGTAATAACTTTAAAAATTATAAAACGCAAGTGTGGATTTAAAAAGAATTCAAAGAGAAGAGGAACCTGAGATGCAAACTTTTCCCTCCTTCCTTCCTTTCCCCTCATCTGCGCAGCCTCAGTTCCATTTGGTTTCTGCTCTTGTTACAGGCGCTGCGAATGAAGCGCAGCATGCATGGCATGCATGCATGCATGCACGCACCCTCCCTCCCCCAGTGTGCACCTAATCTCTCAGCAGGGCTGGGGGAACAGGCAGGGCAAGCACTGCTCCTCAGAGTTTGGTTCTCACCCCCTACACAGGGGCTCAACTTCCTGTAATGCCAGGGCATTGAAGCTTCTGGCTTCCACTGGTGCTCAAATCCACACTTACACAGACACACACTCACACAGACACACACTCACAGACACACACACGTCATTAAAGTTAAAAAAGACATAAACAAAGTCTTTAAAAAACAGCAGTCTCTGCACAAGCGTTAATCTCAAGCTTGCTGCAGATGCACCCCTTCCCCCCATCCAGCCCAGCACCCCTGGATGCAGTCACACTTGCGCAGGGCACTGAAGGCTGCACTGCCTTTTCCTCACAGCCAGCCCTGAACACCCCCCTGACTCTCAGCCTTCATCCCTCCAGTCTGGTCTCCTTACTGGCGGTGTAGAGATTTGCTTTCTTAAAACACAGGTCAGCAGAGCCTCCGGCTGAAAAGCCTTCAGTGGTCTCTGCTAAAGCAGACCCAAGGCTTCAAGAAGCTCTGTGGAAGAAAGTAAAAAATGACTCAGGGTGGACGTGTCAAGGGAGACTTTTCTTCAATTCCTTAGCGGGTGTAAGAGTTACAGAGGATGACGTGGTGCGGAGAAGCCGGCTTGAATGGGTTGACAGCTCTTAAAAGGCAACTTGGTCAAGATTTCAAGTGTAAAGATCCTCAAAGTTCACTGACTCAAAAAGCCAGTCACACTCCTGAGGGAAATGTCACCCAGACATGCCTGCTCAGTCCCTGTTCTGCCTGAGGGTGAGCAGGACTCAGGCATTAGCTAGCTTAGCACGTGTCTTCCGAGAGGTTGTCCTTTGCATTCGGTTCACAATTCCACCCCATACATGTAACATTTAACCAATATTTAAAACCTCAAACCCTGCTGCCTGCCACTCTTCATCTGAGTTTCTTAATGAGATATAAGGAGTGTAAAGATCGTACAAGACCTTCAAGGAGCTCTACCAAAAGCTCTTTCTAAAAACGCAGTAAAAGGTTCCCTCATGCCGCCTGTCAGCAACCAAGGCAGCAGGCCTGCAACTCTCTCACTCTGCTTCAATCAAGACTGGTTCACGGCCAAACCGGCCTAGATCTGACTGTGAGGCAGAGGGCAATGGTGAGGTCCTGAACCTGCCTCCTCCCCCTCCTGAGGGCCGGGGTTACCAGCATGTGCTACCCAAGCATGGCTTGCTTATCTCTCTCTCTCTCTTTTGCCCAAAGATAATACAAATACCTTTAAGATAAATAGTTTGTCATTCTCATTCTGGTAAAGAACTTGAGATAAAGAAAAGCTTATTGATGTGTTCAAAGGCACCCAAGAAAGCAGCTACAGAAAATCTCCAGCAGAAAGATGAGTTACACAATTACCCAATTAAAGCAAGTTCTATTTAGTATAGCCAGGAGTTAAAACACCAGCCAGGCCCAAACCTGGGATTCCCAGAGAGCACCCTAGTTTTTAGGTCAGCCAGGTGACCCATACGCTGACCTCCTGCCTTCGTCCAATCAGGGGTAAGCACACTCCTGCCTGTATCTCCCACCCACATGTGATCAAACATGTCCCATACATTTGGGGCCACCAGCCTTGTTTATCGAAGTGAAAACACATGACCTGTCTTCTCACTAGAACCACGGCTCCCAGCACTCCAGGAAGTTCTCTGTCCTCAGGCAGGTACTGCCTTCAGGAAGCTTGAGTTAGGGTTGGTGTGAGGAAACACTATGACTCACTAAGCTCTAGCACGGCTAGGATCAGGGAACAGTAAGATCCCAGTGTAAAACCATAGTTAAGACGGTAGTGGCCACTCCAAGGTTAAGCCTTCTAGATGTGGGGCTCGGAGCAGTTCTTGACTCTGAATTCCCAGAGCTGGTCCCATGCAGAGCTGCTGGGTCTATGGAATGTGGACATTTTGGTACCAGGAAGCTGTGACCTTCTGAATGTGTGTTTGGTTCATATTATCAGCTGCTCAGAGCGGTCTGTGGACAAAACAGAACAGGAAGACCATCCACACACCAGTGAATGCTCCCACAGAGCCCACAGCAGCAGGGCATGCTGGAGGAGCAAGCAGGCTGGGGGCCTCTGGCGCTTGCGGAGCCTTTCGGGGCTGGTGATGGAAGAGCGCTTGTCTAGAACCCAGAAGCCCAGGGTTCACCCTTAGCCCTGTGTAGACTGCGTACAGGGAGGCAAGCTTATAATTTCAACACTCCAGAAGTAGAAGCAAGGTTTTATATTCAAGGTCACTTACATCTACGTAGCAAATTCAAGGCCAGCCTGAACTATGTGAAACCCTGCCAAAAATGAATGAATGGATGGATGGATGAATGAATGGGAACAGCGAATTCTCATGGCCGACTGAATGTTACCAGGGGGAAGTGTAACACGGATCTTTAAGAGAAAAGAAAGAAAGTGGCAGCATGGTCAGGGCATCTGTATCCCTTTCTTCTTCACACTGCATTTCTACTTACTTACAGTGACTTACATGTATAAGCATTTTGCCAGGGCACAAGTATGTATACTGCAATAATGCCAGGTGTCCAAGCTGGCCAGGAGAAGGCATCAGATACCCCAGAACTGGAGTCATGGATGGTTGTAAGCTACCATGTGAGTGCTAGGAACCGAAAACTCAGGTCCTGTGCAAGAGCAGTATGGCGGCTTAAATAGAAACGGCCCCCACAGACTCACTTTAGAATGCTTAGGGAGCTGGTGCGGGGAAGTGTGGCCTTGGAGGAAGTGTCTCTGGGGGTGAGCTTTGGGGTTTGAAATGCTCAAGCCAGGCCCAGTCTCCCTCTTCCTCCTGCTCCGGCACCATGTCTGCCTGTACACCGCCATGTTTTCTGTCAGGATTGTAATGGACTAGGCCTCTAGTCCTGTGGGCCAGATGAGATGTTCTCCTTTAAAGAGTTGCCGTAGCCATGGCGTTTCCTCACAGCAGCAGAAACCCTGACTAAGACAAGCAGCAAATGCTCTCAACCACTGAGCCCTCTCTGCAGCCCCCAAGACGTGTACATTCTTGATAAACCTGGAAGTGATGTCGACAGATGAGCCGGTGGCTCCTCAGCCCCTCTGAGGCAATCCCTCCATCAGCGGGGTCACACTGTGGTTCCCTGTGATCCTCCTCCATCGCTGTTGGTGCTGACCAGCTCGCCACGAGCTGCTTCTGTCTAGTGCAGTCCACTACTACCATTTGGAGTGAAAGCTCGGGACAGGAAGATGCCCTTAGAGGTGAGGGAAATGAGGAAAAGGCAAGGTTTTAGGTCCCCAGAAACACCACGAATGAAGTTTGGTCAGGAGAAACCTCTTGGTTGTCTCTAGATACCCCAATACTCCAGATGCAACGTTTGCTGAAATGGCTCCCTGTGCAGTGCGTAAGACGCCTTAAATTGACTTAATTTCTCCGTCTTTATGACTTAGAGCAGCTATGGCCCCGTGTCAGCTCTCTAACTCACGTAAGTACAGACACCGAGAGAGGCCAGTTTGGAGCTTTAAGCCGAGGCTTACATTTCCATTTCTAACATCAAACTCGAGATACCACCTCCAACAAGCAGAACACACGAACCTCCAGTTTCCTGCTCGCTTGGCCCTTTGCTCACAAAGTATTCAATATGATTGAAAGGGTAGCCAGAGGCTTGCAGATAAATGGTAACAATCATGATGGCTCAACAGTAGGTAAATAACCACGGAAGACAAAAACGTTCATGATCTTCCCCGAAAGGAGACAGGAAAGAGACGGGTCAGGGGCCTGGCAGGGGGAAGGTCGGTATGAATTCTTCTGACTACCCTGGCCTGGGGCTGATGCCACCCTCGGGGGCATGAGGGCAGCCTTCCCTAAGCCACTTATCCTAGCGAGACCCTGGCACCTACCCCCTGTTCTCCTCATGCCCAGGTCATGGGGGAAGCCAGGAACTTCTACAGGAGATAGACCTACTTGGCCACCAGCCAGTTTCAGCCTTGTGACCCTGGAGAATCTGAGTAGGAGGGTCTGAATGCTCACAGCCCGGGGTGGAGCCAGAGGGTGAGGGAGGACAGGAAGGGACCACAGCTCATGGCCTGGAAACACACGCTGTCTCTACAAGCAGCCCCTGGACCAGGGAGGCTGGCATAGGACCAGCCACGCGTCTGTCCCTTGGTCCCCAGTCACTACTGAGAGGTCCCCTTGTTCACCCTGCTCAGTCCTTCGCGGCTCTCGGCTGGCTGTGCTCAGCCAGGGGACTCAGCGACACCCAGAGCCTGCAGGGCACGCGCAGGGCCACCGCGTCTCTCCTGGCACCGGAGGCCCCGGCCCAACCCAACCTCCCGCCCCCCCCCCCCTCCTGCTCTCAGTCCGGTACCTGGCTTGCTGGTCACGGTCCTCCCGGGCACGCGAGGACTCTGGAGCTGCTGGGCACCGCGCCTCTGCTTTCCGGGCTCCCAAACGTGACTCTATATATCCTGCTCGGAGCTGGGTGTGGGGCGGAGGAGCGCACCTCCCTCCGACCTTCCTGGTGGCTGCTGGGCGCCCAGCCGAGGCCTCTGCCCGGGGCGGGAGCGCGCAGGCCCCAGGACAGCATCGCCCGGGCTCCGGGTGGGTCCCCGCTGCTGTGCATTGTTGGGTGAGGGGAAAGTGAGCCGCGAGGGCGCCCCTGTCGGGAAAGGCAGAGGGAGGGGAGGTGGGGGGGGTAGAGAGAGTCTGATGTGATTCATTGCAGTAGCGATCACTTCCCTTTGCAAAACGCGTTCCAGGTCCTATTTCTCCACCAGCGCTGGATGGATAGAGGCTGCAGAGGAGCCCCGCAGGGACTCGCTGGCTCAGGGAAAGCCCAGGGGTGGCAGGCGTGTGGCAGGGGGCGGGCGGGGCCGCAGGGAGGCCTGAGCATGGTTCCTCCTTCAGGGGTCTGTGGCTGGGAAAGCCGAACCGGGCTCTGCATGCTTGCTTTCCGGGGTGGGCAGAGATCACACACGCCAGCCCCGGGAAGCAGATAGACAAATCTCTGGCCCCTCCCCCAAAAGGGTTTCTTTCTTCTGGAAGCTTTGACATTTTTTATTTTATTTATATTTGGTTTTTCATAAATTTTAGGCAGAAATCCAGAAGCCGTTCAGGGAGTCATAGAGTGATGGACAGGAGGAAAATACAACTCCCCCTCAAGCAGAGGGAGAGGAAAAGCAAACAACGCCCAGCGCCGCGCACTTCCACTTCACGGTGTGGAAGGTAGTCTTCCAGATTTACAGCCAGTTAAGGAGAATGGGAAGGAACACCGCTTCAAAGTCACCCTCTTCTCATTATGACAGCTGCTAAACACTCAAAGACGCAGGTTTTGAATCATTAAAAGTCGAGATTAATGAAATAAGCAACTTTAAATCAGCAAGATTAAAAAATTCACACTTCCCTAGAATTGTCTGCTTCTGGACTCTGATTAATTAGGTGTGTCAAGGGAAGTGTAACCCAGAGATAGTGGCAGTTTTGCATAGGTGATTGTGTGAAATCAAGAGAATAAAATGAGTAGTACCAGACAGACATGCAGTTAAACACACCACACACACATACACACACACACACACACACACACACGTCACTTAAAATACCTGAATGTGTCTTTAGAGCCAAATTCTGTGAGGGGACTTGACATGACCCAGGAAAACGATGGTAACAAGGTGTGGAAATCTTTCACTTGTAACCCCAGCTCTTCAGTACACTGGGCCAGGAAGATGGCAAGTTCAAGGCTTGCCTGGGCTACCTGGAGAGTTCAAGGACAGCCTGGCTAAAAATGTGAAGATCCCATCTTAGAAGTTTAAAAAAAATGTGCTAAGAATGCAGTTCAAGGGTAGAGGAAGCTCTTCTACCACACTCTCAGCTTTAACCCTGAGTGATGCAAGATAAATGCAAAATGCAAAAGTTGCTACTCACACAGATAACTTAAGGAAAACTATCACAACCTTTTGGAAAGCGATTTAGCACACTTCCTTTTTATCTTTCAAAACCCTTTGACAAAGGATTTCTATTTATTAGGGTATATCCAAAAGAATGCACAAACTGAGGAAGGTGTGGAGGGTTAATTGCTCATTATAGGTACTTGTAAAGTGGGAAGTTAAGAGGCCCATTATCTGAAGAGTGCTCACAGGCAACATTATTGTCAAATAAAAACACAATTTAAATGTTGTCATGTGACTTGCACTCACACACATGGTGGGCTAGTCTGCAGAACCTCGCCTGTGCACTGTGCAAGCTGGGTGGTTCACACCATGGACATCAGGCTGCAGGGCTGCTGTCCAGGGGTCTGCAGGGCTGATTCCTCCTGGGGGCTGAGGGAGAGCCGATTCTGTGATTCTTGGGTACTCAGGGAGGTCTCCCTGCAATCTCTGGCAGTTCTGGGGTGCAGAGGAATAAAGTCCTGTGTTAGTCAGGGATCTCTGGGACAGAACTGTGTGTGTGTGTGAGGTGGGGGTGGATGCACACACACACATGCTCACACATGACTTCTCACAGTGGCTCACAGGTTGGGGTCTGGCTGTCTCCTGATGGAAAGGCCAAGCATCTGGTAGAGGTTCAGTCCACAAGGCTGGGCGCCTCCACAACCCCAATCAGTGCTGCAGTCCCAGAGGATTCCTGCAGAGATGCTGGCCTTCAGGCTGTGTTGGATCCCGAAGCAGGGGGCTCTAATGCCAGTGAAGGACGGCTCACAGCAGGACAGGTGAATGTGCTAGCAAGAGTGAGGGCAAGCAGGGAAGAGTACAGAGCTCTCTTCTTCCATGTCTCTGCATGTGAACAGACACCAGAAAGTGGGGTCTTCCCACCTCAAACGAGTCAAGAGCAATCCATCACAGGCATGTCCAACTACTTGAACTTTGGTTTATTCCAGACGTAGTCTGGTTGACACCGAGAGTAGCCTCCGCAACCAGCATTGCTCTCATCCTCATGAGCCACTCTGGGTGTGCCCAGGTTTGCAGCCATACTACCCCTTACAGGTGGTGATGAGTTTTAGCTCACCCCAGTTTCTTGGTTTGAGCAACCACCTTGTTGCAGAGAAAGCTGTGTTTTGGAGTACTGGGGTTAGGGCTTCAACAGGTGATACTTGGGAAGGAGGTGACTATGTCTGGATGAATAGAAGGGCCCATGCATGGTCTTGCAAATTCGGAGCTTGAGAGGGAGGATCTTCCCTCTTCCTGGTGGGTTTGGATCCTACAGCGGGACCATCCTGAGCCACTCAGGGAGACTCCAAGAAGAATGGCAAATCAGCGTATAAAAGCAAGTCTTGGGGAGGTCAGACATCCACCCACCAGGAAGATGAGTACATACCAGACATTAGCATGACATGGATCCCAAGGACAGTACCAAGAAATGCAAATGGCTCCGGAAGCTAAAAGAGCCGGGGTGGAGGAAGAGCCCTTCCTACATCGTGGGTGCTCAGATGAGTCTTATTAAGTCCTAGAATGTGAGAGAGTGTGAGTTCTGTTGCTTAAGACATTCACACTTTGATCCATCCCAGGAAACTGATCCATGTAACTTTCCTGGGGCACAATTCTATGTGCTAGCTTTTTCTTTTTGAAGGGAGTTGTGTGGCTCACTGACTTCACCTGTTTTGTATGGACAAGTTGTTGCACTCATTTTTTAAACTTTATTTTATTTGGGGTTCCTTGCATCCTCTCCCTTCCAACCCCCTAACCCTAGGTAGGAGAGAGAAGGTTAGTGGGAAGAGGGAGCACAGACCCCTTCACTTCTCCCTGTTCAGGGTCAATGGGTTCTTTTGGGATTAAACCAATCTCCATCAACAGCAGCCACAGCAGCCATCTCCTCTGTCTCCTCAAAGCCGCTGTGCCCCAAAGCATCTCTGTTGGGTCTCTGCACGGTCAGGCTCTGGTCTCTCCAAACTGCCACACTCCACCACGGCATGGCATGCCTTCTCTTTCCAGGCTCTCACATTCATATCCTCAGAGCCCTAGGCCACGCCCCTCCCGTGCTGCTCGAGGCAGGCCATTATCAGCTGTCAAAGACCACGCCCCTCAAGAGACAAACCACGCCCCTCAAGAGACAATTATCAGCTGTGGGCAAACTAAAGCCCAGAGCTAAAATCCCACGAGTGGGATTAAAACAAAAGCAGTTTACATAACATAACTGAGTTTTTAAAGAACCCAAAACTTCCATTGCAATGAATTTTGCTCTTTGACTGTTTCTGATTACTCGCCCTCTTATTTTCCTCCCTTGCTCTCAACCCTCCCCTTCTAATCCCTCTCTGCCCTTCTTCAGATTCACGCTTGTGGGGTTGTGCTGTGACCCTTTGGCTTAGCCCAGGCCATCTGAGTGGACCTTGGATCCTGGTGCAGTGACAGTGGGTTCACAACCGGAAGCAGTGATCCCCCTCCCCCGCCTCTCTGTGAATCTATCTCTAGTCAATCGCTCAGCCGTGAGGGCTTCTCCTGCGAACACTCCTTCACCCATGCCCAATATTGGCACATTGTGAAGACTCAGTGCAGGCTGTGTGAGAATCCTTAGCTTCTGTGAAAATTGTCCTAAGATTCTCAATCTGCTTTCGAAGGCCTGAGCAGACATACTAGGAGTGTCCTGTTCTTGAAAACCACCTTCTCCCACAGCTCAGCCAGAAGCAAAATGCTGGCCTGGGCAGCGGTCTCCATGGCTCTGGTGCCCACACGGGTGCAATGTCTCCCAACACATACTCACCTTCACAGAGGCTTGACCAAATGACGCACAGGCCTGAGCCTGGCACCCTGAAGCTCCCGGCCAGCACTGAGAAGCAGTTTACCCTGCTGACCAATCTCTACCTTCAAAGTCTCTCTGTCAACGTTGCTCAGCAGCTCACTGTTTTGCACAACCCTGTAAAACAAATGTTTCTTTGTAAATCCACCCTGGGGTTCTTATTTACGACACAGAATACCTACAGGATGTTCCAGACATAAAATTGTACGGCAGTCACTTGGCCAACACCCTAAGCTCTGAGTGAAACCAGAGCTCCACAGGAATCTCACTCCCTGGTGCTGTTTCAGTGTCCGTTGATGTTATCACAGGACAGCTCTGATACAGAACCATAAAAATACGGTGTTTAACAACCAGAAAGCTGGTGATTTATTATGCCTACAATCTCATTTCCCAGCTGGAGGACTGGACTTCACTTCCTGTTCAAGGTGACTGAATTAGTTCTCTGTTGCTAAACAAACACTTAGTTAAATAAACACTGATGTGTAAGGAGTGCCCCGGTGCCCACTCAGAGGCCAGCCAGCAGGAAGAGCTCCAGGCAGAAAGGGGCCTGTAACTGGAGTCCTCCATCCCAGCAGGCAACCTCACCTCCAGCTCATCAGTGACTTGGCTTCTTTGGGAGCCCCTTCCCCCGCTGGTGGAGACAGGATGTATAGCTAGTTCTTTTAGACTTTTCTAATACCTAGCTCTTCATCTTGTTGCTGGCTATTGGCCAAGGCTGACACCCAGGAGCCCTGCTCACTCAGAGAGAGAACAGTCTCTTTTAGAGAAACTCACATCTACTGATTCGGAAAGTTGATGGTCAGTTTGGAACATACAATCACTGACATTCTTGATGTTCACAGTTGCACCCCCACTCCAGGGCAGGGGATTGTGCAGCTATGGGTGAGACTGGACCATGTTGGATCTCTGCCTGCCACAGTCACATGTGGAGACCAGGCTCTGGAGTGCAGATGTGCACTGCCGTCTCTCATCAGTGAGTTTCCTTTCTTCTGCACCAGGAAAGTTAGTTTTTAGTATCTAGTCACTTTGTGGAGCAGCAAGCTGTGGGGAGGCTTCTTTTCTCTTTTTCTCATGTGTATGTGTATGAGATGTGCGTATGTAAGTATGCCAGTTCACCATGTGTGCATGTGTGAGCAGAGATATGGGATTGATACTGGAACATTTCCTCCGTTGCTTTTCTACCTTTGTCACTGAGACAGGGTGTCTCAAACAAACCCAGACCCTGCCGGCTTTCTCCACAGATCCCATCCTGGCCTCCCATGATGGGTTACAGGAACGCCTCCATGTCGACAGAGTGTATGTGGGTTCTGGGGGCCAGACTCTGCACTGTGACGTTTAGCCACTGAGCTCTCTCCCCAGCTCTAGTTGTGATTTCCCACGACTTTTCCTCTGGTCTTCCTTCCCCCTGAGACATGTATAGCTCTCTGAAAATTACAGTATATTGGCAAGTATGTACGTGTAACAAGTGAAGGCGGAGGAGCATGTGCCCTGTGAGCTCATGGTGAGATGGGCTGAGGGGGTTTCAAGGCGAGCCCCCTGGGGTCCTGAGGACAAACTGTGTGGGAGGGGTTAGGAGGCAAGGCGTTGTTGGGGGAGGGATGTTACTGGGGGAGAGCTGTGAGGGTTCAAAAGCTCATTTCCAGCCAGTGTTCTCTGTCCAGCAGACAAGGATACAAGCTCTCAGCTGCTGCTCCAAGACCAGGGCTGCCTGCCTCTCACCATGCTCTTCACCGTGATGGTCAGGAACTCACCTTCTGACACTGTTTTTTCTGTGAGCTGCCTTGGTCTTAGCAAGAGAAAAGTAAAGACAAGGACCCGGCGTGTTCCGAGAGCAGTGTTGATAACATTTAGAGCACCCACAGTGAGCCTGCAATGCGGTTGCATCTTAATTAACTAAAGTTATGTACTACATATTAACTACCACATGCATTAAAACAAATAAAGAGTTCTATCAGTTAATTGCATTACATTCTAAGAACTTTAACTTGGGATGAAACAGCATATAGAAAACATGTATAACATTAACTCCTTCCTATGAAACTTCTGCCAAATGACTGAGTATATGTTGTGGTAAATTAAAAAAAATAAGAGAGTGTTAGGAATATGCTGTTTATTATTAGCCCTAATATTATCACGGTGAGATTATTTAACCCACTATCACAAATAATAAGACACAGACACCTGTTAGAATTTAAAATTGCCTCATTTACCTTGGACCAGGCAGATATTTCACTTATGCCATCTCAATAGCCTCAACCCCCATCTGCTAGCACCATCCAGTGCATCCTCCTAGACTATCCTCATCGCCAGAACAGATACCTGTACAGGGCATTTTGTGCCCACACTGCAGCACAGGACTACAGCATATAAAACACGAACCAAAGCAAAACTAGGACAGGAGAATGCCCTAAGATGAGGATGTTGCAGGCGTCACAGCCAGATACAGCAGCAATGTGAAACCAGCAGGCCAGAGGAGACGTTAAAGTATGTGTAAAATGCTGACAGCTCAGGGCAAAAAGCAGGAGACAAGAGGTGGAATGAGGCGGGAAGAGTTGCTGGAATGTTAGAGGGTTGAGACACGTTAGCAGAAAGGCTGCTAACGAGAGCAGGGAGGACAGATTCTCTGAGCCCAAGAACACCGCTATGGAAGCCATCAATCAAAATTGGAAAGCAAAGAAAAGGACAGAAGAAAGTTTCAAAGGACTGTGGGAATACAGAACATGTGGCACCTGTGGAAATCCCCCTGAAAAGAATGAAGAAGCAGAAATGACAAAGTCTACCCTCACATTATTGCCGGAGACCAAATTACAGAACCACGACACATGGAGAACATTAAGCAAGTAAATGGGAGGAGATGGAAGCTGGGAGGAACCATTGCTTCACACACCACATCTGAGATTCAGAACATAGAAAGATAAAAATCTTAGACAAGCCAGAGGGGCTAAAAAAACCTCAGCGTGAAGAAGGGAACAATGATGAGTGTCACCTGACATCTCAGAAATCCTGTAAGAAGAAGAGGATAGAGAAAAATACTTACACTGTATGATTATTCTTTTAAAAAAGGGGAAAATCCCTTCCTCACACAAACATAGCTTAAATGATTGTAGTTGTCATGGTTGTGGTTGGCAGCAGCTCTGCTTTTGAAGCAACGTTAAAGGAAACTTTTAGAGAGAAATATACATTATGTGAAGAATGGAAGACTCTTGGTAAATTAAATAAACTTAAAACATTTTCTCCTACTCTCAATTGGGCTAATAATTTTTTGTGCAAAGCAATGCTAGCAGTAAGATGTTTAACATCCATATGTACATGAATGTGTTCAAGGGTGCTTGTGTTTACAGGAAATGTGACAATAAATCAGTGGACAGGATGGAGGAATCAAGACAATTTTGCCATAAATTTCACATATCTGTGCACTAGTGTTGTGTCATCTGAACACGGGGATGAAGTTTGGAAATTTTGTTCCTAACTCCAGGGCAACCACCACAAACATAGAAGGAGGCACACTAGTGGAAGAAACCATGTTTCAAGTTTCACACACTTACACAATCTCTGATGATGTGGGGTGCTCCTGTCCCTCCCCACATCAGACAGTTCACCAACAGGGCGCTCTCAAGGTCAGTGTTCACAACTGTCGGCTTGCAGCCCTTGTGCCATCGGCTCAGCCCACAAGAGCATGAGAGTGAGAAGTAAGCGCCGTCTACATTCTACCCAGAGAGCTCTCGCTGTGCCCTCCCAGGCTTTCATTAATGTGCCGGCAGCCTCATGGAACACCGGCTTGTTAATAAGATGTAGACCCAAGAACATAGCTACTTCATGCTGCTGTAGGCGTGAGTTCCCCACACGGTGGACTGTATTCCCTAAACTGTGAGCCAGTGTGAGGTCTCTCCCTTTAACGTGCTTTGATCATGTATTTTGTCAAACTGCAGACCTCAGATCAAGCAGAGTTCTCAGGAAGAGAGGGGATAACAGATGATGATAACATGTCAGTGCTTAAACTTGACCTAACCATGTGAAGACTGTGTTTGGGGAAAACAGCAGGGTATTCAAATACTTGAGGCAAAAACTAACAGACCTGAAGCAGAATATGCAAACTTCCATGAGCTGTAGATTCTGAGACTTCTTTATCAGAAATGGGCAGATTTAGCAGGAAGAAGAGAAGCAGAATTTGGTTGAACTCAGAGTTGGAACTCCATTAATAAAATGGATGGAATAGCATCTCCAGGCTGCTACAATGAAAGACACCATTCCCATCCTCAAACTCACATGGAACATTTGCTGCAATACTCCACCCCTAGCCACACAAGATACACACGTAGCTAAAGAGCATAGAAACCCTACTTGGCTCTCAACACAAGGGAATTAAACTGGAAATCAATAACAGAAAGATATAGTTGGAAAACCCCAAACTGTTAACAGAGTTATAACACGTGTGTCAAAGAGGAACTATCAATGGTCATTAATCTATTTTAAAATGTGCAAAAAAGAAAGACACAATTAATGATATGCATGGCATGGACAAAAGTACTGCTTATGGAAAGGTTTATCACATCTTAGAAAACACAAAAGTTTTGAAGTCCATAATCCAACCTTCCTCCTTCAGAAGGAACAGATAAACAATCCAGGTCCAAAGTAACAAGAGGAAAAGTGAAGATAGAAATCAAAGCCATTGAGTAAAACTGGAGAAACAGAAAAGACCGACAAAAACGAAGAAATAGTTCTTTAAATAGATAAGTAAAACTAAAAAACTTCCAGTTAGAATAGAGGGAAGGAGGGTGGGGGGAAGAGAGAGAGAGAGACAGACAGAGACAGAGAGACACAGAGAGAATCCTACAAATGCTTGTGTGGTTTTATATTACACACACAGTACCTAAGCTTTGACACTTTACAGAACAAGGGTATCTTACTCTTTACAGTTCTGGGCACTGGCACAGCCAGGGGCACGGTGGTGGCATGCATGAGGGCCTTCTTTCTGCATTGAACCCTTCAAGACGTCTGTTCTCCCCAACTCAATCTACAAATTCAGCGAATACCATTCCAAACATCAACGACAACCTGACTCTGAAGTTTACACGGAAAGGCAGAAACTGAAAACAGCCAGATGTGGCCCTCAGCAGCAGCCAGGGCTTGGGTGTCGCAGCCTCAGGCGGCAGCTCAGTGCGTTTCTCGACATCGTCACACCTCCAGCTCAGCCTCTGTCTACATGTAAATCCATCCGTCTTCTCTTTCTCTCCTGTCTCTCCACCACATACTTGCTGACACATTGGCATCTGCCCAGGCTGTGCCCGAGGCAGCTGGTGTGCAAATGTGCGGGCCTCTGTGCCATGGAGTACAAACCAACACCGGAAGACAAACTGTAACAACCAGTTCTACAGAGTTCTGCACGTCTACCATCACGCGCACATTGTGAGGTTTGCTGACGAGCGCCTTTGCTGGTTGGGCCATCTCATTCGCCCCATGAACAGAATTCACTTCCAAATCTAGACAAGACTGTCTCCCACACACAAGGAGTTCCACAGAGACAGCTCTGCCCTCTTCCCATCCCTCTTTGTACCTGCTCACTAATTCCTGCAACAGTCTTTGGAAGCAGACAGCATTGCATTGCCTAGTGGAAATAACTGAAAAGTTCACTGATACTTAACAGACCATGTCTAGAAAACAGAATTTAAAGTTAGTTGTGGTGGAGAATGGGTCTATGCATAACTTGAAATAAGTGTGTTAATATGCAGTGTTTATGTGTATTCGGATGTGTCTGTCTCTGAATGTATCTGTGTGTATGCTCATCTGTGTGTGTGTGTGTGTGCATGTATTTGTGAGCATGCACATATCTCTGTGTGTATATGAGGTGAGAAAGTAAGTAAAGCTACTTTTCTCCCTTCATGGTTTTGAAATACTTGATTCCTTAGAAAATGATCCAAGAACTTTTTACCCCACGAATAAGAGATAAAACAGAGCTAGTAGGACAATTAATTAAAAATTCACGAGGTCTTAAATTGTTTCTCTCACTATGTTTACTGTGATGGTGTTTACCACGGGAGATTTCACACGAGGAAATGAACAGGGGAAGCACTTAGCACAAGCTTGCCCTTTTCGCTGTGAGTTCACTGATGGATCCAGGGAACTCTGAGCGTCAGACGTCGGACCCCACGGAAGTGTCTGGTGTGTGTGTGCAACCATGTGCGTGTATATACAGGGGAAGTGTATGTTTGTGTGTGTGCGTGCCTGTGCGTTCTTGTGTGTATTCCTGTTTGCATATCCATTCAGGTTGGTCTCTCCCTGTCGTGCATCCAAAGTGAGTCTTCAACAACTGGCTTTTGCCATTTAGTTTCTGTGGGCAATGAAGTCCAATGGCGACAGCTTAATTGTTGTAGAGGCCTCTGGTGCCTTTCTGACCCATTGGCTCATGCCCCATAGAGAAGTACCCACGCCTGGCACTAAGGTGTTCAGTTAGTAATCCATGTTTTATTGGGACAGTATTGTTCACCCACGGAGGGAAATTATTTCGGAGCTCCATATGCATTTGATTAGCTTACAAACTAGTGGACTTACATAGGTGTCTTCATAATCCTTGGTCTGAGTTACCCTAACTCTCACTCTGCCTTTTCATAGCACCCTGCCCATCCCCATTTAACCTTTACCCACACATTCCCTCTGTTATTTCACACCAGCTGTATCCTACTGTCCCCACTGGCTGTACTTGAATTGCGAGATTACAGATTTCCATACAGTATTTCCATAAAGCCTTCATTTTGCTCAATCCTGCCCCACCCCCACCCCTGGTCCCTCCCATGTTGCATTTCCCCCCATCCCACTCTCTACCATTTTCCTCCTTTAGTGAATCTGCTCTCAGCAGCTTGTTTCTGATGACCTGAACTCCACCTGTGCTTCAAGTCAATCACACAAAATAAGAGTCTGAAAGCGGGGTCCACACATGAGCGAAAACACAAGGCTTTTTCCTGCCCGAGCCTGGGTGACGTCAGTGATTCCGCCATTCACTGATGCCCAGCAACAGCTGAGCAATGTTCCCTTGCGTATACGTTTCACACTTCCCTTCTCCTCACCTAGGCTGGTTCTCTTTCCTGGAGATGGGGAATAGAGCAGCAACAGAAGTAGACCCGGGTGTGCAGATGTCTGTGTGGCTGGGAGCAAAGTTCTTTGTGTGTGCTCACAGGCGCGGTGCAGCTGGTAGGACGACCCTGCGGACTAGTTTCCAAAGTCTCCGCATCAGTTTCTTGGCTTTACCTGGTTTGGGTATCAGGTAATGCTGGTTACAGAAGGCTTTGAGAGCCTTCCTTGGTGACACGGGGTAGTTATTCTCTGAAGCTCTGGCAGGTTCTGCCGTGAACACAGATCTTCTGCAAGCATCAGCTGCGTGTAGCCATAAAGCCATGCCTCCAGCCCGCACCGACTTTTCAGTTTGATGGGAGGTTTTCCAGGCATGGCCGTCTGCACTGGTAGCTATGGTATTTCAGAACCCGGGGAACATCTGGATCTGAAAGTGTGTAACTGTCTGCTGCCCCTCTGCTGTTCCTGCCCTTGCAAGCGGCTCCAGCTTCCCGACCTCCAGCTTTCAATCCCCTCTCCTTGTTTCTATGGTTTTCATATTTTTGCTAAATAGGCTGTGTGGAGCTACTTTTTTGGCCTGTCTCTTTGTTCGGTAGGCCCTCCTGGATTAGGTTTCTTCCCCCAGGTTTGGGAAGTTTCTTCTGTGAGTTTATTGAGAAGATTCTTCTTTCTTTTTATTTCTATGCCTGTAATTGGAAGGTTAGGTTTTTTCAAGGTGTCCCAAAGTTTTCTTTTGTTCTGCCTATATTTCTTTACTTGTTTCACTAATCTTTTTCTGACTGATCTGATTTTTCTGCGTTGTCTTCTGGTCCTGATATTCTATTTCCCACACGATCCACTCTACTCTATTTTCATGTCTTGGATTGACTTCCTATTTTATTCAGACTCTTTAGAGACGTGTCCTGGTTTTTTTGTGTTAATTTTTTTTTCTGCATTGGGATTTGAACAATTGAAGGAGTTTGTTAGATGAATCTTCCTTCTTGTTCAGATTACCTTTTTTTTTTTCCTGTAGTGGTGTGTACAGTGTTCCAGAGGACGGGTTCTTTGGGCTTTGGGACAGTGTGTCCTTTTTGGGACTGGTGCTAACACCTGAAGCTCTATTCCTAGTTGTGTCTTCTGAGCACAGCTTCCTTCAGCCTGGGTGGCCTAGGGGGAGGGGCAGACGGATCCATCTTTTTTTTGACACAGGTCTGTCATAGTGCCTGGATATCACACTTCAGCTGCTCTCGGGACAGAGCCTGGATCCCCTCTGCTCCCCGGCAGCACTGGGTTAAGAACATGTATGGTACCCCGAATTTCTGCGTAGATGCTAGGAATCCAAACTCTGCCTTACGCTAGCCTCGCAGGTGCTTTATTCATGGAAACATCTGCCTCTCTGCTCTATTATTTCCACTGTGTGCATTAACAGTAGAGAGAAACTGGCTTCACTACACACCTGACCACATTTATTCCCCCATTACCCTCTCATCTTCATCTCTTCGCCTTCCTCCTCCTCCTCCCACACCCCTGGCAATCTTACTGTTAATTTCCATGCTTCTTCTCTCTCTAAATTTCACGTGCTCCTTCCTCTGTAAATGCTCTGTTTTGCTTAGCGCAATAACCTCCAGCCCCGTCCAATTTCCCACCACCAGCACTTTGTTCTTCCTCATGGCTGAGCGAGACTCCACAGCTCTGGCAGGTGCTCTTTATGTATGCATCGGCCGATAGGCAGGAGGCTCGTTCCATGATGCAGGCAGCATGCTGCTCTATTCCTGCTGGAAGGCCGGCTTCTGCCTCTGAGTAGAAAGGAAAAGGAGTACACATGCAAGTTCTAAACGTTCGCTTCCTCTAGGAGAGCTTTGTTGCCGAGCAAGCCAAGGATCTCAGGAGATTCTTTATCAGTTCCTTGCCAACAAACCTTCCAGCCTATCTCACAGGAAGTAATAGCTATATGGGGACTCCCAGCTGGCTTGTGGGGTGAATAAACGGATATTCAAATTGGCTGAGCGCATGCCAAGAGCAGGTCTGTCTATGAAGAAACTAACACAGCGGGCTCCCTCCCCAAGATGGCTTTTAGCCCTTTATTTTTAATCACCAAAGCAGTCTGTGTCGGGCAGCCTTCCACCTGAGAAAGCAGACACAGGGCAACAGCCACTTGCTAAGGTCAATGATGAATGACAGGCTCATTTTGCAAAAGTGGGGAGGTGGCGCTATCACACATTTATTTCCTGAGGAGAACTGGAGGAAAAAGGGCCGCGCATATGACAGAACATGGCTGCTCTGTCTTCACCACGCTGCACCTGCCGTGGGGGTTACCTCTAAACAGTCACAGGGTGAAATAGCAGCACTTCAGTTCCCAGTTCTCTGTGACCTGTTCTCTGCTCGAAGCATTTCAGTTCAGTCAGAGGCAAAGGTTCCACAGGAGGCCACTGCCCCTTCCGTGGGCCTGTTCAGAGCCCACAGCTCAGGGTGAGGCTCCTCATGCCCTGCTCTCAGGGTCGCCTTATCTGCACAGGGCCTCTGGGATCTCTGGGCCCAGCCAGGCACAGGTGACTGCAGCGATGTGAGGCTGTCCTTACCGTGCACAGGAGAGTCCTGTGCTGTCATGTGACAAGACAGCATTAGCACTCCCAAGGGCCGTGAAGCCCCAAGCACAGCCTGAGCCTCGGCTCTGTCGTCAGCCAGTGTCTGTCTGCAATGGAAAGCCAGTGGTCCGTCCTGCCTTCAGAGGAGCCGTGGACATCCAGCAGAAGCGGTGGCATTGTGACCAGCATGCTGCCGTGCTACGATCTGGCTTTCCTGGCACAGCTGCATTCAAAACGAATCACAGGAGCAGGGCAGGGTGCAGGGAAGGGAAGCCTGTTGGAACTGAGCAGGGAGTGGCCACTGCAGATTCGGCAAGGTTCAAGGGAAGGACAGGCTGTGGAGAGAGCAGCGTGGGAGCTTCTGAAATGGCTGTGTGCAGACCCACAGGCCTCTCTGCTGCAGGGTGAAGTTAGGGCCAGAGCTGCAAGGGACAGGCTCCTGCAGAAAACGCTTGGCACTGGGCTGAAGCTCTGAGATCCTTTCCTACAGCCTATGAGGAAAGCTTGTGGCTGGGGCAGGAAATGGTGAGCGGGTTTCCTTTAGAGCTCGCTGCTCAGCTCTGAGTTCCTGCTCTACTCTAGAACTCCCTGCTCAGCTCTGAGTTCAAGCCCCGCTCTCTGATACTAGAGCTCTCTGCTCAGCTCTGAGCTCCCGCCCTATGCTGCGACCTGGCCAAGTTGATGTTCCCCACACCTCACTTCTCTTGAAACTGGAATGGAGGTGAAATTCTTCCTCCTGAGCTGGAAGAAGTGATAAGCACAACCTGGCCAGGCACCGGTTAGCACTTGGCAGGTGCCGGCATTTTCATTATATAACGAAGAGGAAAATTACAAGTGGGTGATGCCATGGGGTCATCAATGGGCTCACTCTAAGCTGAAAATGGCTTCTGTGTGTGCAGTGTGTCCATTGGTAACAGAGACAAGTGACACAGTTAGCAGCTGAGGCCTCAGATCTGCTGAAGGGCTTCCAGGATTGTTACTACAATGCCAGCTCCTGGCTGCCTGACGTGTGCCCATGTGTCAGTGTCTGTATGTCTGTGTTTGTGTGCATGTCTCTGTGTGTATCTGTGTGTGTTTGTGTGTGTGTGTCTCTGTGTGTGTGTCTGGCTGAGGGCAGTGGTGGGCAGCACAGATGTGAGCTTGCTCACTACCTGCAGTCACTTCTGTATGTGTCTAATCTTACCTCTAACTATTTGCTGTGCTTTACATTTTCTGTGTTATTTCATTTCGGCTAAGACACATGTGCATGTGTTAAGTGTGTATAATATTCAAGGCCCGATGGCCTTGTTTGCATCAGTCACAGTGACCAGCAGCTTGATCCATGGAGCCGCACAGCAGGGAGCTTGTTCTGATAGGTGACTGATG
This sequence comes from Pachyuromys duprasi, assembly GCA_028658305.1. Taxonomy (NCBI): domain Eukaryota; kingdom Metazoa; phylum Chordata; class Mammalia; order Rodentia; family Muridae; genus Pachyuromys; species Pachyuromys duprasi. Next base: position 1,349,290 of record CM053761.1, read on the forward strand.
TCCTGTTGGCTCGGTGCCTGCAGAGGCCAGAGAAGGGTGGCACCTCTCCCTGGAGATGGCGTGCTTGTGCACTGCCAACATGGGTTCTGGGCTCTGAACTTGGGTCCTTGGCCAGAGCAGCGCTTGGTCGTCACAGCTGAGCTGCCTCTCAGTCCCTGGAGGGTGACGATGGAGGAGTCCCTCAGGAAGTGCCTGTTGTGATCAAGAGTGCAACAGCGCTCTCTAGTTTTAATTCTTCTGTAGTCTATTTTTAGATGGGGCAGTTGACTGAAGGGAAGTAGGTTTTTTTTTTCCTATCAAAAGTGCTCAGTTTATTGGATAAGCAGACTAAGAAAATCTAAAAACTAAGAAAAGACAGCAAAATATAACTGGGAAGAACCTCCACGCCAGAGAGTTTGTGAAGTTTTCCCTGTCAAAACAGAAGTAGCGTAAGTCCAGGACTTTAAGGAATGAACTGTTAAACACGAAACAACAAACCTCCAAGAAGGCGGCTCAGAAACATTCCAGTGGGCTTTGGTTTGTTAACGATTTCTTAGATTCCAAGGAGAGTAAAGGATAAAAGAAAAAGTGGAAATGTTGGATTTAATTAAAATTCTGAAGTTAAAGAAAACAACAAACAGCTTTGAAAGAAAGGGGGAAAAAGCACAGAGGCAGCTTCACCAAACACAGATCAGACACAAAATCTGTGCCCAGAATACAAAGAACTCCAAGGCTCTGGCCATAAGCAAACAACCCCTTTAAAAGCGAAGCCAGAATGGGGTGCAATCGTCTCCTGGGCTCTAGCTGGCACTCTGGCCACCGCCCCCCACCTGGCTCATCCCAGTCCACTCGGCACAGTGGACAACGGATCTCAACTGCCCCTGTCCTCTACCACCTCACTGACGACCATCACCCCCGAAACCTGATGCTGGCCAGCGTGGTGCAGGATGTGGCAGGCCACTGGGAAGAGCAGGCAGACTTTCCTTAGGAACTCCAGCGTCCCAGGCGGGTCCCATCCACAGCCTTGCTGGGGCCGGTCCTTCCAGCGGGCACAGCGAGGGCGCTCACTGCTGTCTTCACGCTCAGGCTGTCGGTGCTCAGTGTCTCCACTGCCGCCTGCTCTTTCTGGTGGGGTGTTTGTTCTTTTGGACTGTTCTGCGTTGTCTGGGGTCTCGGTGTCTCAGGGGCCTGTGCCAGTGCCCACGATGCTTGTCTTCATTGTCTCCGCATGCCAGAGTTTCACCTCCTTTTTGGGCAAACAATATTCTTTCTTCTTTTTTTTAAATGATTGAACACAGGACACTCACACAAGCCAGGCTCCATTTGGCTCCATCTCCAGCAAATATTTAGGTAAATAATATTTGTGTTGTGTGTGTGGTGCACACAGCACTTTGCTTATTCACTCACTATTCTACCCATGGACCTTCGGTCGGCTTTCACCATTTGGTGTGCAGTGAATATCCCTGCTGTGCTGTGATGACTGATGTACAGATGCCTACTCTCCTTCTCTCAGTTGTTTTGGGCGAGCATTAACAAACAGAATTGCTGACCGTCTCTTTGCTTTTGAACATGGCTCAATAGTGCATCTACACAGCCATTCCCAGTTCTCATTTCTGTGAGCAAAGTGGCCGTGGAGCTGCCATGAGAAAGAACTGAGCTCTGGGACCGGCAGGCTTTTCACCTCTGCCGATTAAGTGGACAAAAGGTTGGCAGCCGCTGCCTCAAGACCCAGCTGTGTGTGTTCTCTGCGTGCCAGTGGCTCTGCTCGCACGCAAGTGGGGTGAATCGGGGAGAAGGGCAGCTTACAAAATGCCTTCGAGGATGAGAGAGAGGCCCCTCAGCTCCTGTAGAGTGAACCCCGGCTTCAGACAGAACTGTGATCAAAGCAGCATAGAATGAAAAGACCCAAGAAAGACCCGGAGCACCGCTGAGACCCCCTCCTTGTCCCCCACACCCGAGGCATCCACAGCCTTGGGTCCTGCTTTCCCCAGTGCAAAATTAATTTCCTATCTTATGCTCCAAGTGCCAAGAGACAGGCAAGGCCCATCAGGTGGAGTCACGGGGAAAGGCAGCAGGGTTTACGAGGTCAGCCCCTCTGAGGCCAGCCCTCCTCACGAGTGTATGGACAGCTGCTGTGTGTCTGTGGAGTTGTGCCTTCATCTGGGGTCTACTCAGCTTCTACCAATGAACAGGCAGTGTAACTAAAGTTCATAGTGATTACTGCCCCCCCCCAACTATGGTCAAAGTTTTCCTTTGAGTACATGTGTAAGGGTTTGGGGTGTTATTTCTCTGAAAGAACATATATTCCATGCATAGAGAGGAGAGAGCTAGAGAGCAAGGCAGAGAGAAAAGAAAGAGCCACAGATAGGTGATGAGTCCACAGAAAAAAAGAAAAACTGGACAAATGGCCAGGGAGATGCTGGCCAGCAAAGAGTGTACAAGCCTGAGCAAGGCTGAGAAGCACCTGTGTGAAGGCTGACAGGGCAGGCAGCAAGCTTCCCAGTGCTCACCATGCACAGTCTAACTACAGACAGCTCCAGAGCTACCTCACCTCAAAGATGAGGTGGAGAGTGACCTAGGAAGGTACGCCCTGACTTTCATTCACCCCTGCCTCAGGCTACATGTGCAAACCTACGCACAAGTCACACACACACAGACACACAGACAGACACACATAGACATACACACACAGACACACACACACACACTAAGCTGGCAGGAAGCCAAACACACACACACACATGCATAGACACACAAGACACACACACATGCATAGACACACACACACATAGACACACACACACACTGAGCGGGCAGGAGGCCTAACAAAGGTACCCTGCACTGTGATGACACAGGTGGCATGCCGCTGACTACTGAGCAAGAGGAGTGAATGAATGCATGAACTAATGAATGAGGCGGTTATCCCCTATAATCCAGTGGGCTTATTCCGGAGAGAGTGAAACGAGGTGGAAATTTTTAGCTGTGAGGTCCAGCAGTCTGCCAGTTCACGAGAACAGCACTCAGAAACGACACAGGACAAGATCCGGAATCTCTCTTCCTTTGCCTCAGCATCTCCAGTGGTCCAGTTTCTCACCATTCTCTTGGTGTTTGCTTGAACAGGGAATGGCGTAGTCACATGTACAGACACACTAAACTCAGAACCAGCGTCTCAATAGCTTTGCTCTGACCTACTGGGACATTCTTCTGATCTAGCTTAGGGCACATGAAAGTCTCTTGTCAAGTTCAGCTCAGAAGCTCCGATTTTATTCTCTGAAAATCTTCAGACCGAGTGAAAATCGGTGGGGGGGGGGGCAGAGGGAGAGAGAGCGAGAGCGAGAGCGAGAGAGCGAGAGAGCGAGAGAGCGAGAGAGCGAGAGAGAGAGAGAGAGAGCGAGAGAGCGAGAGAGCGAGAGAGCGAGAGAGCGAGAGAGAGAGAGAGAGAGAGAGAGAGAGAGAGAGAGAGAGAGAGAGAGAGAGAGCGCGAGCGAGACTAAGCATGCCCGGCTCTTTCTGAAGGCCCTGGAGTGGACAGAGCCTGGTAGTGACACTCAGGCCCGCACCCTGGCCGCCAAGGCGGATTTGACATGGCAGGCCAGCCTGGGCCCTGTGTCACAGGAGCCCATCTCCACACACAAAAACAAGCAGGAGTAGGCCCTCAGCTCAGGGGCCTGCTGAGATCTTAAATGCCTCCTCTCTCATTCTCAGGCGAGCAGAGGCCTGAGAGTTTAGTTTTTCCACACGTTTCCCTCAAGACTGTGCGCCAGACTCAGTCCAAGCATCAGGCCACTAGAGTCAAGACATTTTCTTCTGGGTCAGTTTTTTCAGACACTTTAGCTGAGTGGTGCCAGCACGGAGTTCCTGTGGGCTCTGGATGCTGGGGACCTGGGGAAGCTGGGGACCTGAGAGACCCTGAGCTGCCTGCACTTCAGGGTCAGCTTTGCCTGATGTCACAGGGTCCGGCAGTTAGGGGCTCAGGCCTCTCCTCCCCACGCGGCCTCCCTTGCCCATGATCCTGTGTTTTCCACGAGGCTCTGGAGTTGGTCCCTGTCCTCATCCCGCCGCGGCCCTGCAGCTTTGCGGTGGGATTTAAGGCCAGGGACAGCAGCCGGAGAGGGGACAGCAGAGTCCGCGGAGCGCAGGGCCCTCATCCTCCGCCCATCCCAGCGCCATCCGCGGCACCAGCCTGCCCTGGTTCGCGCAGTGAGAACGCTCAGCCGTGCCCAGAGAAATGTGGGGCGTTTGTTCTTCCCGAGGAACTTTTCCATGGGAGTGAGCAAGAACAGGAGGCTGCAGGCTTTACTTTTCTGTGAGTGTGAGCAAGGACAGGGGGCTGCAGACTTTGCATAGGGCCGTGATGCCCGGGCTGCAGCCGCTCTCCGGAGTCGCCGCTGGGAGACCCCTGGTGGCCCTCTGTGGAATTGCACCTACGTTGAACCGCGCTTTTGAAGCTTGGATTCCAATAAAGCTTAGGCAGGAGGAGACAACGCACAAGCCTAAGCTTAATGGACTTAAGTGTCTACGTCGCATGTGTAAAGCCCTCCACGAGGGAAGTGCACACAGTGGAGGTCGTTTTATCACACACAAAATAAGCCCGAACTAGAAAGGCAAACCTCACGTGTTTTCTCTCACATGCAGAATCTAGATGAAAATATATGAGAGTAGAAGGGAGGAAGAAGCGGGGAGAAAGGGAGGTTGGAGGGGGCCAAGGTGATAGAACCACGTCTAGGAAGCATCACCTCACGCCACGAAGGACAGTACAAAAATATTAGTTGTAATTTGTAAACTTAAGTTGTTCCCTGTGTGTCTTAATCATTCAGGTCATATTATAGAAACATAAGCCATTTTAAAGAAGAGAGAGGAGACAGGGAACAATGACCTTGTCTCCACCGTGTGGGGATACAGCGGTAGGGCTCTCTCTGACCTTTCTCTTCTTGGCTTCCAGAACTTTGAAAGATGAACGTATTTTGTTGATGCTCTTTGGGCTACAGTGTTTTTTTTTCTTTTTTTCCAGAAGTCCAGATAAGACAACGTGCTAATCAAGGCAGAGTGAACAAGCAGACAGAAAGTTCAGAAAGCTCAATGGAACAAACCAGAAAGCCAGCCAGCCAGCACAGGGACAGACAATGGACAGCCAGCACAGGGACAGACAAAGGACAGCCAGCACAGGGACAGACAATGGACAGCCAGCACAGGGACAGACAATGGACAGCCAGCACAGGGACAGACAATGGACCTGTAGAGCAGCACAGGGGAGCAAGGTGGTCTTCTCAGGACAAGTTCAACAGCTGACCACCCACGAGTACGAAAACGAGCTCAGGCACAGGCCCTGCACCACCCTTCATGAAAACCAATTCAGTGTGGAAGACAGACTGAAACACACAGAACAAAGCCATGGAAGGTGACAGAAGAAAAGCTAGGTGAGGGTCTGCTCACATACCAGAGAGAAAGCACCTTCTCATGCAAGAATAGTTGTTTTTTTTTTTCTTGGATCTCTAAGTGAGAAGCAGCCAAGAGAATAGGAACTTGGTGTTTTAATAAAAAGAATAGGACAGAGTTAAGGAAGGAGGCAATGTATTTCGGTGTTTATATTCAGCCAAAACCTCCCTGACTTTGTGCTCTCGTGTCAACAGGAATTCCTTAAGCCTGGGTCCAGCGCTCTGTCTCTGGTAGTGCTTATTAGATGTGTCTATCTGCTGTAAGGTGTCCAGAAGGGACATTGAGCAAGGGTAAGTAGTACCTAAGACAGCAGAACGCTGTTAATGCCCAGAAAACTAACATTACACAGTTCCACCATATTGGGTGTTGTTTTAGAGATTTTTTTATTACATCATTCTCCAACATTTAAAAATTTTTTTATTAATTACACTTTTTTCACTTTGTATCAAACATATTGTTTTTAAGTTAGATAAACCCTAGAGATTAGTTAGTTGATTGCTTTTTATCAACACAATTTTATTCATGATTACGGTAAGGCTGATGATGGAGGAAGTAGGGTTAACAAGAAGTAAAACCCTACAGAGCAGACCCCAGATCAGACTAGGGCTTGTAAAACAGCTGCCTTGTCAAAATAAGCTGTTATAAAAAAATTACACAGGTTGTAAAGATTTACATGTTAGAAATACAGAGCCCTCAACATGATGACCAATAATTTTCAAATACTGAGTTCATTCCACATGACCTCTGAATAAATGTCTTTTCCAGCTGTGTCAAACCCTGTGTCGGCATTATAGGTCTTGGTGCCAACTTGAATATCTTTCTCTTTCCATTTTCAAAGGTGAGAAAACAAGGGACACAGAGACGCTGACATCCCTCCTGGGATTTCACTTCCCAGGATGCATGTCAGCTACTGCCGGGCAGTGGTAAGCTGGTGCTGTGCCTCAAATCCGGTGGGATGTATTGCACAGCCTCCTCATACGGAGGAATCTCTGCTTCGCTCGCTTTTAAATGTACATTTGATGTCCTAAGGTTTCTTGTTGACTGAATGTAGTGAATGATACAGTCTGTATCCTTGTTGTGGTCCTTTCTCTCCTCCCCTCCCAGTCCTGCCATTCCTTTCCCCCTCCCCCTCTTTTCCTCAGAAAAGAGCTCCCTTTCCCACCCAGCCCAGCTCGTCAGGTTGCATGAGGACTGAGCATGTCCTCGTCCCCTGTGGCCTGGCCAGGCAGTCCTGCCAGGGAAAATGACCAAAAAGCTGGCAAGGGAGTCCCTGTCCGATGCAGTCCCCACGTCCCTCACTGGAGGGCCCTCATGAGGCCTAAGCTGCCCATCGGCCACATGGGCGTAGGGGGCCTCGGTGCAGTTCCTGCATGGTCCTTGGCTGGCGCTTCCATCTCAGCAGGCCCCTCTGGGCCCTGGTTAGTTGGCTCTGTGGGTCTTCTTGTGGGGCTCCTGTCACCTCCAGGTCCTTTTCTCTTTCCTCCCACTTTTCCACAGGACTCCCTACTCAAAGAATATAAGTTACAAGGAAGCTCCAAGGGAGGATGCATAAATCTCACTTGGAAGGGGAGACAGAACAGACAGAGGTAGTGGCTGAAGAGAGGGAACAAGGTAGGAGAGGGGCACAGCGAGTTAGGAGGTGGCCATCAGAGCTGGGAAGAGAGTGGACAGAAGGCCTGTAGAGAAAAGAGGAACTGAGGTGGGGACATCTCTGTGACAAGCTGCAGACCTAAGTCAGGGTAGGCTCCTGGGCAGATGTGAGGAAGACTCAAGCGGAGACTCCTTGTAGCAGAGGCCACAGAGACTGAAGAGGACATCCTCCAACTAGACTAGCCTCCTAGCAGAGGAGGGGAACACCAACCCAACCTCGAAAATCCTGACCCAAAATTTACCCTACCTATGAGATGTGCAGGGATAAAGACAGAGCAGATAGAGCAGAGACTGAGGGAATGCCCAACCGATGCCTGGCCCAGCCAAAGAGCCACCCTGTTGGAGAGCGCCAGCCCCTCACACTATGACAGATACTCTGCTAAGCTTGCAGACAGGAGCCTGTCAGAGCTGTCCTCTGAGAGGCTCTAACCAGCAACGCCTCAAAACAGATGCTGAGACTCACAGCCAAATATTGGGTGATACATACAGAGTCTTTATTCTGAAAACCTCATTCAGTATTCATTTTCGCTGAATACTGAAGCTTATCTCACCAAACATTGGAAACTAAGCATATTGAAATTATCATTGATTAACTGGTATTTGATGTCAACCTAAATGCACAAATGTGTCTTTATACATAACTTTTTCCTTTTATAGAGCAAGGTGGGTCCCACTGCAGAAGTCCCTCTGTTAACTAATGATGTATCTCTGCCCACTCCTAGCTGCTTCTTTGTCATTGAAAAAATAACCTAAAATATTGATAATGCTAAATCCTAATTATTATTATTATTATTACATCTGTTTCCATTTAAGTAATTGTAATATTCATTGTCATTTGTATTTATGGAGATGTCCCAAAACATGCAATTTTCAGACAAATACCAGCTTTATTTTCTCATTCATGGTTTGTACATTTTTCAGATATCCCATTAAGTTATATGTAATAAACCTATAAGTGGCAAAACCGCTTTTTGGCACATGTATAACATGCCAGTCTAGGTGTGAACATTCCAGACCTTTGATTATTAGCTGACATTTGTCATAGTAGGAAAGGGAAACTCCGAACCAGTCTGATCAATTGTTCTAGGCAAGTCTGGGTCTCTTTTCCATAAATATTTTGTTAGAAAAAACAAGCATTTTATGTGAAGAAAACAGAAGTCTTTAGAAGCATGTTAGAAAGTTTATAATGTTTCTTAATGATTTTGAAAAATCAGTGGAGACCAAAGGTAAGCAAACAGCAGTCTTGGAGGAATGCACAACACCGCCTAGCAGGAAAGGCAGTGCCTTGTCACTGTGACTCTTCTGGAAGGAAAGGATGATTCCTTTCATAAGAACCAGGTTTATGGACCATGTATGTCTTTCTGGGTCTGGGTTACCTCATTCAGGATGATCTTTTCTAGTTCCATCCATTTGCCTGCAAATTTCACGATGTCATTGTTTTTAATAGCTGAGTAATACTGGATTATGTCAATGTACCACAGAATCTGTATCCATTCTTCAGTTGAGGGATATCTACATTGTTTCCAGTTCCTGGCTATTATGAATAAAGCTGCTATAAACATAGCTGAGCAAGTGTCTTTGTGATATGGTGGAGCGTCTATAGAGTATATGCCCAGGAGTGATATAGCTGGGTCTTGAGGTACAGCTATTTCCCAATTTTCTGAGAAATCCTCAGCTTGATTTCCAGAGTGGTTGTACAAGTTTGCATTCCTACCAGCAATGGAGGAGGGTTCCCCTTTCTCCACAACCTCTCCAGCATGTGTTGTCACTTGAGTTTTTGGTTTTGGCCATTCTGATGGGTATAAAATGGAATCTCAGGGTCGTTTTGATTTGAGTTTTTCTGATGACTAAGGATGTTGGACATTTCTTTAAGTGCTTCTCTGCCATTAGGGATTCCTCTGCCAAGAATTCTCTGTTTAGTTCTGTATCCCATTTTTTAATTGGGTTATTTGGTTTGTTGTCTATTTTATTGAGATTTTTATATATATTCTGGATATTAGCCCTCTGTCAGATATAGGGTTGGTGAAGATCCTTTCCCAGTCTGTAGGCTATCTTTTTGTTCTGATGACAGTGTCCTTTGCTTTACAGAAGCTTTTCAGTTTCATGAGGTCCCACTTATTGATTGTTGATCTTAGAGCTTGTGCTGTTGGTGTTCTGTTCAGGAAGTTGTCTCCTGTGCCAATAAGGTCAAGGCTTTTCCCCACTTTTTCTTCTAACAGATTTAGCATGTCTGGTTTTATGTTGGGATCTTTGATTCATTCACTTATAATTGGACATTAGCCATAAAGCACAGGATAACCACGCTACAATCCACAGACCCAAAGAAGCTAAGTAACAAGGATGGCCCAAGGGAGGATGAATTTCATTCAGAAGGGGAAATAGAATAGACATGGGAGGTTGGATGGGTAGGAGAGGGGTGGGGGAGGAGAGGGGGGATCAAGTGTGAGGAGGAAGGAGGGAGAGGGAGAACTGGAATAGGAGTAGGGGGGTCATCTTTGGGAAGGGTGAGGAACCTGGGGCAATGGAAGCTCCCAGGACTCTATGAGGGTGACTCTAGCTAAGGCTCCTAGCAATAGGAGATATTGGACCATGAAATGGCTACCTCCTGCAACCAGGCAAGGCTTCCAATGGAGGGATGGGACACCAACCTAGCCACTAAATCTTACACCCACAATTTTTCTTCCTGTAATATGTTCAGGAATAAAGAGGGAGCAGAAATTGAGGGAATGGCCAAGTAATGACTGGCCCAACTTGAGAGCCATGCTGAGAGAGAGGGAGAGAAAGAGAGAGACAGAATCAGAGGCAGAGACAGAGAGAAGACCCCTGACATTGTTCATGATATCCTCCTCTGCTTGCAGACAGGGAGCTAGAATAACTGTCATCTGAGAGGATTCAGCCATCAGCTGATGGAAACAGATGCACAGCCGAACATTAGGTGAAGCTCCAGGAGCCTTGTAGAAGAGAAGGGGCAGAATTGATGGAGGTTGAGGGGTCAAGGAAACCACATGGAAACCTACAGAATCAACTAACCTGGCCCACAGGGCTCACAGAGACCGAGCCACCAACAGAGCCTGGGATAAACAGACATGCAGGGTCGTCATCATGTGGCCCCTAACAGCAGACCTGGGGTGCTCTCTGCCTCTGTTGCCTGCTACTGGAAACCTTGCCCAGCCTCAATAGAAGAAGATGCACCCAGCCCTACTGCAACCTGACATGCCAAGGTGGGTTGATATCTACGGGAGGTTCCCCTTCTCTGAGGGGAAATGAGGGAGGGTGGAGGGAGGTGAGGTGAGAGGGAGTGACTGGGAAGAGAGGAGGGAGGAAGCTCCAATGGGGATGTAATGTAAAGTAGATTACTCAATTAATTAATGAAAAAGAGCTGTGTTAAGTCCTATTTTTCTTCCATGAACTGGAAACCATCTCCAACAGTGGAGAGTCTGTCAAGGCTGCAATTATGGATAACGCTTTTTACCTTATTAAAGAAATAAAGACAGCGGTGGGTAACTCCAGCGGGAATGAACAGAGTTTCATCTTAGTGCAACAGGGGAAAGAACACCCAACAGCACAGTGTCCTAGGCTGGCTGCTGCACTTAAGACAGTGCACGCGCACACAGGCCTGGGCTTGCTCCCAACCTCTGCTGAGCGTGTATGAAAAGGAGAGAATGAGGATCCACACAGGAGGACCGGGGTGTGGCTTAGCGGAACACACCTGCCTAGTGTGCATGAGGTCCCAGAATTGATCCACAGCACTGAAGGGAAAAATCCCACAGGAACTGGTGGTTGTACAAAACCGTCAATTCAGTTTCCAATGTTCTGCGAAGCCCAGTGTAAGCAGAAGCCCGGTGTAAGCTGGCACATCCTCTGAGGCCAGTGTCAGATGGTTTTCCTTATCCCCATTTCATGTGTTGAATCCACTGAGTCTTCAAGTCTTCTATGGATCCTTTATTTAGAAGTCCTACTTCTGAGAGAGAGAGAGAGAGAGAGAGAGAGAGAGAGAGAGAGAGAGAGAGAGAGAGAGAGAAAGAGAGAGAGAGAGAACCTTTGAAACAATGTGTATCAGCTGTTGAAAAAATTGTGTATATTGTAGTTCTGCTTTTAAACTTTTGGAAGGAAAGAGATTTGACTTATATTTCATTACTGCTTATAAAAGGAAGCTGCTCAGAGAGAGAGGTCATTAGTGACTGCTGTATGAACAAGCCACTTTGAGCTGAACGTGTCTCTCCAGCCTGCCACATGTGCCTGCGGTATACTGGCCAGACTTAAGCATTGTTTATCTATTTGACGAATAGTCCAAATGGCCGTTCTTACTGGTTACTTAGTAAATATAAGAATAAAAATACTTTTCCTAGGGAGATCTGAGCCAATATCTACTCCTGAACACAGGACCCAATTGTAGACAAAAGAAATGGTTTTGCCCAAGTCTTTTTGGTGAACTGATAGTTTATTTTGGTTCCTTAAGGGATCCTGGCCAAGCAGACGTTTCTAAGGCACACAGGTGAACCTCAGGTCATTGTGTCACCAAAAAGCCCCTTCCTAGAATGGGTGATGCTTTCTGAGTGAGGATTCCTGGAGCTTTGACACAACTTGCAGGCAGCTCCGCTGACGAGCTGGTCTCCTCTTTCCTGAATGGCTTCTTGCTTATTTTGATGCCAGGGAGGGTCCTTGCAGACCTAGCTTTCTGAACATCCTCTGCCAGCCTTGTACACTCACTGAACATTTACTGAACCTCAGTAGCTGCACAGTTCTTATTAGCCTCCGTCATCCCTACAGGAAGCCACGTTCAATCGGGAGGACATAGCTTTGGGGCTGCGGTTTGAAACAAGCTGTGGAAAAGCAGAAGATGCACAGAAAGAACAGGCAGAAGATCACACGGAGGTGGAGCCACACCCATCCTGCAGGTATGGGCACCACGGTGGCCGGAATTCTTCTCAGAAAACTTCTAACCTATTTTTTGTCTTCTTGAACCCCATTCCAACATGTGATTGCTCCCTCCGAGTCTGCCCTGGAATGCGGCAAGTGCGATTGCTTCAGCTCTGCCCTGACAAGCAGCTGTGGTCATCTTCACCACATGAAAGCATTTGTCACTCTTCCTCAGTCTGTGGCAGGACACAGCGGTTGTGGCTACCTTGACAATTAAGCCTGCTTGGAGCTTTCTAATGGAGGCTTCAGCTTGTGCCATCTGTTCTTCATCACTTAAAACTGTGGTTGTTTTCCTGAAAGGCCAAAGATGGCCAATTTATCCTGAAACTGAAAATCAATATGCCTCTAACCTTATGTGGCCCAGATTTTAGGAATAACATCCAGGCTCCATTCGGAAATGTTCCACCTTGCTTTAATTCTTGGAAAATAGGGATCATTCGGTATTGCTCTTTCCAGATGTCTTTGGCCAGATGTCATCCAGCTGGGCCAGAGCCTGTCTTGGTGAGCACAGGACATTGGACACAGGACAGGAGCATCACATTCCTGATGCTCCTGTCAGGTGTCAGTGCAAACAGCCGAGGGGGCACCCCCTGGGCGGTACAGATTGGGGTGATTTTCACTGCAGGAGACCACAAGGCAGAGTTATGTGTCTGAAGGCTGGACACAGAGTACCAGGCAAGCTCATAAATTCAAGAAAATAAAATCACCCAAATTCCTTATCGCTCCACACGGTGTCCTAATTGTGTAATTGGCTGTACTGTTTCAGGAAGACTTACCACCTATGACAGATGGTTATTATGGGGTGTCTTAAGTGCACAGACGACCTTTCCACTACATAAAACACTTCACATTCATAATCTCTTTCAATCTTCTCAACAAATATATGAAGACAGTGTTGCAGATCTGAGAGCAATTGAAATCAATCAACAACCAAGAAGTAAAATTTCCTGTCTATATTGACAGAAAGCCTGGGGCAGGACACATCTCAAGGCAATAATCCTACTGCCTCAAGCCCTCTGCCTCTGTCTCTGTTCCTGTCTCTGTCTCAGTCTCCCCTCCCTCCCTCTTTATCCATCCATCCACCCGCTCATCCACCTCCCACCCTTCTGTCTCTCTTGCTGCCCTTGGCTTTGCGGGATCTGAGACGGCTTAAGTGTTCCAAGCGTCACCAACATTAGTCTAGAAATATTTGCTTAAGGAAACCTGACCTGTCCCTGCACTGCTCTAAATGAACATGGCGGTGGCTGAAATAGATAAAATCTCTTGTCACTTAATTGCTGTTTCAGTGAGGGAAAGTGAACCACAGCCAGCAGGAGAAGAGAAAAATGCCTAACTCGGTGTCGTTCAAGTTCTAGTGAGGTGGAGTGTGGTGTGGGCACAGTGAACTGTGAAGACCTTCAGGGTGAGCAAGGCCGAAAAGTACGACGGGGAACATGGGGCTCGTCCTCTTGTCTGTCCTGCTCCGCAATTCCCCACACATTCCCTGAGGTGGCCACCATCCTGCTGTTCTTTTTATCATAAGATGGTTTTGCGCTCATGAGCCCTTTCGGGCCTGTCCATGTTGCTGATGTGCTGGCACAGCGTGAGTTTCCGTGATTAATAGTGGCACATTGTGGGGAGAGCGTTTGTCATCCTGACGGGGGTGGGGGGTGCTCTGGACGGCCAGTGGAGAGCTGTCCTGAGGAGAGCATCTGGCGGGCTCTCGGCCATTGTGAAGTCCTCTCCCTGGTTCCTGACAGGGTGCAGCAGTGCTCAGTGTTTGTTGGCCACGTGTCAGTGCTAAGCGCTTCCTGTGTCAACCTCACCTTTCTTTGTTCTTTTGATTTATTTAGTGTGTGCATTCATGTGTGTATACATGTACTGCTTGAATGTGTAGAGGTCAGAGAACAGCTTGTGTGGCTTGGTTTTTTTTCTTCTGCCATGTGGATCCTGGGGGTTGAATTTGAGTTGTCAGCCTTGGCAGAAAGCATCTTCCCCCTCGAGCCATCTAACTGACTCCCTCTATTATTTTTTGAGCCACGGTCTTTCGTTGAACCTGGCACTCAGGGATCGGGAAAGATTGCCAAATCAGCCAGTCACAGATATCCTGCTTTCTTCACCTCTTCACCAGTGGGCTTGGTACACGCTGCCAAGCCCAGTTTTTATGGGGGTACTAGGGATCTTGATGCTTGTGTGGCCAACTAGGCCAACTCTCCAGCTTCTGGGATTTTGTTTCTATAATCATTTGATTTATTTCTTAAAATTTAAATTTGTTTTTAAAACTTACTCACTTTACATCCCAATTGTAGCCCCCCTCTCTTGTCTCATCCCAGTCTCATTCTCCCTTCCTCTTCTCCCCTTCCCCTAGTCCTCAGAAAGTGGGGGTCCTCCTCCCCTACTATCTGACCCTATCAGGTCTCATCAGGACTGGCTGCATTGTCTTCCTCTGTGAGAATTAAGCATCCTTCCTAGGGTCCTCCTTGTTTCTTAACTTCTTTAGGTTTGTGGATTGTAGTATGGGTATCCTATATTATATAGCTAACATCTGCTTATAAGTGAATATATACCACTCGTCTTTCTGGGTCTGGGTTACCTCACTCAGGATGATCTTTTTCATATCCATCCATTTGCCTGCAAATTCCATGATTTCCTTGTTTTAAACAGCTGAGTAGTATTCCATTAGGTGGATGTACCACAGTTTCTTTGTCTATTCTTCAGCTGAGGAAACTTTGGGTTGTTTCTAGTTTCTGGTTATTACAAATAAGGCTGTATGAACATAGTTGAGCAACCATCCTTGTTGAATGGTGGAACATCTTTTGGGTATATGCCCAGGAGTGGTATAGCTGGATCTTGAGGTAGAGATATTCCTAATTTTCTGAGTGCCAGATTGATTTCCAAAGTGGTTGTGCAAGTTTGCACTTCCACCAGCAATTGAGGAATGTTTCCCTTTCTCCACATCCTCACTAACATGAACTGTCATTTGAGTTTTTGGTCTTAGCCATTCTGCTAGGTGTAAGATGGAATCTCAGAGTCATTATGATTTGCATTTCCCTGATGACTAATGATGTTGAGCATCTTTTTAGTGCTTCTTTGCCATTCAATATTCAGTGAGAGCAGTAAGACAATTCAAGGAGAACAAGGGATACAATCTGGAAAGGAAGAAGTCAAAGTATTACTATTCACAGGTGATATAGTATACATAAGTGACCCCCAAAATTCTACCAGGGAATGCCTACAGGTGACAAGCACCTTTAGTAAAGTGGTTGGATAAAAAATTAACTCAAAAAAGAAAAGAAAACCAGTAGCCCTCCTGTTCAAAAATGACAAACAGGCTGAGAAAGAAATTAGGGAAGCAACATCCTTCACAATATCTATTGTGAAGCAAAACACATAAAATATCTTGGTGTAACTCTAACCAAGCAAATGAAAGACCTGTATGACAAGAACTTCAAGTCTCTGAAGAAAAAAATTGAAGAAGATATCAGAAGATGGAAAGATCTCCCATGCTCATGGATCTCTAGGATTAACATAGTGAAAATGGCCATCCTACCCAAAGCAATCTACAGATGCAATAACATCAAAATACCAACACAATTCTTGGTCCTTAAACTGAGTTTTGCATTTCCTGAGCTTTTTTACTGTATTCCTCCTATAAATATAGTCCCTTCTGGAAGGAGTTTTACTTTGCCTTGTTTGGAACAAAAATGACTAGGCACATCTTATCTTCTGAGGGGTGTTTTTCAACAGGGGCGTTGGCTCTTTAGGGTGCAGAGAAGGGTTTAAAAGCACTGCCTCCATTTTCTCCCAGGGGTGTCCTGCACACTCTCCCATGCTGCTGACTGGCAGTCTGGCTTCTAACCAAACTGGGAGTTAATAGAACAAATATCGGACTTCCTGGAGCCTGGACACCTGAGTATGAACGAAACCCTTCCTGAACCTTCTTCCTCAGCACCTCCCAGGAATGAATACAGGTCTTTATTTTTTCTTGAAGGAGTCTATTCATACACGGAGTACCCCAACATCTACAACTCCCACTTGAAGGACTATATATTAAGTGCCTTAGCTTCCAGAGCAGATAGGACTAGACATCATGAATCTCCCAGGACAATAGTACAAAGAGTTGGTTTTACCAGATATGCTAGGATACCTGGGATACAACAATCCCAGCATGGAGGCCAAGTGTCAGTATCAAGAGTGTCAGCAGTTCACGACCAGCATCAGCTACATAGTGAGTTTGAGCACAGCCTGGAATAAATGAGACATGGTCTGCAAAGAAGAAAAAGGAGGAGGAGAAGAAATATCATCATTAAAATGCCTCTGTGGGCTACATAGCCCAGGGATAGGGCACAGTGGTTGCTCAAAGAACAGTCCCCAGTTCATTACCAGAGGGCCATGTATATGTGGTTGCTGCTGAGAAATAAGCTTCTACCTAGTTTGAGTGACAGAATCACCAAAGCCAAAAATCTCTAGAGATCTTCAGTCCTGATTCTTCATTCTCAGTACTTCCTGTGAACTCTTCCCTGCATACCCGAGAGATAAATCCAGGTCTACAGATTCTTCCTGGAGCAAGTGTTTTCACACACTGAGCTCTCCAATTGTCACAGTAACGTTAGTGGCTGGATCTTAGAACTCAGCACTGAGAGATCTTCTCAGTGAGTTTATAAAGACTTCCCTGGGCTAGACCACCAAGGAAGCACCATGGACAAAATGCTGAGCAGTCAAGATCCCAGTTTCCTGTTAGAAGGTCTTCTTGATTGCCTCCCCAGCCCCTGGGGACTGAGCAGGGCCCTGGGGTTCCTCAGCCTAGAGCTTGCTGCAATAGAGGAGTCAGGCCTGCAGATTCTTGTCAGGCACCACAATTTTCACAGTTCTCACCAAGAGGTGACCTCCGTAACCTTCTAGCTCAGAGAATTAGGTTCTACGTGTCCAAGTCTCCTTAAATCTCTGAAACTCAAAGGTTTTAAAATCTCCTTCAATCTTAGACATTCACTGTATTTCACTTACAGCTGAAACCTCACCAGACTGGAAGGCCCGGTGGGAACCAGCATAGACCGTCGCCACAGATATTCTTCCTAGTTTAGCGCAGACAGAGTGGGAGTGTATAAACACTGTCCTCAGCGTTACACTGAAGACAGGAAGGGCCTGAAACACACACAGAACACCTTGACCTTCCAATCATCACATCTAGCAATTTGACTTCTCCTCACCATCCTAGAAGGGCTTGACATGCCCTAACCTACTGGGAGCTACTAAGAAGAGGTAACCGTGTGGATAAACACAGGCCTTGTGATGGCTTAGCTTCACTGCTTGGACTTATTGGTGAGTTCTTTCTTCATGAGGGCAGTATGCCAGAACTGAGAAAATTGTACCTGAATAAAACACAGACAGTCAAGGAAAAATGAAGTACAAGGCAACATGCTGCAAATGAAAGAAAATACATGTCTAGAAACAACCCTAGTGAAATGTAGATGTGTGGATTACCTGACACGGACTTCAAACTAATGCTCACCAAGATGTTTGCCATGATGAAGCCAGCAATGCAAAAGTGCACAGCTGGTTTTAAAAAAAAGAGATAGGAAGTGTTCTTAACCCTATTAGCATGGAACAATACTGTGACTGGATTAATGACTTCAAGGAGTTTAACTGCAGACTACATCAGAAGAAAAACCCATGAAGTAGAAGGTAAACCAGTTGGCCATTCATGTGTGAGCTTATTTCTGGCTTACCTGTTCTATCCACTGATTGTCATGTCTTATCTGGGGCCTCCCTCAGAATGCCATTGTCCTTATGCTAACTTCAGCTTACTCCAAACACAGGAAAGGGTATCTGATATAGAGCAATTGAACTGCACCATTATAGGTGTGTGTAACTATCTGTGACTCCCACTCCCTTCTGACTTTCACATGTAAGGCAAATATATTTACGTAGAAGTTTTTAACTTATTCTCATATTAATTTTTGTTGTTAGGGCTTTTCACTGTCAGTAACAGAAAACCCAGCTATTAGTGGCTTTGATTTTTAAAGGGTTATCATGTAAAAAGGGGTATGTGGCAACTGGTATTGGTTCAGCAGCTTGCAGACAGGCAATTTGGCATTTTTGCAACTCTCTTAACATTTCTTTTCATGGAACCATGTGTAGAAGAGGCAGTTTTGACTGTGACCACTTCTATCAGTGAATAAAAGTTCCTCAGAGGTTACCTGGAAGACTTCTTTTTCAGTTACTTTGGCTAGAAAGATGGAACATGTTCATATGTAGCTGCAAGGAAAGCTAGATAAATTAGTTCAGTTTCTTCAACTTCTGTGTCAGAGATGAGAGAAGAACTAGGTTAGTTCATTGGATGCTGTCTAAGTGACCATCAATGGTGCTGCAGGCCGTGTTTCCAGGTGCTCAGAACTGCCTCCTTCATGAGACATTTCCACAGTTACAATTTTATTAGCAGTGTTTATGCAGCTGTGGGGGAAAGTAAATACCTGGACTTTAAACAAAATATTACAGTCAGCTTAACTGCATGCCATAACTGGATTTAGAAACCTAATAAGACTAATAATCATACTCTTATGTAATTAACTATTGATTTATGCTTAAGTGTCCAGTTTCACTATTCATTGGGCATTAGTTATAGTTTAGAACTGTACAGAACTTCCCAGAAATGACAGCTGAAGGTGACAGTTGGGGTTTTACAGTTTCTGGAGAGGGGACTTTTCAAATTGAAGGGCACGCTATGAACATGAATGGGAACAAAAGTCAGATTTGATCTTCATTGCAATTTCGTCCTGAATTCATTCTTATTTGTAATTGACCGTAATGGTCTACTATTTGACTGCACCTTCGGTACCACTGGTTGAGGTGGATTCTTTGCTGTCATTTCCAGGAGGGTGGTCATAGGCAAGTGTGTCCTAGCTTATACTGTCATTCTCCTGGTGAAAAAAAGTGGTGTCCCCTTGTCACAGTTTGCTTATTATGTGTATATATATATATATATATATATATATATACATATATATATATATAATGTTTAATGGTTATTGAGTTTTAAGTTCTATTTGTAATAGGGTCGATTTCTAGAGCAATTGAGCAATAGAAGTCATACATGGTGGCTTGAAAAATTCTTGATCTGGACAACTTGAAATCTTCTAATTCTTGTACCAGCAATTTTATACTTTTCAAAAGAGAGAGCTCAGATTTGAGAACATGTGTTTGAGTTGTTGTTAAATTCTAGAAACCTGACTGAAAAGAAAAATGAAGAAAGATTATATTCACTGAAATATAGATACAGAACAACAATTCTGAGTGTTTCACACACAAGGAAGTCTGGTGAGCAGTGATCTACTCTAGTGGTGTTTTTGATTGCATGAACGCAATGGCTCACCTTGCTCACTTGTAACGAACGGTGTTTGTCCCTGTGTTGTAGCAACCATTCCACCCGGGGATACCCACTAGTCGAGCCAGGTTTCCTAGCCTTTGCCAGGAGAGTGGATGACTTAATAAAAATTGTGGTGTTTCTACATAATGTTAAAAATATGTCCCATTTTCTCCTAATAAGTCATTTGCTCCAGGCCAGGAGATTCACAGTTGGTGGCCCACTTGTTTCTAGAAATGAGCTCAAAGCAGCCACAACAAGCAGACAGATGGATCTGTTGAAAACTGACAGACTATTGTCCAAAGAAAAAGGTTTTTTGGTGCCCTTGGGTCCCACCGGGCAACATCATCATCGTCATCATCATCATAGTTATTATTATTATTATTTCACTGCTGGGTACTACCTCATAGACGCCACCTTGATCAAATCCTCATGAACAGACATCTCTGAAAGAAGATAGAATTAAAATCAGCATAAATAGTGATTTCCACTTGTTTGTTTTATTTCTGAAATCTTGCTTTCTCTCTGAGGCTAGGGCGGCCTGGATCTTACTGTGTAGCGTGATCTGGAATTGGGCTTGGATTGCAGGTGAGAGGTACCACAACCCAGTTTTTCCCGTGAGTGGTCTGTCAATCCTGAAAATGAGAGTTTCAGTGCCCACACTCTCATCAAGGACATGCAGGCTCTTTCTGTGTTGCCTCTGACCCAGCATTTTCTTAATCACGGGCTTAGGAATCTGTGATCTCATAAGCAGCCCTGGGCTGGAAATGAAATAATTGTGAAAATTTCAACCAGAGTCTAAAAATATCATTGCAGTGAGGGCATGGCAGACAGAACTTCAGAGGTGTGGGCCTCCTGAGTCTAATGTCCTGATACTTCAGGTGTTCCTGACACTGTGGACAGCTTGGGAGTAAAAACCTGGAGGAGAGCAAGGGGGAACGTTCTAGAAGCCTCCAGGAGTCACTTTCACCCCAGCAATTCGAACCTCCAGTCACAACATTTTCCATCCGATCTCATGCCAAAATCAGATCCCGCAAGTAGGCTAAGCCTTGAGGCCGAGACGCCGTTAGCTTGGGTTGAGGTTCCAGTTCCTCTCATCTCCGTGATGCTGTCTGTCATTGTGCCCACTCTTTGCTTGCTGAAGCCTGGGGTGCCGATCCGGAGACTGGTCTCTCCTCTGTCAGGATGTCAGCACATTGTCTAAGGCTTTGCTTCTGAAATAGCCTGGAATACTTTTGCAGGCAAACTCCATAGATATTATTATATTTTATTATACTAGAAAGAACCACAAGACGTTAGTCACAGCTTGCTGCATTCCTGTGCTGTGAAGGAACGTATTCCTTACACGTCTGTGCCGAGGAGCGCCCGCCTCACCCCATCGCCCTGAGAACAGCAAAGCCTCCCGTCCTCACACTGCCACCCATTCACACCACAAAGCATCTGGGCCAGGGTTCTCCGGGAGCCCCTCGTCTGAATCTTCTGGGGCTTTGTGTACTTCTCATCTGCACTTTGTTGGCAGCCTGAGTTTTCAGGCTAGCGGCCTGTGAGCCTGGAGCCGCACCAGCCAGAGACTCGTGCTTCTGTGAGCCCATGAGGAAAACAGTGTCTTCCCTCTCGCCACAGTGTTCTCTGTCTTGAACAGGACGGTCAAGCTCAGAGTGGGCAGAAAACAGACTGTTCACTTTGGTGTGCTTAATTCTTTTTCTTTTTTTAAGGCGAGGTCTCACTAAGTCACCCTGGCTGTCTTGGAACTCACTATGTAAAACCAGGCTGTCCTCAAACCCACGGAGATGCTCCTGCCTCTGTCTCCTGTGAGCTGGAATTAAAGGTGGGCACCACTGTGCCCAGCAGCATGAGTAATTCTATGCTTCCTGAAACGTTTCATTGTGTGAAAATTTTAATGACTGAATAATCTAAACAGCCTGGAAATTGCTAAGACTGACAGCTTTGAAACATAAACTTTGGAAATATTTTAGATGTGCATAATAATTCAAAATAAAGCACAATGCTGTCTGCCTCCCAGTATTTTAAAATATAATCTTTATGTGGTGATTTGCTTAGTTTTTATACCCACATTGTGTGTGTGTATGCATTTCATTTATATATTGACTTACACTAATTGACTTATTCTTAATTTGTATTTGGTGGTTTATTTTCTGTCCTATGATTGAGTAGCAAAGTGCTAAGAGGAATTCTTTAACTTTGATGTTATTTCACATCATATTTGTGCTGAAGCTTCGAGAGAGTAGAACTCAAATGAGCAGTGTTTGCTTTTCTAACTAGAAATTCCCTGGTTAAGTGGCCCAGGCTGCTGGCAGCACCTCCAGGCCAGCTTACTTGGTGTTGCCCAGGGTCTGGGTCCCTCTGCACCAGAGCACGCTTGCATGCAACCAGCTGACCTGCTTGTAAGTCTCCTAATGCAGAGATGGAATCTTTTAGGATTTGCTCTGGGCTCAAATGACTCAAACTTCAGACCACACTTTGGAACGCAATTGTGACACAGAAAGCACAAGCCAGCACCACGGACACCGCTTTCCCTGCTGGACCCCACACAGCGTGCAGTGCTTCTTTGTTTGTTTTTGTCTAATGCTCGTTGTCTGTGGGGCTGTCCTGAGGCTTATGCACACTTACGCAGTGCTCTCTTCACATTAGTAATGCATGTTATTTCTTTGAAAGTGTATGAGCCCTGGTGTTTTGCCTGCATGCCAGAAGAGGGCATTGGATCCTCTGGACTGGAATAATAGACGGTTGTGAGCTGCCGTGTGGGTGCTGAAAATTGAGTCCACTTCCTCTGCAAAAGCAGTAAGTGCTCTTGACCACAGAGCCAGACTCCTGGCCCCAATACATGGGTTTTCTATTCACGTGTGCATGCATGGATTCACTGTGTGCGTGCAGATGCCTTGGAGGCCAGAAGAGGGCGCCAAGTGTAGGCAGTAGTGAGCTGCCTGATGTGGGTGCTGGGAACCAAACCTAAGTCTTCGCAAGAACAGTACATTCTGTTAACTGCTGAGCCATATTTCCAGACATAGAATACATCTTCTTTCTGTATCCTTTGCTCCTTTAATTATATCTCTGGCTAGTTTAGTTTAGGCTAGTTTATTTTTAGCCCTTCCTAGTTTAGGCAGGGCTGGGGATTAGAACCCAGGACTTCCTGCATGCTGGACACTCGTCTACCGACTGAAGCACACACTCTCCTGCCTCACAAGCACAGTTTCTAAAGAAGGGTGTAGACTAGAGGGTTGGAGACACGGCTTCTAACCCTGTGTGTACACCAGTACTTCTGATGAGTTATTAGCCATCTGAGCGTTGGTTCCCCTGTCTGTTACCTGGGTATCTGCCACCCATTTAACCACAGGGTTCTTTCGAGGTTAAGATGAATGTGGTCTGAGAAAGCTAAATGCTACTTGAGTGTTTAGTGCTATTAATCATGATTTTCCATTGCTGAATTCCTTATGCATCTGTTCTGAGGCCAGTGCTATTTATAGTGGAGATCATCTTTCGATTAGCCCACGCCGTCCTTGTTATCCGTGGGGCTAACGCGATGGCCTTAGAGATGACATGGTGTAAAAATGCTTTAACCCCCTGAGAATGCACAACTGTGCTCTTCCTTTCTCTTGGTGCTTGCGAGGCCAGGGCGCGGTCCATGCTCCTCTCGGGAGAGTCTCGGCCTCACTGGCTCTTCCTCTTCTGGAAACTTGTGATGCAGCGTGTAACGGAATCCTTAGGGCCATTGCTCATGAGCTAGAAAGAACGTCAAGTGGAAGTATCGCTCAATTTCCTTCTTGTCTTCCAACCCAATTTAGCCACCACAAGAATGGTCAGGCTTCTCTGAAACCAACACATGGGCAATTTCCAAACAGAGCTGAAGGCCAGTTTTGTCCCTTGTCAACCTCACCCTTCAAACCAGGGAAGAGTGGAAGGGGAAAGACAAGGCCGCAGCCAGGGGAATGGATGCTTCCTCAGACCAGATCAGAGGTGATACAGCATGTAAGGTGAGCCTAAGAGGTGACACAACACATAGGCTGAGCCTAAGCTGGTGGGCCGTGCGGGCATTGGATCTGTATTCACAGAGCCTATGAAAGCACATGGCAGGCATTTTTGTGTTTTATGATTACACTGTTTAAGAACAAATTGACAGTCTAAGGAAGTTCATTCCTTGTAAAGAATAAGTGATCGTCGAGAGGCTGAAGTTAGAAAATCAGGACCATTTGTTTACTCAAATTTCTAAATGGTAGGATCGCTCTTTTGTAAAACAAGGATGAAGTTCTTTTGCATAGGGGTGACAGAAAGACCCTTTTATTTTATTATTACTATTTCTTTTGGTTTGGTTTTCCAAGACAGGGTTTCTCTGTGTAACCTTGGCTGTCCTGGACTTGCTTTGTAGACCAGGCTGGTCTCGACCTCAGATACCTGCCTGACTCTTTCTTCCTGAGTGCTGGGATTAAAGCACTTGTCACCAAACCTGGTTATCATGGCCCATTTAAAATGCAAATCTGATCAGGATACTCTTGCTTGAACTTTATGTCATGCCTGCTTTCATTCCCTCGTCAAGCGGCTTTTGGCTTCCTCTCAGTGTTTGTTCAACAAACTCTTAAATTGTACAGCAAAACAACTGGAGAGTTCATGGCCATGAGTTGGCAGGAAGCAAAGGCCATAGATTGCCAGATGGTAGTGATGATTCTGCTGCAAACAGCAGAGCACCGACTGCAGTCGCTGAAACAGAAGGAATATCAAGTACAGAACACCGAATACCACGTACAGTGGGGGGAGGAAGAATGGACTCAAATGTTCACATGAGTCTGCAAATAGCCATGGTAGATGGAATTTCATACTGCTGTGGAATAAAGTGGGATGATTTTAAAGCAGGTCAGAATAAATGTGAAGTAAGAGCTAGGAGGTATTTAGAGGTTTAGCTTCATGGCTAATGAGAGAAGTGTAGTTGCTACTAAGGAGTAGGAGAGAGGGGGTTCTGGTTGGCAAAGCTGCTCGGGAATAGTGGGTTAGGAATGTTAGCCCTTAGTTCATGTGTGCCCACTGAACGGACACTGCCTGCACAGATCAGCACCTGCTTAAGTCTGGAGTCTGGACCTGGAAAGGCCAGGTTAGAGGAACCCCTCCCCCCTTCCGCAGGGATGTGAACTTCTGAAACTGCAGGGAACATCACAGGGCGTGAAGACACTGGGGAAAGGTCAAAGCGGAGATGCTTCTGACATTGGTTTCCCGCACGTAGATCCCATGCTAGCTTTCATGAGAAAGAATTAGGACAAAAAAGCTTGTGTGTCATACAATGCCCTAGCATGAACAGTATGCATGTGTGTCAGCACTGAGAGCCGTCTATCTGCCATCCATCCATCATCCATCATCTGTCTATTGTCTATCACCTTTCTATCTATTAGCTATCATCCACATATCACCTATCTATCGTCAATCTATCACCTATCATCTATCTATCATCTGTCATCTATCTATCATCTATCACAATTTATATGTCTATTTTATACCTATATGTCTTGCATAGTGGATACTATTTTTGGACCTATTTTAAGAGAAATTAAGAGAGGTTAGGCGACTTACCCAAACTCATAAAGATAAAAACAGGTGAACTTCAGTGTTTGATTCTTCTATTTATTACTACAGAGTGATCCTGAAAATTCTTAACAAGACATTCAGCACCGTAATAAACTTTTCTGCCCCATCACTTCTACAAACACACCAAGCAGCCCGGGCCTGCCTGTACTGGGCTGAGTACTGCTCGCTCAGGGTTGCCATGCTCAGTCTTGTATGAGTTCCTTTCTTAGAGCTTTGTGAAACTCAACCAGTGACTGCGGGAGTAGCTCAGCTGGCAGAGCACTAACATAGCACGCATGAAGTCTTGGGTTCAGTTCTGAGCCCTTCATAAATTGGGGAAGGGGGCATGCATGCCTTTGATTGAAGGACTTGGGAGGACCAGAAATTCAAGATCATGCTTGGCTACATAGAGAGCTGGATACCCTGTCTCAAGCAACAAACATCTGCCCAGGTTGGCATAAACATCTGATAAGGCTCACTTGGGCTCCCATTTTCTGAGGGTGGAAACGCCACAGGCTCCTTTAGACAGAATGCGTGCTGCTGCTGTTCTTCTTCTCCTCCTCTTCTTCTTCCTCCTCCTCTTCTGTCTATTTCCTCCATCTTGCACATGCCACTGAGGTGTGAAAACCTTAGAGAAATGCTTGCCCTCCTCTGTTCCTACAGGCTACAACTTCTCTCCACTTCAGAAGGGGCAGGTTGGAGACCCGTGCAGAGACAGAGGGTCTCTCAAGATGAACAGCTGACTGAAGAAATGCTAATTCACAGATCCATGAGTGCAAACGCTGCAAGTCAAGATCCCTCTACCTGCTTCCCAGACACAGAGGCCGCCTTCCTGGCCTCCCTTGGCCCCAGTGTGTGCCTTTGTGAGGCACAGGAGAACAGCCCCGATTTACAGTGCTCCTGTGAGGATAAGGGTTACAGAGCATGTGCCAGCGACTGGCACATCCCCCCTCATCTGATAAAGTCTGGGGTGATTTCGTTACCTTGCCAATACTTGTGACACTCATTTGTATGTTTAACTGTTAAATGTGTGACTGGCTGTACATGAATTTGAAGGCTTCAGCGACTGTGCAGACCACACCCACTGAATTGTTCATTCACACAGTCGTTATTCTCCGTCTGCGTTGCCCTGTACCTGTGCTAATTTCTGAGGATTTACTGGTGACCTGAAGAGATAAGGAAGCTGCCTGCTCAGTGATTACGATCTGGCTAGGGTAAAGTGAGCAGGCCAGGCCTAACGACATGCTAAGGAAAGTGTGGGGAACAGAGAGAGGAAAGGCTGGGAGTGGAGGAGAGGTGAAGGTGATCGTCTTCAAAGTCAGCGTGTTAGTGCAAATGAGCACCGATGGATGTAAGGCACACACACGTCAGCATTGGAAGTCAGACAGCAATGCCAATCTGAGAAAGCTAAAAGCTCACTGCCAGGCCTGTGAGAGGACTCAGCCATTCAGGCAGCAAGCCAGCACCCGGGTGTGGTCCCTGGGACCCGCATGGTGGAAGGAGAAAGCCAACTCCTGCAGCCTGTCTTCCGTATGTATGTCCATGCACACAGAATAAATGAACGTTCTGTTTTAGAAAGCTCATTGTGGACAGAGACAAGGCAAAGGCCAAGCTCAGCTCCCAGAGGGGCGTGGCGCTCTGTTATCACGGGCCAAATGGCAGGGGAGAAACTGAGTCTCTTACCCTGGACCAAGTGGAGGTGGCTGTTATCTTGAGAGTCGGTGGACAGTGGAGACTGTCATCAGCACACACTGGCCCTGTTTGCCTGGGGACTGCCATGGCCTCACGCAATGAATTCGTGTTTCCCTACTCCAAAATCTTGGTACTGCCAGTAAAAACAGCACACACACACAGCTCTGAAAAAAAAGGCAGCCTTCCTAAAGAGCTATTTAAGGTCAGATTATTTTCTTTTTTAAAAAATGTTTCAAAATATTCCTGTCCTCTTTTGAATTTGGGTGGAAGGAAATGAAAAAACAAATTAGGTGGAAGAACATGAAGTCTCTGCTTTTGCTACGCTGGGCTCCAGGCCAAACACCAGGGGAGGGCAGAGTTGTAGAGCGGGAGGACACTGTCAGGTGGACCAGGGCAACTTGCAATGAGAGCTGAAGAGCTTCCAGGCAGAAGCACTGGAACACTGCTGATTAGGAAATGAGTCGCTTATTTCTCGCAAACTGCCTTCTCTCTGTTTAAAAGGGAAGGATTCTAGTCATTTTTTATGAGACAGATGCTTTATCATGGAAATAAAATTAATCCGAAATTAGCAACAATTTTCCTGTGATTAGATCTCACTAACTCACACAAACGAGCTTCACAGCATTAACTTTGAACTTTAAGGAGCATGGGTACGATGAGATCAGTAAGTATCTTTAAATGTAAACACATTTCTCCACTAGCTGACAAATCGGGAGTGAGGTCAGAGAGGGCTCCTGGCTGCTGCTCGGAGCTGCTGTTTCCTAGCTGCACTTCTGCAGTATTGTCGATTTTCCATTGTTTCTGAAACTGCTTTCACATGAACACTAATACAACAGCTGAGAGAGAAGACACTCTCACCCCTGACCAGGTTGCAGACAGGCCGGCAAGCCTCATCATCTGGAAAGACACACAGCTCGACGACGAGTTACACATCTAGCCAGATCTCCGTCTGTCCTGGGCCCTGCCGCATGTTCAGTTTTTATTCTTAGAATAAGACTATTACTCAGAGAAAATCTCATCAACCGTGAAGAATCAGCAGAAGTCATCTGAGGTCATGATGGCCTGTGATTCTCTCAGCTTTAGAAGTTTGTGTGGCTAAGGTTGAAACCACACCATAGAAATGTCCTAGGCAAAAGGCTGGGCAGATGGCTCAGCAGTGAAGAGCACTGGCTGCTCTTCCAGAGGTCCTGGGTTCAATTCCCAGCACCCATGCTGGCTCACAACTATCTTCAGTTCCAGGGAATCTGACACTGTCCTGTGACCTTTAGGAGCCAGGCAAACGCCTACACACGTAAAATAGCAGAGTATACAAACTCAGGCACATTCTTGAACAGATTTGCTCAAGCACCCAGCCCATGCACAACAAACAGAATGCATATGTAGGAAGTAGGGATTAAGCCAACTTGGCCATTTGTTCTGATGTTTTTGGAAGCGTGGAGTGAGAATCGATTTCAATGGCTTTCAGGGTTTTAGGTGCATAGCATGGTCTGGGTTACAGCAGCTGACACTGGCTGCTTTTGACTGAGAGCAGGATTTTATTTATATTCTGGTTGGAAGCTTTGACTCAGATGGCCAGACACCCGCACAGCTCCTTTAGCGAGAAAAGAAGGGGAAACCACTTGGAGATACAAGAGTGAAGAGGGAGCTCTAGAACCTTTGTGGGCTGTGGTCACTGCAAGCGACGGTGAACAGAGTGGTCCTGAGACCGCTGGGTGTGGGCAGGGCACACTTCAGAGCTGCAGCTGCCTTCCTACTGAGAGGTTTACACAGGCAAAGCGAGCAAGGCTGCTGCGTGTCCTGGGATGACTTCGTGCACAGCAGACCCGAGGCGGGTGAGCGCTGCTCAGGGAACGCTGATTGTTGGTCGAACACCTGCATGCCCCAGACTTCCCACACGTGGTCTTTCCAGGACAGGCTGGTGTGCAGACATGGTGTGGCTTCTCCAGCCCTCAACCTGCATGTGTTCCACCGAGGTTTACCCCGTCTTCTTGCTCTTTCAAAACTTGCCAATGTGTCTTCTCGCCTCAGGGTCTTTCACCAACCCTTCCTCCTACACCCACGCGTCTCACTCTGCTCACCTGCTCCTATTGGTGGCACCTTTTCCTTGTCCTTCGTACGAAGCTGTGCTTCACATTTCCATCCGCTTACCTGGCCTTTTTCAATCAAACTACTTTTGCTTAGACATTATATCACACGAATACTTACTCACTGGCCAGGGTCTGTCTTTTACACTAGCCTGCAAGCATGTTTGGGACACAGGCCTCATTCGTGGTGTTGACTGCTTCCACTCCTGTCCTTACCATTGTGTGTGAGTGTCACAAATACTCATATGCTAATACACAAAAGAATGAACATGTACCAGGAAATTTAAATAAAGGAGTTGGATATTTGTTCCAAGTTCTATAAAACTTAAGCCTTTACTCTGTTAGTATACTTTATCTTTGGACTTAAAGTGCCACTTGTAATCTCTTGGCTGACAGGCTGGGTGGCAGGCTGGGCAGTTGTAGAACACACACACACACACACACACACAATCCTTTTTATGGTAATTGTCTCATGTCTTTTAGAGAAATTTCTCTCTTCCAGGTTGAATTAATATGTTTTACATTGCTAGAACAAACTTCCCAAGGCTGGGTAACGTAAAGAGGTTTGCTCAAGCCAGTGCTTTAGAGACTCAGATGTGTGGCAGGAACACCGACTAGACTGTGTAAGGACATGTGGCGACACATCACCACGGCGGATTAAGAAGCCAAGTGCAGGAGGGGCCAGCCTTGCCCTTTAGACCACCCTCCCCACAGTGTCTCTTCAGAGGTCGGGTCATCCAACGGACTCACCAGGCCTCCCCTCCCCTTCCCCTCCCCTCCCCCTCTCCCTCCCCCTCCCTCTCCCCTCCCTCCTAATGGGATGTTCGTGTATGTGTGTGTGCAGGTGTGCAGGTGTCTTGGTGTGTGTATGGGGATCAGAAGACAATGTTGGGTGTTTCTCACCTTCTTCTTCGAGGCAGGGTCTCCACTCTTGTTCTTTCCTGTTCACACCTAGCTGTCCCTTGAGCTTCTGGGGAATCTCCTTTCATCATCTCCCACCTCCCTCCAGCAGGGTGATCGGGTTACAGCTGCTGTGATACAGTTCTGGCTTTGCACACATTGAAGATCCAAATCAGGTTGTCAGACTTGCACTTTACACACTGAGCCATCCCTCTACCTCCAGACCTTCACTTCCTAAAGGTCCCTACCTAGTCTAGCCAAACTGATGTGCTCCTGGTTCAGTGAGAGACCCTGTCTCAAAAGAATAAGGTGAAGAGTGATTGAGAAAGACACCTGACCTTGACCTCTGGCTTCCCGAGTGCATGCTCTCGTGCGCGTGCACACACACATGCACGTGCACACATGCACACTATGTAACTCCTGACAGAGTACACATCTTCTTACCGCCCCCAAGACTGAGCCTTGTTGGGTCACACATTTGGAACAAACAGTGTTCATGGAACCCAAGCCAGAGAAGAACGTGTCGCTTGCACCAGGGAGATGTAATTAGTGAAACCCAGACCATGATGAACTCATAGGACAATCAATTCCCTCCAAATCAAATTCCAAGGTCATCGGTTGACAGAGGATTGAAAAAGATTTAAGAGAGAGCTGATTGCATTGTGCAGTTCTCCTCTGGGCAATTACACAAGCTCTGATGAAGAGAAAATACACCACAGCTTCAACACACACGCAGCTGATTTCAGCAGCCCAGGCTTGGCACATTACCTCACCCATAATAACCCAAAACTGCAGCCGCCCTTCTGACCTCTTTCACCATGGACTAACTTCACTTCTTCATGACCTTTGACAACTGTACACTTGTGCCTGATTTCTGTTGCCCAGTGGAATGCCCGTCGGCCTTGGTGGCATCGTTACCGGGCACCAGCCATGTTGTTAAGACAGTTGAGTAGAGGAGTGAGGCTGCCATTTTGGAAACAATTCTGTGTGTAAACAGTCATAGCTTTCACCTGGAGGACCTCTTCCTTTATCAAAACATTCTGTGCAATGGAAGACACAGAATAAAAGTCTAGTTCTAGATCTCAATAAATACATAGTCCAAGAAGGATATGGACTTAGTCAAGGAAAAGGTGAATGTGGAGAATCCAAAAATTCAGGAGGTCAGAAGGCAGGGTCACAGGTACGTCATGACTGAAAGGGGTCAATAGATGTGGTGGCCACCGGCAGTGCTTGTGAGGAACGTGCACACTGAGAACTGCAGAAAAGGGGCAAGTGTGAAGAAGCTTGAAGATCAAGTGGGAAATGGCAGTAGGCCTGAGCAACTCTGAGCGGAATAACTGTTTCCACATGCTAGGTTTGGGGGGGGACTCTTTTGTCTCCCTGAGCTGCGTTTAGGTGTCCTTGATTAAAATTAACCACCCACGTTTCAGAAGGTTCAGTCAACCTTGCCTGTGTGTCTAACACTGGAGTGAGCACACAACCGAGTCAATGAACACGTCCTTCACCAAAGCTGCCTCTGTCTTCACCACAGCCCGCTCCCCACTCCTTCCCAACCCGATGGCCGGGCCGATGGCCTGGCCGTGTCAGCAACGCTTAGTTTAGGTTGCCTGCATGCTGCCGCACAGAAGGGCTCACTCGCTTTCATGACTGAAATGTTGCAAACGTGATTCATTTATGCTCTTACGAGGTGCACACCTGTGTGATCTCCAGGTCAGGACTGCACAATTAGAATAGTGTAACTATTCACGTTTTCACCTGTAATGGCTGGCCCCTGTGCGGATGGACCCGCTTTGTGGGGGCAAAGGATGCAGCTCACATTCTCCATGTTGCAAGGGCAGGCCACGGCCGCTCCTCCAGTGGTGCTGGTTCACAGTACAGACCCAGCCTGACTTCCACCTGGTTTCCAGGATGAGGAAATGTGTTGAACTTCTTCCTGGACTTGTTTGTCACCCATATATCTTTGGTGAACTATTTGATCAAATGACTTGTTCATTTAAGTTTGGGTCATTTATCTCCTCACTGAATTATGAATGGTCTTGATATATTCTAGACACAGCTTATTAGCGGGTCACGTGGTTGGAAATGGTTTCCCTCTGCCTCCCTTTGCACAGTCCTGGCAGTGTTCTCTGGACAGCAAAAGCTTTGAACCCATCACGCATTCTTCTACCTATGATTTCAGACTATTTAAGAAACATTTCCCTAACATCAAGTGACTAAAATCTTCTCCTTTTACGCCTAGGAATGTATACCTTTAGTGTTTATATTCATGTCCCTGACATATTTCAAGCTAGTTTTTATATACCAAGCAGAGGAAGGAGCTGGCCATTTTTTTGCTCATGCAATCTGATATTCCTGTGCTCACTGTTGAAAGGGTGGTTGTAGAGCTATTGAGTAACTTTGTAATGTTTGTTCTAACTCAACTGGCCATATGCATGACTATCCTTCCCGAATTGTTTTTGTTCCATTGACTTGTTTATTTTTATGCCAATGGTGCTATAAGGTTTTGATTTTAAAGCCTCAGATAAGCCTTGGATCTAATAACTGCAAGCCTTCCAACAGTCATTTTTTTTTAAGTTTTTTGAGCCAAACTGTTTTTTTATACACCCTTGGGGACTTAGGAATCAATTTGAAAACTAATAAAGAATGTCTTCTTTTCTGAAACCCCAACTCTGTCTTTCAGAGAGAATCCTGGGTTCTTCCTGGGTTCTCCTGTGCTTGCAGCGCTCTGGAGACTGGACAATCAGAAGGCAGTCTTCTCAGATCATACCACCACTGATGTCTGAGCTCTGCACCCTTCTGTCTTTTTAAGAGTTGCTATGGGTCAGTGGGTAAATGTAACCTTGGATTCTGCGTAAGTACGAAAGTGAAAGTCAGGATAGTGTCTGCATGCCTTGTGTGCTCCAGTAAGTGTGGAAGCCGGAGGCCCACCTCAGGAGTCGTTCCTCGGGCACTAACACTCACTTCTTTG
This sequence comes from Pachyuromys duprasi, assembly GCA_028658305.1. Classification (NCBI taxonomy): domain Eukaryota; kingdom Metazoa; phylum Chordata; class Mammalia; order Rodentia; family Muridae; genus Pachyuromys; species Pachyuromys duprasi. Next base: position 1,381,826 of record CM053761.1, read on the forward strand.
AAACAGGGTCTCTGGGCTCTCACTGGCCTCACTACGGGCTAGCTGGCCTATCCCCAGTTCTCGGGTGCCAGGACCAAGCACCTTCTGTGACACACAGCTTTTTCACATGGTCTCCAGGAATCAAACTCACATCCCTGTGCTTGCCCAGCCTTCTACCAGTCACACATCGCCCAGCCTCTAGGCTAGATCTCCACATAGTAAATCATCAACTTGGACAATTTCAATAAAGATAACATCAGCGTCACTTTGATTATATTATGAGAAGAGGGAACCCTTTTTCCTGGGATTTGTTGTTTCACAGGGTCTTCTGTTGTCTCTTTGGCTCTTGAGATTGTGTAGCTGAACCTCTACCTCTCAAGTGCTGGGCTACTAGTGTGTGCCACCATATTGTCTCCTAAAACGAGGATAATAAAGATAACGCAGGTATGTTCAGAGTCTTCTTGTGACAGGTTTATGTGTCTGATTCTGCTCCTCTACTAAGAACGCTTACAAGGAAAAGGGAAAACTTCAAATGTTTTGAAGATATGAAAAATGAAATACAGTAAGTATTTGTTAATGACTGATGTGAAGCATTATGGGAGTGAGCTGGGACAGCAATGAAGTCACTAAGCCCTACCAGTCCTTGGCTTCGCAGCTCAAATGTGAGACTGCTGGGGAAAGGCAGACAGTGTTCCCAGCCTGAGGGCAGGGGACCTTTGACCTTCCTAACACTGCTACCCTGAATACCCTGGCAGTGACCTCAACTGTAAACTCACTTCGCTGTTGGAACAGTGTTTTTCTACTGTTAGGAACTCTAACATAAATGTCTGTTTTTCGGGATAACTGATATACAACCCTGTGAACGGGTTCGTGACCCACAGGTTGAGAACCTCTGCCTCAGAGGCTTCCTCGACTCCCATTGGTCAAAGTCTCGGTGTCAGCCTGGTGCTGCACATTCCCTCTCTTCTGTCAGTGTGTGTGTGTGTCAGAACAACTTTAGAAAGGGTTGACAGGATGGATCAGAACCTGCAGCCTTTCCGACTCCACCCACACCTTAAGTTTGATTTCTGGCGGGATCGTGAAACAAAGCTGTTTTCTGTTTTACTTTGCTCTTTAAATGGAGACAGCCACTGGCATCTTCTGGGTGTTGTGGCTGTGCCGGGGTTGGGAGGAGAAGACGTTATTCTGTAACCTAAGGCCTAGTTGACCTCTCACAGCAGCTGCCATCTTTTGCACAAACCTTTTGTTCACTTCTTCAGCTCACTAATCATTTGTCATGTCCTTGACAATTTTCAATTGTTATTTTTATATTAATTAATATATCAATTAATTAAATCGACTAATTAATTTTAATGTTAATTAGAGTTTATTCACTTTGTATCCCAGCTGTAGCCCCTCCCCCATTCTCCCCATTCCCTCCCTCTCTCATCAACTCCTATGCCCTTCCCCAGTCCGCTGATAGGGGAGGTCCTCCCCCCTTCCCTCTGACCCTAGCCTATCAGGTCTCATCAGGACTGGCTGCATTGTCCTCCTCTGTGGCCTGGCAAGGCTGCTCCCCCATCAAGGGGAGGTGATCATAGAGCCAGCCCCTGAGTGCATGTCAGAGACAGTCCCTGTTCCCATTACTATGGAACTGACTTAACACTGAGCTGCCATGGGCTACATCTGTGCAGGGGTTCTAGGTTATCTCCATGCATGGTCCTTGGTTGGAGAATCAGTCTCAGAAAAGACCCCTGGGCCCAGATTTTTTGGTTCTGTTGCTCTCTTCATGGAGCTCCTGTCCCCTCCAGGTCTTACTATCTCTCCCTCCCCTTGACAATTTAAAAAATTATTGATCCAATTCTCCTGAGATGTCAAATTTTATTCAAGTCCATTCCATTTTCTTTGACTTAAAGTTGCAATTAATGTCATCTGTCAAATATGTCATTAATATTTTAAAGTTGGTTTGAGGAGAGTGACTGAATTAGAAATAATACTATCAAGACAAAACTTCATTCTGTAGACATTAACAATGATATTGGCTCTAGTCAAAATACAAAGAAATGGATGTCAGAAAGAAATTCACGATTCCTGGCAGCATCTATGAGCTAGACTCCAATCCTGTCATCACAGGAGCTTCGGAACCATGAGGACCTGGAAAGAGCACACGTTCTTGGATTGCTTCCCTGCTGCTGGCCTGAGTCTGAACTTGTGACTCCTGGGGAGCATCTGCTCTGGCACTGCTGGTCTGCACTAGTCTGCCCTCTGCAGCTTTCCTCATCATCACTTCCCTGCTTGGGTCAAAAAGAACTTGTCTCGTCCCTACATTTTCCATATGAAGGTCCTTCTCAAGCTTACATCGCCTTTAATGTCCCACATGGGAAAATCATCCCACTCCTGTCAAATGTCTTCATTTGTCAGGATGCCATGTCATGCTTACTGTCTTCTGAATTGGCAATGTTTAAAATAAGTTTTTATTATAAATCTTCAAAATAATATTCAGAAGTTTTTGTTGAATGAATAAGCTAAATTCATAGCTGAAGAAAGATGAACCATAAAATAAAGCAAACAGCTTGCATTGTGCATTAAATATTACCACTAACTTTAGAAAAAGGCATTATTATTGTTGTTTTGACTTGACTTGCAGATTAGGGAATGGACACTCATTTTATAGTATGAAGTAATGAATAGTAAAATGGACGTGTTCAAGATGGGAAGCAAATACGGAGAAAGAAATTATGTTTTAGAATCAAATGGTTATGTTTGCAATAGAAACTGCCTTGAATTTCTAACCCATTATCTTAGAAAATCAAGTGACAATAAAACAGGATGATTCTGTTGTAGAAAATAAACATTTCACATGCAAAATGTTGAAAGCGAGGAAGGAAGGAAGCTCCACAGGTTTTTGTGGAGTTTGGCAAGGACAGTAGCAGTTCTCAGAGTTCACACTTCGAGGTGCTGTAAAACCCCAGACATCTCTACCTTAAAGTGCGACCAGGAAGGCAGTGTGTTCCGGAAAACAGGGCAGTTTCTAAGGCCTGCTGCGCTTTCTGCAGGAATTGCAGGCTCTGCTGACAGGTGGTTTAATGTCTGAACCTGTGGGCCAAGACGGTACGTTACCTGGTAACTGAAAACTTTGGCAATAGTAAGAGGCTTCTGAACGTATAAGAACCAACATTAACTCCAAATAAGACACATAAGGAGTTCAAGGTGCATGTGGCTGTGCGTACCCATGTGACATTAAAAGACCTCACTACAGCTTTGGCTCTGAACATACACACACATACACATGCACACACATGTGTACATGCCTCAGGCCACACGATGCTGATGAGTCCTGCCTGAAACACCTGGGCTCAGACCCTAGGACACTACATCATACAAACTGCAGCATGTTCACAAAACATAGTGACTTAATTACGGGAAACCAGACTTTCTCGGTTTCCTTCTTATGAAATTAATATCTTTGCATCTGTTAAGCTAGAATGTTTGGCTGAAAAAATGTTGCAAATTTTACCGTCTTGTGTCTGACAGGCTAGAGTCAGGATGGGAATCAATATTTAGATGGGTCTTTACATAGATGCAAATGGAATTGGAACTATCTTTTTAAAACTGAAAAGATAAGGAATTTGCCTTTAAATATGCATTATAGAATAACACACAGTCCTCCCTTCTTTCTACAGAGCTCACCCACCGGTTTGTCTGCCTTGCACACCTACACCGGTTAGAGTAATCTCCGATGTGCACCTTTAAGTCGGTGTTATCCATTGAAAACCTCAGATGTGGATGTTGGGATCCTCAAACTGTCCACTGCCAGAGACAGGGCCTGGAGGAAACCCTCGCTGGTGATGCTGCGTGCCTGAGAGAAAAGCACATGAGCCAGGAAAGGGAGTTTCTGCAGGCCCCAGCCACTGAGGCCCTCACTCTTCCCTGAAATTTCACTCCAAAGGAGGCTCAACTTTGACACACTGTTCCCAGCTCTGGAAGGGTCTGCAGCTGCTGACCGGGATGTATAATCTGGTGCTTTCTCAGTTCTTCTAAAGAAGAGAGGTAGATTCTGATGTTAAAATTTATTTAAAATGAAGGGAGCTCAGAACAGCTGTTACAGAACAAGAAGGGTGATGGTAAATAAGTTACAGTTAGAGCTCTGAAGGACAGACCCTTTGCTCCAGCGAGCTAGGAGGGCCAGCTTGAGCCTCTGCTAGCACACAATGTTACTGATGGATGAGAAAGCCATGCTCCTATGAGTAGCTGTGTGGTAGCAGCTTCCTTTTCTCCCAGAGACGTTCATCTTGGCTGCTGTGACATGGCTGGGTTGAGTGTCCTCAAGGGTGACTGAACCGTTGCTGAGGGACTGGAGCCAGGTGCTCAGTTTTTCTGGAATCCACTGGAGGGCCGGGAAGGTCAGCCTAGAGACAATCACTGGGTGTTAAACAGTTTTTGTTGTTTGTTTGCTTGGTTGGTTGATTGGTTGGTTGGTTGGCTTTAGGCTCCTGAAGTTTGATCAGCTCTGGGCCTTTGGAGAGTTGGTGAGCGTCTATGTCACTCTCAAAAATGAGAGATGAGTAACACTTGGCTGGAAAGGACTGAGTCGGCTTTGGGCAGAAGTCACACGAGGATCTTGCCACACAGTTCTCTGTGTGACCCTGAGGCCAGGCTGCCCACGCCATGCTTGTGGGCATGTCCAGAGCCCACACAGAACTGCTTCAACCCCTTTGCACTTTGACCCACAGCTCTGTACCTGCAGCGTGCCAGCTGTGTGGGTCAGCCCTTGCCGCTCCCTGCCTTGGACTCTGTCCCGGCAGCCAGGCAAAGGCTGAATTCACTCCTGGCCGAGCCCTGAGACAGCTCCAGAGAGGACCTGCTGGGTTTTTATCCTTCTTCTGTCCTAAAGCAGGGAGCAATGGCAAGGAAGGTGATGGAAGGGTAAGTTCACAGACATGTGGGCATTCCAGTGCTCTGTGCCTCCCTCCTGCAGCCTCCCAGGCCCCCCTTCCTGGGGCATTGCAGCTTAAATGCAGAGGCAGGCAATGACGGGCAGCACTGGGAGAGGCCAGCAGCAGAGTTCTGTGCCCACACCAAAGGACTCTGCAGCCTCCACACGACTAAGATACAGCAGCATGAGAGCAGGCTCCATCACTAGACCTGTGTGTGTGCCTGTGTGTGTATAAGCATGCATGTTGACTCCAGAGGCCACTTGAGCCAGGGTCTGTTACTGACCCTGAAGCTCACTGACTGTCCACACTGGCTAGCCAGCCAGTTCCCGGGATTTTCCTCCCTCTGTGTCCCACCGTGCTAGGATTCCAGGTGCACTCCACTGAATGTGGCTGTTTTGTTCTTTTTTCTTTCTCTCTCTTTAACGCGGTGCTGGGACTAAGCTCAGTGTTCATGCTGGTGCTGTCGACATTTTCCCACTGTGTCACCTCCCCAGCCCGTGGTGATTTACTCTGTGAACCACACAAGTGGGAGACCGACCTCGGGAGTGGAGTGGACAACGGAGTGAGGGCTCCTGGTTTGGGCTCTGTCGCCCAGTTAGAGCTCCAGTCAGGCCTCCACTACAGGCCTGCAGAGACAGGGAAGAGTCACTGTCTTGCTTCAGTGACAGCAGGTCCCCTGCACCAGTCCCCTGGCTCTGGAACCCACAGGCTGACGTTCCACATGGTGCACGGAATACTCTCGCTGGGTCCCGTTTCTTGTCTGAGCTACCCTCACAGCCCAGTGTGGAAAGATCCCTCACGCATGGCCAGCATCCAAGCGGCTATCTCTGCCCTCAGAGAACTGGTGACTTATCTTTCGTGGACGACAGGGGCGTGCACTGCCAGCAAGCTGAGCAGCAGCCTGGGCTCAGTTTGCACTGATCATCAGAGTGTCAGAGCCTCAGCGGGTTCTCTCAGCAGGTGAAGCCAGCAGGTCTGAGCAGGGCCATCCAATGTCCCATCATAGGGAAGCTCCAAGCCAAGCAGGGTGGCCGGTGGAAAAGGCGGGACCTTCTCAGAGACAATGGGCCTGAGCGTGCTGTGGCCACTTCACCTCAAAACCTGGGAGGAGCTGACCCAGAAAACCCAAGTTTCTCAACCGCAAGTCAGGGTGAAAGTTTAAGCAAGTGTCGAAGTCAGGGCTGCGCATGAGCAGTGACTTAGAGAGCCTGCTCTTTGGGTTACACTTAGTCACAGGTCATGCCACCTGCAGGGTTAGGGCCAGGAGTGCTGAGAAGGACAGGATGACCACAGGGCCAGGAGTGCTGAGAAGGAGGGACCTGATGGCGGCCATGAGCTCCAGGCCTGTGGGCTCAGGAGCGCTTCCAGGCCACCCTATAGAAGCAGAGGGAGGGAGGTGCGAGCTCTGAGCTCAGGGTGTGAGACAAGGCCAGGATGCTGCCAGCATAGAAGGAAGGTGGTCACGGGTGTGCTCTGTGCTTCCGTTAGAGGGCACACTTGCCTCATAGATTCCTAGGTGTGTTTATCACACACAGCATTTTCTTCCAAGGCAGGTCTGCTTTATAGGTGGTCTAGGCTGGCAGACTCCATGCCAGGCACTTCGGCAGAGCCAAGGGATAGTGTGACACTTCTTTCTCCTGCTTTCACAGCAGCCACCTCCAACCCCCAGGGTAGCAGAGAGCAGCCTGGGCCACACTGTGCTCTGGAGCCCCAGCTCCTCATCCCCCTCCCCCTGCCCCACCCTTCAACACCCCTCCCTCCGCCTCTCCCTCATGCCCCCTCATTCCCTATAATCCTCCCTCCCACCTCCCTGCCCTTTCCTCCCCCTTCCCCTCCCCCTCCCTCCCTCTTCCTCATCTCTCACTCCCCCTCCCTTTCCCTACACCAGTCCCCTCTCTCCCCCTCCCTGTCTCTCCCCCCTCTCTCCCCCTCTCCCCTCTCCTCTCCCTTCCCATCCCTCCCCCTCTCTTCCTCTCCTTCTTCCTCTTC
>CM053761.1:1389209-1417735 GCA_028658305.1 Pachyuromys duprasi
TCCCCCTCTTTTCCTCCCTCTCTTGCCCCTCATTCCCTCTCTCCCCCTCACTTTCCCCTTTTACACTCACCCCTCACCCCTCACCCCCCTTTCCCTCCCAGCCCCCCCTGCCAGACCCTGTGCACTGCTGATCCTTCCCCAGGGAAGGGTGACAGGGGCTGGGTGATTGCTCAGGCAGAGTTCCTAAAAGCAGCCAAGGAACACAGAGGCCTGGGGGCTGGGCTGGCCTTTCTGCCCTGGGCAGCATGGGGTGGGCATGTGGGGAAGGAGGACATAGGAACCTACACCTTCCCTGACTCCAGCCAGGGAGCCCCAGGCTGAGGGTACAGCCCAGGTTTGTGTGTGTGGAGTCACACAGCACACCCCAAAGGAGTACTCAGAGTGCAACACACCCCAAAGGAGGAGTACTCAGAGTCCTGTGGCCCGAGACTTCTTTGCAGCGTGTTCAGTTTTAAAGCCTGAAGCACAAGAGCTGGTGTGAACTCTGATATTAATATCTCCCAGGCCTGGTATGACAATGCAGCAGTGAGCAGGAAGGCCTGCACGCTGAGGGACAGAGACGCCTCATGCACTGACCACACACATACACGTGTACTGACTCATAGTACCTAGCCACAGGTGGGAGAGTGTGAGACACAGGACCAGAAGCTTTCCTTCACATGGGGCACACACCAGTGTGTCCTAAAGACGGAGGAGACCCCTGGCCACATGTAACGCTGGGCCTTTAGCTGTGGAGGGTGCCAGGTGGGGAGCAGTGTGGGAGCCCTTGAGGTTGGCACTCAGCTTCCTCAGTCTAGGGCCTCATGTCTATACTCTTCAAACACATGCATACATGTGCACTCGAGAACGCACTCATGCACTCATGTAAAGGCCAACTTCAAGTGTGAGTCCTTGTTTCTGTGATATCCTTGATGTTGAGGCAGTGTCTCCCCTTGACCTGACTCTCACCACTTAGGGTAAGCTGGGCAGTGAGCCCCAGGTCTCTGCTGGTCTGAGCTGGGGTCCCAAGTGTGCCCATGTGGACACTAGACCCTAGCCTGGGCAGCAAGCACCCAGCCAGCTGAGCTACCCACAGCTCAATGACAAGGGTGTGTGTCAGGGTGTATCTGTGGAAGCCAGCCACTAGAAGAGCCCTCAGACAGACAAACATGGACCAGAGGGGGCAGCAGCCTCACGCCACTGCAGAGAATATGTCCCTGTGATGAGTAGAGAGAATCACGTCAAGAAAAGCAGGAAAAGCTTTTACAGGATTCTTAAAGTACAGACCTGGCAGAGGGGCCAAGAGAGCTTGGGTGACTCAGCATCTCTAATGGGCTGGAGACCCTGGGCAGGGGGATGAGGGGCCCCACATCAGGTCGGCAGACAGGACTCAGGTGTCCCTGGGCTGTAACTGGAAGAGCAGCCTGGCCCTACCACAGCGCCAGGGCCAGGCTGCTTGGGTTTCACAGCTCACCTTGCGTAGAGGTGGGTGTGCCCAGAGTGTTTCAGTATGAGGAGCATGGCAGGACTTGCCAGGAGAGAACCCTTGGAACCCTGTGCACTAGGCGCTCCAGAGCTCCAGAGAGGATGCCAAATCCCTCTTTTTTTTTTTTCTTTTGCCTTTGAGGTTCAGGTTCTTTTTAACTTTTGGCACACACAAGTCTTCCTGTTTCGGTGGGGGGCAGCTTTTAAAAGGGTCTATTGAACCTGGATGCCCAGTGTAAGCGTGTCAGAGACATGTGGACTGGATTTCCCTTGAACACACGGGGCTTTGAGTGCGGGAGCAAGAAGGCGTGGACACACTTCGGAAGCCCAGGGAGGCGTTCAAGTCCAAAGCTGCGGGCCTGGCCCACCCGGGACGCCACAGTTAGCCAGGCTGGACAGACACCTGCTCCTAAGGTGACCTTTGCTCAGGTGGCTTGAAAGGCAGGTGCTGCTCTGCGCAGTGACAAAGCAGTGTCCAAATGCCACGCAGCCCTTTGCCTGTGCTCTTAGGGACTTGCTGTCTCTCTGTCTCTCTGTCTCTCTCTCACACAGGCTGTCACGTAGCCCAGGCTTGCCTGGAACTCTCTGTGCCTTTCCGGAAGCCGAGGCTATAGGTTGCATGGTTTATGGGGTGGGGAGCATCTCACATGTGCCAGCAAGCACTCCACCAGCTGCAATGTGCCTGAAGCCCAAAATATGGTTCTCTGCACATGGTTTCCATGAGGATGGATCCTGACGAGGCAGTTGAAGCCTCGGCTCCAACTCCAGTTGGACCAGTTGTCAGGCCGCTGCCAGGGCTCTGGCTTCCTCCCGGCCCTGTTCCTGCTTCTGCCTCATGCAGTCTTTGCTAGGTCAGAAATAAGTCTCAGAATCAACCAATCAGTCAGTCAGCCCCAAACGAGTGTGTTCTCACAAGCCTTAACAATTCTAGCCACTAAAGCGAGGCTTCGGGCCTATTCCACAGAGGCTGGTGGTGCTGAGGGGCTGAGAGGCCTGATCCTACCCTGCTCAGCATGGGACAAGCGGCTCCTGACTCTGAAGGGAGAGGAGTGTGCACCATGGGGCCTCCACTTCCTCAGCCAGCTTAGAATTTCCAGAGCCGGAAGGACATTCCAGCTGTCAGCTTTCTTGGAAGGTGACTGTGTCCTGCCAGGAGGTCCTGTCCCTGGCTGCGTGCTCTGCCCGGCTTGTCCGTGACCCAGCCAGCCCCCTGCAGGTGAATGGAGGACTGAAAGATGGCTTCTGGTGCGTGGACTGCTGTAGCTCTGGCTGGTGGTGGGATGACCCCCCCCCCCCCAAGCTCTGTCACTCTCCTGAGGCATTTCCAGAAGTTTCCACCATTTTTGGCTCTACCAAGAAAAAAAAAAAGATAAAGCTGATCCGACTTCTACAGCAAACAGGGCTTTGAAATCCAAAGTGGCGTTAGTTGAAAGGATGGGCATCAAAAAAGACGAGGAGCATTTGGCTTCCTCCCTTAATTACACTAGCAGCACAATTAGTCTCTCAGTTTCCCCATATTCCAGAAAGGGTGCTTTTAAATATTACCAAATAGCCTCTCGGAGGGAGCGCAAAATACTTCAGACTCCTAAAGGGCGAAGATGTCAGATTTTATATGTATGTGTGTGTGTGTGTGTGTATGTCTGTGTGTGTGTGTGTGTGTGTGTATAATCAAGCACACTGTGGAATTATAGTGGAATCAAGCAAAGCTCTTCTTCCTGGTTGCCCACACATAATACTAGTAATTACTCATGTGGTGCCTGCCATGTGCCAGGTATTTCTAGAGTTTTCTGTGCATCTTAACTCATTCTTCCTCCACAACACCATTAATAAGCAGGTTCTTTTATGAAACTGATGGGGAAACCAAGGCACTGATAAGTAGTTTGCTCAGTTGCCAGCACACTGTGGCAAAGCCAGGCTTTGAACCCAGGCAGTAAAGCGCTTTCATCTTCAGGCTGGACAATCCAATCCCGCCTCTGATTTCACTCCTCTGATCTCGAAAATACCCCTGCGCCTTTTCCTTCCTCTCATGTGTTTTACAAGCGAATAATTATGTTGAAATCACATAAATCACACACAGAAACATTCCCCTCTAATTTGCCATGTCTGCATTCGCTGCCAGTGGAGTGTCTTTGTACAAATGGGCTTTGTCGTCATGTGGAAGAGCCACTGTGCAGGCTGAGGTGGGCACGCCTGCAATGTGCTGAGGGGAACAGTTCATCTGCTTTCGTTAAAAGCAGGACCACGGGTATGTGGAAAGCAAGGGTGTTTGTAGACATCTGTGGAAGCTGGTGGAGAAATCAGCCGAGGAACCCCTCAGAGTGCTCAGGCTCTTGGGGGGAGAGAGGGCACAGGGCCCCGAGAGAGCCCCAGGCTCTCACACCCTGGGAGCCTCAGCTGCCTGACTCATGGGTGAAGGTGACATTCTCACTGTTGGGCAGTTTCAAAAGGGCCTTCTCCTGGCATGGCATCGGCCATCAGAGCCTCATGTGGGCTGTGAGTGTTCCGGGGTCTGAGGAAGGAGGCTGGGAGGCTCTGGGCCACATCAATCCGCCCCCTTCTCACTGGTCACAGAGAAGGAGAGCACACGCCTGGGCAGAGCCAGGCAGGGCACTGAGGGCACCTGGAAAGCAGGCTGGCAGACTGCCTCAGCTTCCAAGCTATGCTCCAGTCTGTATCTCTGGAAGGCTGGCTTGACTTTACAGAGAAGCCTGTGTTGAGTTTTGTTTCTATGGAAATAGAACCATTAGGTTAAACAGCAATTGAGAACTATTTAGTGAAAAAGACACCAAGTGCCATTTATTTCCATTTTACCCTAAATTGTACATTATTATTTTAATTAGCAACTAGGGAGCAATGCTTATGTTTGATGACATGAAATTACATGTGTGTCCACCTATTTAGGAAAGTAGCATATTTGGCCAGGTACCGTGAGGTAGGACCTGGCTGTGTGGTCTGAGGACACTCTCCCTGAACACGCTCTCCAGCTGTGTAGCTGTGTGGCTGTAGAAGACAAAGATGACACCTCACACTTGCTCTACAAACAGCAGAGTGTCAGTCATGTGGGGCCCTCTCCTTCCTTGGAGGAGTGTGGCTGTGAGGAAGCTCTTCAGAGGGTACCTCGGAGGGAGAGGCTGCTGAGCTCGCAAGCCCGTAGATCCCTGCACACGTGGGTGCTGCAGGGATGTCCAGAGGACCAGCCAGGGCTTCTCCGAAGTCACAGGGCCTCCCCTTACGGCGCCCAGCGGGTCAGTTACCTCTCTCACTGCCTTGGCAAAAATGCTTGACAAAAGTGACATAGGTGGGGGAGGATTTCTTCAGGCTCATGATTTGAAGGCAGAGTCCATAGTGGCCGGGAAGGCTGGGCAGAGTCTGTGGTGGCAGGTGTGGGTGGCTGGGCTCATCACATCTTGATGGATCCGGAAGCAGAGATGGACGGGAAACAAAGCAAACGCAGAGGCCTGTCCACCAGGGTCCTTTGTCCATCAGGCTTGTTGCTCAAAGGCTCCACAACTACCCCAGTTGGTCTCTGACTACCACTTGGAGACCAAATGCTCCAACACATGAGCTTGGGAAGGACACGTCACATTCAAGCTTGACGTCACTCAGAGCCCCGGCCTCTGTAGAAGCTCGGGGCCATTACCTGGGCCAGTCGTCCTTGGCACTGTGAGCTGTCCAGTTTCTGAGGAAGGAGTGCAGCCCAGGTGCAGGCGCTCACCCAAACTGTTCTTGTTCTCTTTGGGCACAGGGCCAGTGGCCGGCCTCCACGCCAGCAGGGCCAACAGAATACGCTCACTCATAACTCCGAGCCTTCATCTGGGATAGCCTCGGCAGCCACAGCTCACAGTTGGTGAGCCTGTGCTGGACACAGTGCCCTCAAAGGGCCTGCTGGGCCTCAGCCAGCGCACCCCCGTGGCTGGGAACACCACCATCTTTGACTTTCAGAAGCCCAGTGGGTTTCCTCCCTTACCCTCCTCTTCCGTGGAGACGCCGCACACTGCCCTGCAGCTGCTCCTTCTGAGGTGGCTGAGGGCTAGCTCTTCTCAGACAGTTCCTTTGGGCTTCCATGCAGATTCTGAGCCTGCAGCCCTAGGGGGTCCAAGAGTCTGTCTGCATAACTAACAAGCTGTCATGTGACCTCCGGACCAGTGAGCAACTTTTAGGTGGAAAGTGGAGCTTTTCTTGCATGTGTGTACATGCATGTAGAAATGTATGCATTTATGTGCACATGTATATGCACTTGTATGTTGGCATTTTCTGCGTGTGTGTGTGTGGGTGTGCGTGTGCACGTGTGTGTGTGTGCACAGGGATGGTAACACTTGCCTGATAGCCATCTTTTTAAATATAGACCTTTATTACTAACACCAGGCCCACCCCCAGGCTGTGTCCTTAGGGACTGTCCTGTGCGTACTCTGTGGGCATGCTGAGCTCAGAAGGCTGTGACGTCAGTGGGCAGTACAGTGACCTGGAGCCACTGTCACAGACCTGGGATCTCAAGAGACAGGACAGTCTTCGGAGGCCGCTCACACAGCGCTGGGATTTCACTTGGTGATGCAGTCTCCAGATTACCCTCCCAGAGGCCTCGCTGTCATGGGGCCACTTCTTGAGAGCTACAACGTCATGACTCGTGGCTTCGTTCAAATCGAAGGGATCACATCAGAAGAGGCAGACTGAAGCCTGGGTTCTTAGTCCAGTCACACCGAGGGGCAGCAGCTCCTCACGCCACAAGAGACATTTTCAGCCCAGAACCTCGCTTTGCTGACACCGTCTTCCTGGCCAGCACCAACGCCAGTCGCTCCCTTCCCCACAGTTTTAGGCTCATTTCTGAGTGGTGCTCCGGAAGATACAGCCTTTAGCCTCAGAGCCCGTCATGTCCCAACATCATCCCTGTAGAAGACTCTTAGTGAGAAGCTGCATTCATGTGTGTGCATGCGTGAGCCACAGACTGACATCATGCATGTTCTATTGCTCTCTGCCCTGTTTTTTGAGACAGGGTAGCTCAGGAAACCGGGAGTTCACTGCTTCAGCTGGACTGTCTGGCCAGAGACCCTGGGGTCAGCCTGGGCTACCTCCCTGCCTGTGCCAGGATCACACCTGCAAGCTGTGGGGTCCAATTTTCACATGGATGCTAGGGGTCTGAACTGAGACCTTCATTCTTACACACCTACACTTTATCCACGGGGTCTGATCTTTGTTGATCCCCAAGGGATCCTGGTCAAGGAAAATTCGTGCATTCAGCTTCTTTTAATGTCATCAAACCTGAGAAACAGCAACTCAATTTTTCTCCTGTCCTCTTTCCTCTCCCCCATCCTGTTCTTTATTTTCTAGTAAAAAAACAACTGAGAGGGTAAAAATAACTCGTGAGTGAAGACATTGGTTGGTGCTGGTGTAAGCGGGAAAAGCAGATTAAATTCCGAATCTAATGATTTCAGGAACAGAGATTAGGGCCTGCTGTGGGCAACCCTCCTTGAAATGTTGGAGCACTGGGGAATACTGGCAGATGACGTGACGTTGCCTCTTCCGTCTGCACAGCGAGTGGTAGGAAGGCCGCTAGAACGGGACTGGAGGACAGGCACAGGTGGGTACAGTGACAGACACTGGGAAGGACGCAGGCTGGAAGGCTTAGGGCAAGTCACAGGATGGGAAGATGGTTTCTCAGACAGATCAAGGAAGACGGACAGAAAAGAAGGATTTACAGTTTGTCTTTCAAGTGCAGCTGGGTTTAAATCTGTAATTTTGGTCCTGGATTGACTATTCAACTATGTACGTTTGACTGAGACTGAGGCCACCACTGAAACAGCAAATTTGCTGAGGAGAAGATTGCTGAGGGCCCCCTAGGGACTCGGGGGAAGAAATTGTAAGACCGACCTGTTAGGATCTGGAAAGGAAAAGTCTGAGGAACAAGCGGGAGAGTGGGCTGTGTCCTGGAAGCTAAGTGTCGCAGGGAAGCATCTGATCATCTGTTGATTCCCCCACTCCCTGCATCAAACTGTTTCCCAGAACCTCACTTCATAAATGAGGCTGGCAAAACCAAACTTGGACGGCCAGAGTGTCACAGGAAGCCCATTCTCTTACTTGGTTTCCTTCTGGATCAGGCTCAATGTTTGCTGGCAAAGGATACACAAAAGAAAAGTATTTTTCTACAGACCTCACTTAAAATAGTATCTGAGCCTTTTCAGTACAAGAAGGAGAAATGACCCTCGGGATGAAATCGTTTGTGCTCTTATACACAGGGACATGACCTGCTCATTGTCATGGAAGGGAGTGATTATGTCATACATTTCAAGATCCTCAGCACAGTATTCTCCCTTACACTTTAGAAACACACAGCAGCTTTGTTTTGGTAACAGCTCACGAAGAATGTCATGAATTCAAACCTTCTTTCATACAAGAAGAAAGTTGAAGAAAGAGGCTCCATGTAATGGATACTTCAACATTTTAATTTTGCTCTTCAAATGGTGATGACTGTAGGGACACTTGGGAACCTCTGGCATCTTTCAGCACTCCCTCTGGCTGCCTGCTCTGACTCAGAGATTAATTAGGAAATAATAGAGAAAACACTGGAACACAGTTTTGGCTTGTTTCCCTGTGGCTCTGTTTGTATTGTGGCATTTGCTATTGACAGTTTTGCATTTAGAAAGGATTTGAGCTCTTGAGCATCTCATGGGTTTGAGCTTTTACTCTTAGCCAGTTCACTGGGAACAACTTCTGATGAGGACAACGTCTGTCACAGGAGACCCAAACAATTACATGCAAGCAGGCTTCGTAGAGCAACGAGAGCCCACGAGACAAAGCTAGCACTCCAACTGCGAGAATACTTCCCCGTTTAGAAGCAGGTCCAGCAGCAGATATGATCTTCAGGACATCAAAAGCCAGAGCAGGAAGCCAAAGGACAACTTGGCAGCCAGTGCTCTGGCCTTGAACCTGCTTCGGCGTGGGGGTGGGTCAGATGACTTCACACTCCCTTTTCTGCGAAGCATTGTTCTCGGGAGTCGTGGTTTAATGGCTACCACATATCGGTGCCGCCGGCTCTGCTGCTCCTTGTGTTTGTTATCATTTACTTGGTTACCCTGGGAAGAACAAACAGATTATGTAAGTCCAGAGACACCCTCAGGTCAACATCTGCAAAGGGCATTTTGAAGGGATGTGGTCAAGAACGAGAGAGATGGAAGTTCATAGGAAACCTGAGCTCAGTGCTTTCTAGATGTTTCCAGAGTAAAGTTTGAGGAAAAGTACCAGGATGTAATGTGCCCTTGTGCCATGGGAGGGAAAGAAACAGGCAGAGGGAGACCTAGTTTGAACTCCAACTTACCAGCTTCTTTATAATGACCTCAGCTTTCCACATGGATAATGGGCTCATCAATAATTATCTCACTTCTTTGAAGAGGTTGGTTTGAGAATCACAAGAGAGAATATGTGTTTGTCCATTAAAATGTAAGTTGATACGTAAACTAGGACATTAGTGTTTAATAAAATAGTCCAGTATACACAGCCAGATAAAAAGTTTGGAGTGAACAGAGCTTTGCCAAAATTAGCTATGTGTTCTTAAAGTACTTGTGGGAGAAAAGACTGACAATAGGAAATGAAGTTCAAGTCTGCAGGAGAAGGAACAAGCCTTGTAGGCTCTTGCCTTCTGGTTGGCCCAGTCCTGATCCAAGCAAGCTACGGACATGCTCAAAGCCACTACTGGTCTTTCATATTAAGATGACTTTAATGAAAACATTGAAGTTGTTTTCTTCTATGGACCACATGAAGACTCAGAGGAAGAGGGAAGACAGACAGACAGTTTGTATCCTGCCTTCAAGAGCTACAGCTCAAAGAAGAAAAGGAGTCTGCAGATGTGTCTGAGATGTTACAGGATTTAAAAAAGATTCCTCCAGAAGCCCAGGAGAATTTTTCTTCATTCTGTTTTCTCTCACAGCACTCATCAGGACCTGGACATGGCCTTGGAGGCCAGTTGCGAGATTGTATGCATTTTCCTTGTCCCTATTCCAGCTTTTCCTGTTGGGGCATCACAGCTTTGTCAAAATATCCTGAAGCCTCATTTCCTTGAGATCTCACCACCACTCAGGAGAACCCCACAGCACAAGTGACCTTGAGTGCAAGTCAGAGGAGTGGACATGGAGGTGAAATAGGAAACAACTTATTAGAAAGAGGACCAGTCATGGAACATATTCTTTAAAGCATAGATAAGATGCCAACTGACAGAGAGAGAGAGCGTGAGGGAGAGGTGTCAGGGACAGAACACAGAGAAGCAAGTGCAGAGCAAAGGCCTTCACTCTGAAGCAGCACAATGAAGAAAAGAACATGAGGTTGAAGGTCACTATCATCCCAAGAGATGAGATGTGCATCTCCACATTCCCATTTTTATACCTTACTGTAATAGACTGCCAGAGTTGATTTTATTTCCTCTTTTTGTTAAATAATAGGATTTGAAATAAAATGTATCCTATATTTTAAAAGTATGAAATTTGAAATAAAATCCTAGTGAGGTCCTAGAGATGGAAGCTGGAGTGGACTCCGCGACAGAGCACCTTATCAAAAATACCTGGACATTCATCTCCAAGGCCTCAGAGACCATCATCATAGCAGAAAATGCAACTCAGTGTCAGGAATAAAACCAAGTGCAGGCACTGGTGACCTTTAGCTACAGCTTTCTCTCCACAGCCAGCAATATCTGTCTAGTGACTAATGTGTTTGTTGAATGGTACCATCCCATTATTATGTTTCTCAAATACTTGGGTGTTTCAGTTGGTGGTTCTGATGAAATCCCCCCATCTAGGTTTTACCATGAGGGATGGCAATCCTTACTGAGACTCTCCGTTCCACCCAGCCTGGAGCAATGCTCACGGTGCCTGGGCTAGTCACTTCAGAGAAAGGACCAAGGTGCTGACGACTGTGTGCTTCAAATCATGATAAGATGCTGACTGTATGTGTCATATCATGATAACATTTTCAATTTTATTGGCTTCTACTTTTAGAGGGATCCATGTGCATTTCAGATTGACCTCATTTTCTACAAAAAAGTTTCCTTTCTAAGAAATTACATGTAACTCAAGAGTGTTTGCTACAATCAAACCAAGAGTAGGAAGAATTCTGTGAACAGATTCTAGCCTGGAAGAAACTGAGGCTCTGGGTTATCCTCCCATGGCCCTGTGAGTAGAAGGCAGGGCCCTCTGGGCTCAGCTGCCCTCTCCTCAGCCTTGTTGAGTCAGGCTGAGCTGCAGCTGATATTACATATTTCTCTAAGGAAATTGAAACGGAACAAAACCAGAACATCAAAATACTCTCCAAACCCAGTTTGACCCGACCTGATATTTCACTTGGTTCTAGTTCCTGGTATGGAAAAAAATTTTGAGTCATAAATATAGCAGAAAATTTTGTTACTTCAAAAAGAAATTCTATAATAGAGGCCTTAGAAAAACAGACTTTTGTCAAGTGAATAATTGTCTACTGATCTGTTTGTTCTGAAAATGTCTGCTTTTAGGACTTTGATTGGCTTAAACTACCTGGAAATCTCCAGATTTTAATCTTATGTGTGGCAAAAACCTAGTACTCACTGGGTCTCTGACACCTACAACTTCACCAACAAAATAACCAGGCAGATTATTGTTAATTAAAAGTTATTATGCAGTTTGGGTTATTAGTGGCATGATTCTATTCTTTCTGCACACTACATAGGATAAAGATTGGCGTTTTGCATTCCCCACAGTTAGAGCTTGTAGCAGCTTCAGGGAACCAGGACTGCGTTGTTCTGTGACCACAGCTCTGTCGACATGCGGTAGAGCTGCCTGTGGCCAGCGAGGGCCGGCTGCTCCTCCCTTCCTTCTGAAGGTGAAGCCCTGCCGGTCCCTTAAATTCCCCGCTGCTGCAAGGCTCTAATATCCCAGAGCACCTACCCTCTCCAGCTCACTCTCCCTCCAGCTCACACTCTCTCCAGCTTACACTCTCTCTCCAGCTCACTCTCTCTCCAGCTCACTCTCTTTCCAGCTCACTCTCTCTCTCCAGCTTACACACTCTCTCTCCAGCTCACACTCTCTCCAGCTCACTCTCTCTCCAGCTCACTCTCTCTCCAGCTCACACTCTCTCTCCAGCTCACACACTCTCTCTCCAGCTTACATACTCTCTCTCCAGCTCACTCTCTCTCCAGCTCACACACACTCTCTCTCCAGCTCACTCTCTCTCCAGCTCACACACTCTCTCTCCAGCTCACTCTCTCTCCAGCTCACTCTCTCTCCAGCTTATACACTCTCCCTCCAGCTCACACTCCCTCCAGCTCACACTCTCTCCAGCTCACACTCTCTCCAGCTCACTCTCTCTCCAGCTCACTCTCTCTCCAGTTCACTCTCTCCAGCTCACACTCCCTCCAGTTCACACTCTCTCCAGCTCACACTCTCTCCAGCTCACACTCTCTCTCCAGCTCTCTCTCTCCCTCCAGCTCACACCCTGACCTGTCAGAGAAACAAACCGTACATTCACCTTCACCCAGTCAAAGTGAAAAGACCACGCATGACCCAATTTCCTGGTTTTGGGGTCTGTTTCTTTGAATGTCCTTGATCTTGGCTCTTGGCTTTCATTTGCACTCACAGGCTAATTCAAGCCCTCCCTAACAAGGACAGAAAGGCAGGGTTAGTATGTGTGCACGAGCAGTGTGACAGAGACGGCAAGCGTGATTTCCATGAAAGGCCCACTTGTTGACTCTGTCATCATCTGTGCTGGTGAAATGACTATCAGCTCGACTCATGCTGGAGTTAGTCCGGGAAGAAGGAGAAGGAGCCTCACTGAAAAATCACCCCATCCGATGCTCTCCTTGGAGGTGTGTATGGATGACACGCACACACACTGTGTTTCGGTGCATATTTCTGTCTGGGATTTCCATCAGATTGTGCTTGTGAGCATCGTCATGTGTGAAGCTGTGATTTGATGAACATGCCAGAACAAGGCTTCATGGCGAGCAGTGGCCTGTGTCTTTCTGGAGGCCTTTTTGTGACAGGGCTGGCTTGTAAGGGAGTGTTCCTTCAGACTTAGACCAGCCGATCTCCATGGTTCAACCAGTGGTGAGTCCTGCTTTCCCTGTGACCTCACCAACTCCTGTCAACGGTCTGCGCTGGGCACAGCAGTGTGGTCCCGGAGTGCGCTGTGGTCCCAGCCAGTGCGCTGTAGTCCTGGCAGTGCACTATGATCTCAGTCAGTGCGCTGTGGTCCCAGCCAGTGCACTATGATCTCAGACAGCATGCTGTGGTCCTGGTCAGTGCTCTGTGGTCTTGGCCAGTGTGCTGTGGTCCTGGCCTGTGCACTGCAGTCTACACTGTGATGTGTATTTGCTCTTCCTAGATGGTAGTTTGGCTTCGAATTTCTCAGTGTTCATTGGCCAGCTGGACATCCTATCCTGTGACATTCTGGTTACTTTGAACAAACTGTTACCCTCATGTAGGACTTCACATTCTGTCACTTCCCAGGGTAGTAAATGCCATCCTTGCCCTGTGGGGGCCTTTCTCACCCTCTTCATGGTATTGAGTAGCAGATTATATATTCCTTTAATGTGGGTCAATTTATTAGCAATCTCGAGTGATAATGTTTATGTACTCTGTCCTTCCTTGAGCAGACTCTTTAGTACAATGACTTAGAAAGTCCACTTGCCTTCATCTACAGTTCAGGGCATGGTTTGAGTGTGGGCTGTGTCGTGGGTACCCGGCTTCAAGCACAGCTTAAGGAAATGGTGACTGTTTCTTCCGGGAGGCACCTGTCCCCAATCTGTTGACCTTGAAGGCGCCATCCTGAGTCACTACATCTCTGTGATGTGATGGGGAGAGAAGCTCCTTTCCCCCAGTTCTCCACTTCAGTCTTCCTGGGGGCTTGGGCTGACGCTTGCATGTTGTTGCCTGGCTACAGCTATCCTTGTTGTGTAAACCTACCTGATTGGCTGATTAAATGGCCTATTCCTGGGCAGAGCAGAAGGGGTGGGCGTGGCTAAGTTCCTGGGCTTTGGAGGACAGGAAGAGAGGTGGGAGGACGCCATGATGGGTTAGCGTGGAGAAGAAACCACATGCTCCAGGAGGAAGGACTCTGAGGACGGTGTGAATGGAGAAAACACCAAGATGAAAAATATAAGCACTGAGAGAAAGAATTGAGATTATGGGTAGAAGGTAGAGCAGCTGAGGAGGATTAAGGTGATGGCATTGGATGGGGGCTGGGATATGGGCGGTGAGGATGAGACAGTGTAAATGAAATATCTGCCCGGCCCAAGGTAAATAAGGCAATCATAAAATCTAACAGGTGTCTGTGTCTTATTGTTTGTGATAGATATTATTTGAGTTAGATAATACTGACATGATACTCTTAGGGCTAATAATAAACATTATATAGCCCAACACTCATTGTTATTTTCTACAACAAGTCTTAAGTGGCCTTGGATTGCTTTAACTCTTGGTATGAATTTTAGAATCAGCTAGTGAGTCACTAAAATTATGTGAACATTTTTAGGGGTTTAAAAGGAGTTGCATTGTATCATGAAGATCAATGTCGAGAGAATTAATGGTCTGTCCTGCATTTTCATTTGCTGTAGTGAACTTCAACACATTTGTTTTCTCTCTTGATCTTTACCCGGCAATTGTAGCAAAGTAGATTAATACTGCACATCTGTGTGCAATCATATCAGTTGTGAATAATAAGAAGTCAGGTTTGTTTTCCTTTCTTATTTTTCTTGTCTATTACTGTGCTTTCAGGAACTTTCTGATCTCAGGGTGACAGCTTTCGGATTCATCACCATTAAGTATGGTGATGGTCAGTGTTTTCCCAGGTGACTTCTGGTGTCTCTATTAGAGAAAACACATTTCCTTTATTTCAAGCTAGCTGGGGCCTACAAATTTTATTAATATAACTGACTTTTTCCAAACATTTTTCTACAAGTGCTTAGATGAGCATCGTTTTCTGCAGTGTTGCTTGCCTGTGATGAGCTGCAGCGGTGGATTTTCTGCAGCTAAATCATCTTCCTTCCTGGCACAAGTGGGTGGCTCGGACCCCTCAGCCCAGCTCAGCGCCGCTGCTGGAGCTCAGGGTGTCCTGTCCTGGTCTGAAGATCCTTCCTAGCTACCTCAAAGCTACATTCTCAGACCTCCTTTCATCCTTGGCAATTATGTTTTAGACCTGCGGGGTTTTTCCCATGTTTTTCATATAAATTTTAAGGTTTTGTTTTAAAATTTGTTTCTGACTTTAGTGATATAATAATAATCTCCAGTGGGGGGGGGTATTGGAGTGAAACAGCTACTATAGACTGCTGAACAATGTGGCCCTGAAATGCTTATTTATTGACCTAAAATTGGTTTAGTACTTTGTGGTGTTTGTAAAATGGATTTATTGAAAGTCTACTTTCCAGAAAAAAAAACCCTGTATGATAAAAAGAGCATGTCATGTTTTCCTTAACATAGACAACGAACTTGTTTATTTATCGAGTCTGGGCATATAAAAGCCACCTTAAGCTTTTACTTATTTAAAGTTTTTTTATTTTGGGGGATCAAACCCAGGCCCTGTGCATGCTAGGTAAGCACTTGTCACCAAATTACATTTCTGTCTATCGATTTATTTAATTTTGTGATTGTGAGGGCTTTGTCTGTGTTTGCACACGTGAACCATGAGCCTGTAGTGCCCGTGGAGGCCACAAGAGGCCGCTGGATCCCCGTGAGCTGGAGTTAGAGGTGTTGTGCGTCGTGGGTGCCAAGAACAAGTCCAGGTCCTGTGCTCCTAGCTGAAGAACCTTCTTTTTAGTCCTTAAAATTTATTCTTGGTAATATCCATGTCATTTAGTTAGTGCCTCAGCTGTCTTTACCACAAATGTTACTGTGTCAAAGAATTTGTCTCCTATTAGTGTCTTGTTAACTTTTTCATATACTTGCCTTCAATTTTGAGTTATATCTTTCTAAGTTTGGAGTCAGTGACACTTAACGTTGATGTTTCTTTGTAGTTTAAAATATTCTTAACTGAGAGAGTATTCTTTCTTAGGCCAACTTCATAGTAAGTTTCTGGAATACGTTTTATTATTTTTTTCATAATGAAATGTATAAATATTTCAGACTAAATATTTTCACAGGTTCTGTCTTTGTACTTCCATGCAGAGTGCATTTCTTTGAAAAAATATTTTTACAAGAAAAAATTAATCAAACAAGTTGTTATGGTTCGTTTTGAGCATTTGCTAAATTTATATGCTACAGGATTTTGGGCCTTTCAACTTCATTCCCTCCTGTTCAGAATATAAATCTACCCAATTACAAGTGGGAACTACATCCAAAGAGCCTCATGACAAGCTAAAATATCACAAATCTCAGTCATAGTGTCTATAAGTTAAGTCTTCCATACCCTTTGAGGTCTCCTAGTTTATTTGTTCACTTCTTTTAAAGAAATAACTGTGCATTTCCCATTGAAGCTTTGTTGTCTAACTGCAGTCAGCAACCCCAAAAGCTGAAGTTTCATGTTGTTCCTTTTGTTGAATTTTCACTAAAGATTTCCAACCAGATCTGAGAAAATACAAGCAGGTTTTAGAGGTCGTGTTTCTAAAGAACTTCAAAAGCGTGTGGGGGCTGAGGGGCTGCAGCTCATGTTCTCAGAGGCACAGACAGTTCAGATGCTTGTTGATGGCTTGTACCAATGCATCATGGGTGTCCTGCTGTGTTGCTAATTTTTTTATTAGATAATATTAGGGTTTTTAAAAATATCTAATATTTGGAGCAATCGTTGTGGAAACCAGTAGGGACATTTCTTTGGAAAGTGAAACAATGACACTTTATGGCCAGAAGACTCTAAGAAGACAGATGCTGAGACAGATGGAGAGCTCAGTGCCGGGCAACAGATGAAACAAATGAGGAGAATGCAGTGTACACACAGAGCCGGGTTGTTTGGTCATAAAGAAGATGAAATTGTGTCAGTTACTGAAAGCCAGTGCAACTGCAGATACTCCTTTAAATGAATAATTAAAATATTTAAAACAGATACAATATGAAAACTATTGCATACGTGATTTAATTTGTGTGCCCCAGAATTCCTTACAGATACATAAAAGCACACAAACACACTCATACACGGCATGAAATCAGGAACAAGGGGCAGGGGGAGGAAACCAGCAGAGGGAGAAAGAGAGAGGGAAGGGTAAAAAGGGGGGAATGGGAAGGGTGAGTACGGCCTCACTGTGTTGTACCTGAAAGACATGGTCTGTGTCAACCCACTGCACACCACAGATGCGTAAAGGAAAACAGCAGATTCCCTGGGTGTAAATATCAAGTATGTGTCATAACAAATGACTAAGATAAAAATTCCAAATTTAGTGAGAATGTTGTCTTAGATGGGTATCTGTTTCACTAAGATTTGTACTTTTATTGTAAAGTAATTTCAGTTTTAGAGTTAAACTTTTTACTGAATTTACCATAACATTCACAAAATTCTGACTCGCTGCAGAGTGAATTTCCAAGTAGAGGGCATAGAAAGGGCGGCTTAACGGAACTGCCCGGTGTCCCTCTGAGTGACAGGGACGTAGGTCGGGAACATGGCCACATGCTAAAAAGTTGCTAACAAGCAGTCCACAGCCATCTCTGCGTGTGCAGACAAGAGAAGGTGTGTCAATACAGTGCTGTTCCTTCAGCCCCTCACTTGAGCCAGAAGAAGAGTCCACAGGCCCGAGGTGCCACCTTGACAGCACGTGTCCCCACGAAGAGCCACCGGAGGGACCCTGACTGCTCCCGGCCCTCCACACTGTCACTTCCTGTGTTGGCAGGAAGTGTGGGAAGACCCCACACACCGAGCAGTGTGAAAATAGTTTGTGCTTTATGCTTGTCATCAAAAGTAACAAGTGTTCATTTAATGTTCAGAAGTGTTTATGAGAAAATAAAACATGTTGCTGAGCTTGGCCAGAGGTACAATCCGCCCCCCCCCCCTCCACTGCAACACTGCAGAATCCTAAATCCATTGTTAAAGACTTTCACAGGAGGTCTTCAATGTGTTCATGTGTGTGTATGTGTGAGTGGTATGTGTGTGCACGTGGTGAGGGTGGCGTGTGTGTTTGTCTCGTGAGTGTGCGTGTATGTGTGGAGGCCAGAGGTCAACCTGAACCATCTTCCTCTGAGGCTCTCTCCCCTGTGTTGTGAGATGGGAGCTTGCTGTGTTGTTTAGAACGACTGAACATAGGGTGCTCAGGATCCACATGTGCCTGGCCCCACACTGGGGTTACAGAGTGGCTGACATCCCCAGCTGTGTTACACGGTGCTGAGATCCTCATGCATTTTGGGGCTGTCACCTGGTCCGTGAAGCTACCTCCCCAACTGTTTGCTGCTCCTGTTTGACGGACAGGGATGTCATGCTGGCTCAGCCACAGTGTCAGATACTTTCTTTGGCGCCCATGTGTCTTGGGTGGACCTGGGGGCGGTGGTGCTCATGAGACATTGACCACTCATCTACGAGCTCTTCATGGCTCCCTAATATAGCAGGTGTTAAAGATAAGGCTCTGTTACAATATGGAAAAGTGAAATGAAATAAGAATCACAATACCACAAGCAAAGCCTAAACCGATGTCCATGCATTCATCCTACAGACAGTACCTTCTGATAATCCCCTTCCTTTACCTCCTCCTCCTTCCTCTCTACCCGCCTTGTGGCTCAAGCTGGTTTTGAACTTGAGTCATCTGTCTTCCGTAAGCCTCCAGTGCTGGTATTCTGGCCAAGAGCCACCACACCCTGCTTTCTTGCGTTTACTTTGCACATTCGGCATGATTTTAATTCTTAGTCCATCTGCAACAATGTTCAGGAAGAAAGAAGCTGGTTTCATAACGTGCAAAAACAATAATTGGAGGTTTTCTCCTTATATTTACCTTATTTTTTAAAAGAAAGAATAGGGAGAACCAGAGAGACAGCTCAGTCAGACAGTGCTTGTCATAAAGCTTACAAACTGCCTTCAGTCTCCAGACCCACGTACAAAGTCCTGTTGTATGTAGGTTGGAGGGAAAACGGGAGGCAGAGGGGGAGGGAGAAAAAGGGAGAGGGAGAAAGAGAAAGACAGAGAGAGAGAGAGAGAGAGAGAGAGAGAGAGAGAGATTACCAGCTACCCAGCTTCACCTGACTGGGAAGTCCCAAGTCCCAGCAAGAGAGACCATCTCAAAAGATGAGGTGGACAGTATCTGAGGAAGACACGCAGGGATGCTGAGCGGGAGGCTCGCCCGCTGTTCCAGCTTCTTTCAGCAGTATTTGGGAAAGGCCTCCTCTCATTTTGCCACGAACTTATAAAAGTAGCAGTTTGTTGTTACTGTCCCTTGAAGACGTTTTGTGTTGAGTCATAAGCTCTCCACGGTGCAGTGTCCACATAATATATCTGCCTTGGGGTCTGATTCCACATTGCTGACAATCACAGAGGCAGTTTCTGTGGGTGGGGCAGGTGATCTATGTCCAGAAGTCACATGACAAAGGAAGTAAAAGATTCGGCAGGAGACTGAAAACCACAGTTCTTGGGAGATACAGGTCAAGTTGACACTGTGCTGGTCTAACCTTGACTCATCTGGTTCTAGTGCTCAAGAAGAAGGTCGTGTGTCTATTTCTTCACTTGTTCTGAGCTACTCAGACCTTCTGAGCTGAGTGAGGCTATAACTGGCAGGCCTGTCTTGCAGACCTCAGAGAACTGCCCCCTAACTTTCCCTCAGCGTCTGATCAAGTCGGCACTGTGAGGCCACATCATGAGAAAGTGCTGATTCCTAGCCTGTTCTGCTTGGTCTTCACGCCTGCCTCAGTTCCTCCAGGGAACTCCAGGGTCCTCCCAACCCCAATCAGAACTGAGCACCCCGAATCTGGCTGCAAGATTGTGTGTCCTCCCCAACAACCTGGTGGCCTTGGAAAGACCTCACATAGGTACCCATGCCCCAGGTCCCCAGACTGAGGGATTTGGTGGTTACAGAGAGAATCCAGAGTCTTGAGTTTTAGTCTCTGCCTAGAGGCTCAGCTGTCTGAGGATGAGTCACTGGGACATCACCTTCTGGAGGAAGACTGAGACAAATTCAGGAGTTGCTGAGCTGCTGCTGGTGACTTGTGCTTTCCAGATCAAATAAATACACCCAAGAAGCAGTCACTGGGCCCCAGAGAAAGGCAGTCTGTGGCTTTCGTGGCTGGTGGCTGGCTAAACTGGGCTCTTGTTTTGTCTGAGGGCATTCGGGTCTACATAAAAAATTATAGAGCAGAAGATCTGGTGTCTTGAATCTCTCCAATTATGAAAACTACTAGTCTCAAAATGCATCAGCTGCAAAGTATAAACATAAATTAAAATCCAATTTACCAATAAAAACATGTTGCTTACATATATCGGAAACATTGCGAGTACCAAGCCAAAGCTGAAGGACACCCTCAGCCACAGCCAGGTTGCTCTTCTAGGATCTCACACTCATGGCTCACATGGAAAACCTGAACCTGGAAGACCTTCAGGGTTCTCAGGAAAGTTACACATGACCTTAAGACATTTTGGTCTATTATTCACAGTCATTGTCTAAAAAAAAAATCACAAACTAACAAAATAGAAGAGAACAAACCAGTTTTGAGTTCCAGTTTCGTTGAATGCTCTTCAGAGTGTGTAATGGATTTGGGTGTACCCTTTTTCCTATGAAGTTCTACATATAGGAAGCACTATTCTAGATTACATGGTCTGGAAAGCCAGAGTCTACCATCTCAGCCCTTCTCCATTCCCATTTCTGCCATTTTTATCTTGTCCACCAACCCCAAGCAGTGCAGGGTCATCTCCATTAGACACCTTCGCCCTCCACACAGGAATTACTGTAGAAAGGCAGGTTTTGCCCTTCTGCCCTTCCATCTTTCTCCTCATTTCCTGAGATGGCTCCCAGCTAAAAGCATTTGCTGTTTCTCACTGTAGGGCCAGGTCTTGCTCAGCGGACTGCAAGACACTAATGTTGGCACTGCGATCTCACACACCCTCCATTCTCCTCAGTCACGTGAGTGAGAACCAGGCAGCGTCTTCTCTTCCTGCACAGGAATTACACCACTGCTCACCTGGTTATCAATGAGATCACAGTAAGGTCTTCTCTCATATCAGTGAGCACCACCTTTGGGTGTGTCTGCCAGGGGGTTTTCATAGAGGTTTAACTGAGGAGAAAGACCCACGGTGAAGATGGCAGCCGGGAGCACTGGATGAAAAGAGAAAGAGGCGGAAGGAGTCTTAGCACCCGCAGTCATCTCTTTCTGCTTCCAACCCTGAGGCGTGGACAAGCTCCTCCCACTCGGGCTGTGAGCCACATCTGGCACCATCCTTCCTTGCCCTGATGGATGCCATGAGCCAGGAGCTACGACAAGCCCTTTGGACCTTACATTGGTTTTTTGGTCAAGACAGCGAGAATACTAACTAACCAAACACAACATTCCCAGGCTAAGTCTTGAATCCTGAGCCTTTTCTCGGTGCTTACTCTTTTCTAGACATAGGAAAGCTTGACCTTATGTATCCACCAGGGTGAAACTGCCTTCCTTAGGAACTTTTCTGATCAAAGACCAAGGTTCTCTATTCACCCATTTGACCAATAATTTGCCGTGAACCCAGCATTGTTGACATGTAAGGCAGAGCCCTTGGGCGCTGAAGAACACAATGTCATCAGGGCAGAACTGCAATCATGCCACCATGAAGGTGGTTGGTCTTCCCAAATAGAGAACTTAATGCTGTCCTTTGGCTTCAATACGCAGGCACACACATGCACACAGACAGATAGGCACACACAAAGAGACATATCTACCTACCTACCTACATGCATGCATGCACACAGATAGGCACACACAGAGACAAGCACATGCAATCATGTACACATGATTGTTGGGGTTTGAGTGAAAATGCCCCCACCCGCCCATAGGGAGCAGCACTATTTGGAAGGATTAGGAGGCATGGCCTTGTTGGAGGAAGTGTGTCAGCAGGGTGGGCTCTGAGGTTTCAGAAGCTCAAGCCAGGCGAAGGATCTCTGTCCTGCTGCCCATGGAACTCTGAGCTCAGCTCCGTGTCTGCCTGTGTGCCTCCGTGTCTCCTACAGTGATGACAGTGAGCAGAACCTCTGAGCGGCAAGCCAGCCCTGATCAAATGCGTCCTTTTGTAAGAGTCGCCATGGTCATGGTGTCTCTTCACAGCAGTAGATCACTGACTCATTGACACACACAGAGACAGGCACACATATATTCATATACACACATATACACATAAAAACTAAAACTAAAGAAATACTATTTTTATCTTATGAGTTGTCATGAGAATGAGTGAAAAAAGCAAATGTCCAGTTCAA
The DNA here is from genome assembly GCA_028658305.1 of Pachyuromys duprasi. NCBI lineage: Eukaryota > Metazoa > Chordata > Mammalia > Rodentia > Muridae > Pachyuromys > Pachyuromys duprasi. The sequence goes on from CM053761.1 coordinate 1,410,958, forward strand.
ATGACACAAGTAAGAGCTTGCACGTAGCCCACCCTGTCTGCCTTTCCAGTTCTCAGTAAGAACATGTACGTAGCCCTGCCTCTCCTCACAAATGCAGACCCCCTCAGTGAGTCCCAGGAACCACTCAGGTCTGTTGTGGCCTGGAATATGTCTCTCCTCTCTGGATCCCCAGAAAGTGCCAGACCAGGAAAGCTTCAGCTCCCGGTCTCCTGCAAACCAAAGGCGTGCTCTCCTGAGGCAGGACCACATGGGGAAAACAGCACAGGCAGGAGACTAGGTTGGAAACATCCACTTCTGGTACTTGCGGTGCCAGCCCTTGCTGGCAGGACGCTCTTTTCCAAGAGGGGAACTCCCTCCATGCTGGCTTAAGGCAGGAGTCCAGACTTCACCCGTCTCTTCCAGAAAACAAGGATCTCCCAGTTTGCGTCTATGAGAGAAGGGCCTCACCCCCTCTGGGGCTGAGGGGAGTGTCACCCTCGGCAGCTAGGGTGTGGAGCTGCTGTGTGTGTTTCTGGGGGGTGCCAGTCAGGAGCCCCCCTGGAATGATGGCCTCAGAGCTGGGCTTCTCCTTTTGTGCTGGTACACGGTGTATGTTGTACACAGGGCTTGGAGGATGAGCCAGGAAAATTCCCAATGGAGACAGCAGGGCAGCTCCTACTGGCTCACTCTGGGGGTGGCACCCCTCCACAGCTTCACAGAGGCTGCTGTTGACAGACTGCTGGGCATTCTCAGCCCAGGCTGCCCAGCAGAGAGCAGGAGGGCGAGATGGAAGGCCTTGCTGCTGTGGCAGGATGCACCTGCAGCTCCAAGCCCTGCTTCCTCCTGAGGCCGCAGCACTGTGATGGCACAGGCTGTGTCCCAGCCAGTCAGAACCTCTATGGCAGCTTCCTGTATATGCAGCCAACTGTGGCTCCTGCCATTGCTTGTTAACAATCTCCTAACAATTTCTATCCCAGTAGACTAAGGCTGAGCGATCCAGCTTCGAATGGTGAGGCCGAGGCTTCTTGTAAAACTGGGGAAAGGAAGAAGCCAAGGACACCATAAGTAGAAACACACATTCTCTGAGCCAAACCAGTCAGCCTAACATGGAATGCTGGTGTAGACTATCATCTACTTATCTTCCTACCTCTATACTGTCACTTACATATGGTATATTTAATTCTATATGTCTGCCTATCATTTATAAATCTATCGTCTATTTGTCCATTATCTACCTCATACTTATGATTAGTCTACTATCATCTATCTGCCTGCCTTCTATCATCTGTCCACTATGTATCTAGCTATCATCTCTCTGGCTACTATTATTGACTTAAATATTACATATCTACTATCACCTACCTACTATCTACCTATCAATTATCTTTCTGGCTACATACTATCATTTATGTAGCATTTATCTATTTATCAACTCTCTGCCTACTATCATTGATTGATCTAGCTGTCATCTGTTCACCTACTATTTATCATCTGCTTATCACCAATTTGCTGTCATTTAACTATTTATTATGTCTCTATTCTCTTTCCCTCCTTCATCTGTCTTCCATCTTCTGGACCTCTGGGACTGGAACAGCATCTTCTTCCCACTTCATCACCTCCTGGTCCACGGGAGCTTTGTGAGGTCTTGCTGAGCTGAAGTGAATCTAGAAAGCAAATAGATCTCACTGTTCCTTCACCACCATGTGTTCCCCTGACTCAGAAAAGCAGTAAGCCCTTCACTCGGTGGGAGGAGGCGATGGTGAAGCCATTTTATGAACTATGGCAACAGTACCCTCAGGAGCACCCAGAGGAGTGCTGCTCTCCCGTGGCTCCGGCTTGGCTCTGCCGGGCTTGGCAGGCTCTCCCCAGAGTCTCCCCCTCCTCCCTTTGGCTGGCTTCCCACCCATCTTGGCTCCTGCAGCTCAGTTCCTGGCTGGCTACACCAAGCCCACATAATATTTTACGCAAATTCATAAGAATCCCGATACAAAGCTCAACAAGGAGGCACTGCTTCGTTTCCTTGCGGGAATTAATCATCTTTAGCGCTAAGAAGCCAGTCCAAGTGGAGGGTCCTTGAGCTCAAAGGAAACATTACCAGCTTCACTCCAAAAGCAACAGATTTCCCATTCCTCTGCCCTGCCCGGCCCCCCAAAGCGCCGTCTCCTTCGGAAATTCCCACTCGTCTCATTTAGAGCGAGGCATACACAAGCTGCCTGGGAACCTCTCCCAGAAAGGCCCACCTCCCCTGCTCTGTGGGGCCCGATTCCCACAGACCCCTGGGTGGTTTCTGCTGTTGTCTCCATCAACAGGGCGAGAAACTTCTTGTGGCTGCCCAGGCTTCTCCAAAGAGCTGTGGGAACCGCTGGGGAATTACTTTGATTTTTTTTCTAAACAAAATTCTGTTTCTCCTCTTGTTAAATGGCTGTTCCCAGAGTAGTTTCTGGGTATGGTGGCCTTAGAGAGACAAGATCCTGGCCCTAAGCAAGGTCAATGGTGGCTCCAGGTTCTGGCCTCTCAGTCAGGATGACCAAAGTTCAGCCAGCAGCGGCTTTATCCTCCTGGCGCCCCACGAATGAAGAAGGTCTTCCCTGCTGTAACTGTTTACACCTAGAGGGAATATCTAAGGAATAGGCTCTGGGGTTTTGCATGCGCAGCTCTGGGAAAACAGACTAGAGTTTCTCCATTCTTGTTTTTGTTAAGGGCGCTGGTAGGCTTTAGCATCCTAGCACCTCAAACCTCTGAACAGGCCAGAGGAGCTCTCGCCTCCAGCACGTGGGGGTGGGGGCGGGCTTTATGTATTTATTTTTTTCTATCTGGTGAGAGCAAAAGTTAGTTGTTTGTGTTTAAAGCTTCAGCTTTGGGAGTATAAGTTGCACTCTCCAGCTCAGCTTCTTTGCCTTCATTTCTGTGGAAAGGAGTTGTGGCTGAGCCCATGAGAAGGCAGTAAAACCCACTAGAATCAAGTTTCTCTTCCCGGGCATGATCTGTGATGTCTCTCCCTGCCTGAGACCACGATCATATGGTTCATGCCTGAGACACACTTAATATATGTGTGCGGACACACACCCACCAGCGCCACAGGAAGCAGGGTCTGTGCAGATAGAACGGTCAGGTTCGGCAGCGTAGCTAGGTTCTGTGGGAGAAGATATGCCATTTTAAGTGGACTCTTCATTTTATAACAGGATTTGATTCCCCCAAAGTCAGCAAATGTAGCTTAAAGTCCTTCCACAGTCAGCACGCAGGTGTGCTACTCCAGCCCCCACCCCCCTGGAGCGGCGACTGGGTGTCCCCCCCAGCGGTGACTGGGGACAGTTGAAAGCCTGCCCTATGTGATGAGCAGCTACAGGCCACACTTTGCTCACATCTCTCCTTCCTACCTCATCAGTCATCTTCTTCCAGCCCAGAGTCCCACCCTAAACACCGCCCTCTGTCACAGGTCCCTATTCTACCCGTGATAGTAACTCAGGAGGTCCCGGCGTTGGAAAACCTCATGTATCTAAGGCAAGGAGCTCGGGCATGTACAGTGTCCATCTGTTCCTGGCATCTGATGGGCACGGTGGAGTTTGGATTCAGTGGAGGAAGACCAGCGTTTCTGTGTGGCGGTGAGTGTGGCTGCCCCTGACTTCCACAGCTGCCCTCAGCCTGGATCGCCTGATTGCCAGAGTTCTCCAGCGTCAAGTTGATTTCCTCTCCATGAGAGTTGGAACATGTCAAAAGGATGACGCTGGGTGAGCAATGCCTCGAGGAACTGCACGAGACAGGGAAAGGCAGAGGGCTTTTAGCCCAGGCACGTTTTGTTCCCCAGATTGTTCTTGGACGTGACTTCATGCCTCCTGAGTTAAACATTTACAGTCAATGTATAAGACACGTTTGTTTTTGTTGGATGTCAGAGCGTAGCGACAGAACCCAATCGGGTGAAAAGATGTGCTGAGGGCTGCCCTCGGTGTACCCTGGATCCGGAGATGGCCTCTGCCTTGCTTCTGTCCTTTCCCAGATATCATCCACAGTACGTGCCGGGCAACTGGGTTTAAATTGGTCTGTCCTGAGTGGGACAGGGCTGCGCTGTTAATATTCAGGATGTGCGTACTGACATTTATTTGCATGTTTTTCTGAACTCAACCAACATTCCCTGAGTCATTACCTTCTTTGTTACATTTTTGTATAAAAGTACAACTAAGCTAAAGTGAGACTGCCTCGAGCTTTAGGCTCTATCTGTTCTTTCCTCAGATGGGAGGCTGAAAAGTGGACCCTTTAGTGGCCTCCTAATGACTCAGGGAGGCAGGAGCTATCAGATAACGCCCCTGATTCCCTGAATCATGACATGCACACAGCCAGTGTAGATGAGAATAAGAAATACGATTATCCTAGATTATCTGTCTAGTATCCACGTGAGTGAGTGTACACGGTGGATGTCTTTCTGCTTCTGGGATACCTCACTCAGGATGAGCTTTTCTAGATCCCACCACTTGCCTGTAAATTTCATGATTTCCTTGTTTTTAATTGCTGAGTAGTATTCCGTTGTGTAATTGTACCACAATTTCTGTATCCATTCCTCAACTGAGGGGCATCTGGGTTGTTTCCAGCTTCTGGCTATTACCAATAGAGCTGCTATGAACATGAAAGAGAGCAACAGAACCAAAAACTCTGGGCACAGGGGTCTTTTGTGAGACTGATACTCCAAACAAGAACCACACATGGAGATTATCTAGAATCCCTGCACAGATGTAACCATGGCAGCTCAGTGTCCAAGTGGGTGCCCTAATAAAGAGAGCAGGGGCTGTCTCTGAAATGAACTCAGTGGCTGGCTCTTTGGCCATCTCCCCCCACCCCCACCAGGGGAGAGCAGGCTTACCAGGCCACAGGGGAAAACAGTGCAGCCAGTCCTGATGAGACCTGATAGTGATAGTTTCAGACAGTAGGGGAGGAAGACCTTCTCTATCAGTGGACTAGGGGAGGGGGCATAGGTAGAAATGGGGGAGAGAGGGTGGGATTGGGAGGGGATGAGGGAGGGGGCCACAGCTGGGATACAAGGTGAATAAACTGTAATAAGTAAAAATAAAAAAGAGTAAGAAATAGTACCGAATGTTAGAGAATGGAAGAGAAGTCTGAGTTCTCACACAAACTGATTTCTGTTTCTCTCATGGTGTGAAAACTGCTTCCTCACTGGCCCAGTGGTGCTGGAGAAAGCTCAGTCCACAGAATTTGCTGCAAGAGTGCAAGGATCAAGTTTGAACCCAGTGCTCACAGGAATGCTGGATGTAGAAGTGAACTTCTGAAATTCCGGTGTTAGGACAGGAGGAGCAGGAAAGTTTGGGAATTCACTGGCCAGCTGTCTAGCCAAATCGGTGAGCTTCAGGTTCAGTGGGAGAACTCGTCTCAAACAACAAAACAAAATGGTGGTGAGTGATTGAGGAAGACACCAGTGTTGACCTCTGACCTCCACCTGCACACAGGTTCATGAGGTGCCCCTCACATGAACATACAACACACACAATTACATAATGCGTCCCGGTGCACACTCAGGCCGAACCGTCACGCCCACTAATCACACACTGACCAGGCTCTTGTGCCTCTTCCTTATTCCTTGCTGCTTTCTAACCCCTGAGCCACTGAGTGTGTGTAGGGAAGGTCCACAGCTATCGCCCTCTGTTCATCTAAGAACTCTGTAGCACAGATGCTTGACGGGGCGTTATCGCAAAGGACACCCAGCTCTCTGGATAAGTGCAGGGCTTGTCTGGCGGCCGGCCCTGCCCTACACCATCGGAGAAGACAGATGTTCCTGAACACTCCCCAGCTACTGAGTCCCACATGCTGCTGGGTGTGCAGGACTCACTCTCTGGCTGTCACAGGGCTCTGAGCTCCCACAGCTCCCTTCTTCCCTCGATGCCTGACTTCTATCAAGTGTCTCTCCTGTCCTGTCTACACGCCTGCTGTGAAAACAGTGTAAGATGGCTTTAGGTGCCTCTCAGGAGACAGCAGCTGCGCACGGCTGCTGGTTTTAATGCTTTTGCTCCTTTGGGAAATGAAGGCCGTCTGCTGTGTCTGCAGCATTCTAAGTATACACTGGAGCAAATACATTAAACACCAAAATGGAATTTTCCCGGTGGGATCCAAGATGGCTGCCACGAGAGTACACTGTGTCTGAGGAGTAGGAGAGCAGAAACAATGCAGCGACCAGGAGACTGAATTCTGGGACCTAAAACGCCAGCATTGTGAGTGCCAGGTGAGCGGAACTCCTACGGTGAGAAAATCAAGTGGGAAAACCCTAGGGACACCCAGTTATTACCTGGAAAAATTTCCCGGTGACCAGTGGCGCACAGCTCTGATCTGAACGAGCAGCCGCGCTGGGTGCCCGCACCTGCCATAATAGACTGGATCACACAGTCTCGCGGGCAGTCTTAGGAGGAACCAGGTGCCGTTTTCACTCAACTGCACCCTGCGAGCTCACACTGCACCCGGGTTCTGCTTCAACCCACAGGTGTGCTGCAGGCTCAGACCGATCACCAGACTGAGTGGATTGGGGCACCATCTTGACCAGACCGCACACTGAGGGCAAAAGCTGCACGCATCCGCCAGCAAAAACCCCAGTTCGGGTGTCTGTCCACGGGCCAGACAGAGAAGGCCTCAGGCACCATTTCAGACAGGCCTGCATACAGCGGATGCACACCAACCCAAACCCACTGTGTGTGCCCCAAATATCATCTCAGACCGTGGTGCACAGCCCCTGGCACAGAAGGAGGCGCCAAATCTCCATTCCAGGGGAGAGCCCTTAGCAGCAAGCCCAGGGCGGAGTGTACAG
>CM053761.1:1418235-1467307 GCA_028658305.1 Pachyuromys duprasi
GGGAGTGGGAGGGTAGGAGGGAATGAGGGAGGGGCTACGCCTGGGATTCAAAGTACCTAACCTGTGATTGAGATAAAAATAAATAAATTAAAAAAATAAAAAAATAACAACAACAACAACAAAAAAAACCAAAATGATGGAGACCAAGGAGTCTCATCGCCTCAACCTTGTGAAGACAAGGGTGGGGCTGGTCTGCAGGGGTGACTCTGACAGAGCTTCTTGAGGTAAAGAAAGGCTGGATGGGAAGAGCTGACAGAGGGCCGGCCTAGGAGAGGTGAGCAGTGGTGTGAAGCTATTGTCTTCTCTGACAGACGCCATGCTCTGCTCCACAGCCTATGCACCCCGCAACCCCAGGCTTCTCCTGAGGTTTTCTCATAAAGGCTTTGGCACCAGGAACAGGGGTGGTTCATATCCTCTGTGCAGTGGTTTAAAGTCTGTTCTAGATTCCATTTTCTTTTAAAAAATCATATAAACTGTCTTCTGTAAATATACTTAAATAAATAAAAACGTGCACCCAAACTAACCAGACCCAATGTCTATACAACTTAACAAACATATACACAGTTAGAATAGGCATTTGCAGCAACAGTCTATTTTACATTAAGTTTTACACTTTCTGTATCAAATATATTTCATTTACTTATCTATCACTAAAACAACAAAAAATCGATGACAGAGTTAGAACTAGAAAACCCAGTTAACTTTTATCTTCTTTCTTAAATCATGTCCATTACCAGCATTCAGTCCTTCTTCATTTAGTCTTTCTTGGTCTCTTTTCTTCATTTTATACCTTACCTACCTGTACATTTGTTTACACACGTATTTACCTTATTCATTAGAGTCCACATATGAGAGAGACTATGAGATTGTGTGACCTCTCTTAATAATATTATGCATTTTAAATTCATCAATTTTACTGAAAAAAAATTTTAACTTACTTTTTCTTTACAGGTGCTTAACATTCACACACACACACACACACACACACACATGCGCACGTGCACTAAGATTTTTTAAAAGTGAAAATCCACAGGCTCTCTGTGTGTTTTAATGTACAGTCCCACATGGTGACATTGTTTAGGGAGGCTGTGGAAATCGAGCAGGTAGGATGTAGCTGGGGCAGAGGTCATGGTGGAGTGGGAGGCTTGGGGGTTATGGCGTAGTTCAGTTTCCACTCTACTCTGTGCTTCCTGCTTTGCACAGTTGGGAGTGAGGAGCCTCAGACTCCTGCATGTGTACAGAAGCAGCACCTGCCACCATCTTCCCACTGTGACAGGCTGCACCTCAGACTGTGAGCCAGAAAAAGCCCATCCTCCCTGAAGCAGCTTCCTGTCCGGTGCTTAGTCAAAGCCCCGAGAACAGGAACTGTAAAGCGTGGGCAGAGCAAGACCGGAGCTGTCTTCCCTCAGTCCAAGGTTCTTCTGCAACACTAATAAACAGCTGTCTCAGCATGCAGCCAGAAACCAAAGTATGAATTACCTGTATATCCATCTTTTTTTATTTATTACTTCCTTACTGTTCCCGTGAGATGAGCCTCAGACCGCAACACAGTCTGGTCTTGAATTCAAAGTCCTTTTGTCTTGGTCTTACATCACTGTGCCCAACAGCCAGTTACACCATTTAAAAGGGAAATAAGAGATAAAATGGGTCCATTTCAGTGTCTATAAATCTGAAGCGACCACACCGTAGAGACCAGATAAGATTTCATGCCTGGGGAGAGACTGCCAGGGTTGTGTAAGGCAGAGCTGCAGAGCAGGGTACAAGAACAAATAGAGTAGGGAAGCTCAGCATCTGTGGAAAGACAGTTTGATAGGTGGAAGACACATCTCAAGGTGAAAAGAGTTTGTCATTTACAACAGACTTTTCTTTCTTGTTGATTAGTTTTAAGATTAGGGACCTCTCTGCTGGATTTGGCTACATTTTTGTGGTCTCAACTGGATTAGACTTCAAGATACAGAACGGATTTCTTTGAAACCCAGGCTGTGGGATGGCTCCCTGAGGCCTGGTCACTAACAAAAGGTTTCCCAGAAGAGCTGACGAGAACTCGCCATGTCTTCTGAAGCCCTCACTTACAATGAGCACCTTGCCTGCACTCATGCCTTCTGGCAAAACCAAGGGGCATAGCCAAGATGGAGACCATGGGGCAGTCATCAGGCCAGAGGGAAAGTGTGGTACAGGTGGGGAGGGGAGAAGGAGTTGTGAACGACCCCAGGATTGAGCCAAGTGTGGGTACACTGTGGCTATCCACAGAGTCTGCTGTTGAGGAGGCCACACGCAAGAAAGGGCTTTTCATGGCTGCAGGAAAGTACACATTCTTCCATGGTAGAAAATAGCAGAATGACATTAGGCTCTCAGAGAGCCCAGCATCCAGAGCTAGTATCAGCGGGAAGAAAGGTGTAGGAAAAAGGCATTCCCATAGAGAGCAGAGTCTGTCAGGCTATTGTCTGTTCCTCGGGACAAGCAATCAAGATAAAGGTTGTGCTTAAAAGCCAATACCAGCAGAACAGTGTATATGAGTATGTATATAACATATATATGTAATTTTGAGACAGGACCTCATGCAGCTGAAGGTGGGCTTGAACACCTGACCCTCCTAACTTCACCTTTATTCTGTGCTACCACACTCAGCCTCAATGAGAACTCCATGAGAAGTCATCCTGGTTTCTTAGTCTTGTATCTTGGAAGAGTTAGGCCACTGTGAGGAAGGAAATTGAAGGGCATTAACATATGAGTCTCTTTGGAGACTGTTGAATCAAAGTGCTAGATGGGCTAATGACGTGGTTCTCAACCTGTGGGTCGCGACCTTTTGGGGCGTGGCCTAAGACCATAAGAAATCACAGATATTTACAATCATAAAAGAAGTAAAATTATAGTAAAGCAGCAGCGAAAATGGTTTTGGCTGTGGGCCACGGCGACCTGAAGAACTGTACTAAATGTTACAGCATCAGGAAGGCCGAGAGGCTCCAGGACACATAACCACACAGGTCCTCTGATCAACACGAACCTTGAGCCACATCGTTCTCATCAAAGTGAACTGAGTCACTTAGAAAGTTAGAGAAGTGACAGAAGACAGTTTGTGAAGAAAAGTCTTCAAACCATGAGGATTATTTGAATAATACGTTTTCTGAATATAAACCATTTCTGCTTTTCAAAGGTGGATGTCCTTGCTCTTTTGACCAAGCATGGCAGGCTCTAAGATATTCTCCCCGGGGCCTTGGGAACATTATAGTATGACCGGGTGCAGGCTTTTTGCCAGCTATAGAAATGTAAATTCTATACCTACTGGGTCAGACAAGACAGAAGAAAGACTTTGAAGAGAAAGCTTCCAGAATGCCAGAGCTATAGTCTTTGATGCTCATGCCACGAAGACAGCTAACATGAGGAGAGGTCCAGGAAGCTTTTCTGAAGTCCTGGAAGATGCTCTATGATGTTAAAATCAATGCTCAGTTTTATATGTGTGAGACAGATAGTTCTGTGTGCAGGTTACCATCAAAGTCTACATCATTCATCCCTGCTCAGCATGCTGACGTGACAGCAGCCTGTGAGTTCAGCTACTTAGCAAGACCCTGTCTCAACTAAACCACCTCAAAACAAACCAACAAACAAAAACCCAAACAGCCCTGCTTGTGAGCCAGAGTTCCACACCCTTGTACTTGTAGCACAGGGGAGGCTGCAGGAGAAGAATGGCTGAGTGTGAAGCTGTTGTGAACAACAGAGGGACTTCCAGGCGGTAGAGCAAGGTTGTGGTCTCACAGACTGAAGGGAACAAACACACCCCCTTACACACTGCCTCATCCCTCTGCCGCAAAGATTCCCGCCATCCAAAGTCTGTAGGTCTAGACTGTGCACCGCACATTCTTTGCAGCGGGGTTAGGAAGGGAGAAATGGGCTTTTTAAGTGGACGCCAGCACCTGAGGTGCTAGCGCTTTCAAAAGTCAAGGAGAACCTTCTGACCTCCACTTCTCACTCTCTTCCTGGGGGCCAGCTGTTCTCTTCACAGACGTGCACACTCAGAGGATATGCACACACAGAGACAAGCGTGGACACATGCACACACTCAAGCACGCGCGTACACACACACTCAGTAGCATACCCAGGTGTTCCGCTGCTTTGTAAGGTACAGCCCAGGTTTAAAAGCTCCGAGGCAGCAGAGGCTGCCTCCTTTTAAATGTGTGTGTGGGGGAGTAGACAGCAGAGCTCAGAATCTCACTCTGGGAGACAGCGCAGGCGCTGGTGAGTGGCGCGTCCTGGAGTGAGTATTTGCCCAGCTTTATGAGAACAAACAGCCGCAGGCCCTGAGCTTTCATGCAGATTCTGGCTGTGAACCTGTGTTAACTCTGGCCTGGGCGTCAAGCTATTTTCGGAACCTTCCAGCAACTTACAGGAAGCCTGTCCTTTTTATTTACCTGCAGTATTGCTGTTTTAGGTAGTTAGCGCACACACAAGGGTTTTTCCCTGCACCTCACCAACAGTGTTTAAAAGCAACATGTTCATGAAAACCCAGGAAGAGCTGTGTGTGTGTCTCTTGCTGGTGTTGAGCTCATCTCAAGAAAACAGAAAATAGAACAGCCCAGACTGTCTGATTGAGATGCCAGACTGGATGGCTCTTTCTAGCAAAGCTCACAGACTCGGTCCAGGCGACAGGGCCTCTGGGGTCCAGGGCAGGCTGTGGCAAACTCAACAAACAAATAAACAAAGACCAGAGGCTCCTCAGAGAGCCAGGCTCCTGGCTAACGAGTGTGGCGACCACGGACACTTGGAGACTTGGACAGAGCTGGGGTTCTCAAGTCTGCACGCTGAGTGTGAAGCAAGCCAGGCTGTCACAGGGACGCTGGTGTGTGCGGTCAAAACAAGAGAAGAGCAAGTCTGGGCAGAGCAGATGGCATTTGGGAAGGCATGTGTTGGGGGTCTGTTGGAGGCCGCCTTCCCCGCTCCTTCAGTCTGTTTGTGTTAAAGTTTGAATGCCCAGAAGCTGCTATGACACAATACTAACACAACTCCCAGCCCATCTCCAGAGGAAAAAGAGATTGTGCCCAGAAAGGGCCTGCCTGAGGAGTCCACGTCTCCAGCCTGCTGCATAGGTGGTCTCGGGATCTGGAAGGCAAATGCGTCCTCTTGAGAACTACACAGGGACTGGGTAGGACTATGCAGAGCTTGGCTCTCACACTGGGCTCTCCAGTCTTGTCTGCTCAGTGCAGGGGAGCTTCTGCAGGTCAGCCCTTGTAGGCCTGCTCCTGACCACCAGGTAGGAGGGCGCTGAAGAGAAGAGAGGAGAAAGGAGGCCTAGAGGCTTCCCAGTGGCACAAACTCAGCAGCGGAACCACTGTGGTGACCAGGTCTCCTCCCCCAGGCACAGAAGGCTGGAAGACAGAGCACACAACTGCTCTTTAGAAAAAGCACAGTCGCTTCTGGTTTTCCACCAGAAAAATGCTTCTGGTTAAGAGCATTTTGGGGACACAAATGTGAGCCTGGGCAGATTGCCTTTCTGGCTGTGACGCTATACCCCAGGAAACAAAATTAGAGAGGGAACAGTTGATTTGGCACAGTCAGCGTGGGGAAGCGGTGACAGGTGGGAAGCAGGGCTCGGGCTAGCCTTTGCTCACCTTCCCGTGTAAGGCTGTGGTCCTTACTGTTTTGGGGAGCAGGCTCAGGCAGGCTGTGCTGCCCTGGAGGCCAGAGGGCAGCTGCTGGGAGCTTTCACCATCTGGCCTGGGACTGAGGCTAGGTTGTCAGGGGGGTGGTGAGAACCTGGTCCTCCGCCATTGCATCAGCTCCTCACTTCCTCTAGCCATGGGGTAGCTCTGTCATGTTTGGGCTGGGTCTTCCCTGCACAGTTAAATGGAGCTCTCTGGAAAGGCCTTCATAGGCAAGAGGTCTGTGCCATGGTGATTCTAAGCCATGGAAGAGACCAACCATCGCATTTGCTCTGCATGGGGATTGACTTCAGTTAATGTAGTCACAGAAAGGGGGGAGAAGGTAGTTGATGCTCCCACGTTTGTAGATAAATGTTTGCACACCCCTAACAGAGATGGCGGGGACACCCTTCCCCACGCTGCGCAGCTGGTCACTGTTGGGATCTGTAAGCAGGCACTTCTACAGCCAGCCTTAGGGGTCCTGACAAACAGCTACCCTGAAGACCAACCGCTGATCACCTGGAACCACCTGCGCATGCTCTGGTTCACCTTATAAGAACTCGTAGAGCTCCTCCTTCTCTCTCTCTCTCTTCCACCTGGTCTGGAGACTGTCTCTGCGACCCCTTCCCCCTCCTCTTTCCCTAATAAACCTCCCACGTGGAACCGGTCCTGTGCCGACAATTTCTAACAGTCACCTCTGTCAGGGCAGGAGCCACTGGAGCCAAGCAGGGAAGACGGGCAAGCATGCACACAGAGCCCACACAAGTCCACATACAACACAATACAAATAATAAAATAAGTATCTTCAGACTAAGATATTTATTTCTTCTCTTTGTTCAGGCCAGTGTTCTCCTCTACCCTTTAGGGTGGCAGGAAGGAAATCACACTCACTCTTGAGAAGCCAAAGCGTGCGCTTCCCAGCAGGCAGCCCTCGGGGAGAATGATCATCCTGAGGGATGGGCCACTGTTTTAGCCCCAGAGCAAACAGTGTGTCTCCAAAGGCACCTGTGAAAGTGTCCTGTACCAAAGGCTGAACTGGTAGGGATCAGGCAGTTAGAATTGGACCTTCTGTCCCTCGTGGCAGAGTTGCAGGGTAGGTAAAGATCAGGCACATGTAACTTCAGAAAGACTGGTGCAGAAGCATTCCCTTCTCAGACGCGCAGGAGCCTGTGGTAGAGCTGCCACCTTCATTAGGCACTGTGACATCTGGGGATGGACATGGGATGAGGCTGGTTCCCACAGGAGGGGCGGAAAGTCACCGAGAGCCTGCTCCTCTCAGCCTCTGCATGTCTTTGAGAGCAGGGGGCCCCAGTGGTCTCTCGAGGTGGTCCAGGGCACAGTGGATGATGGGAGACTCCATCTGGGCAGCCCGGGCAAGGCTTTCTGCAGTGCAGAGGCTGCAAGGAGCACCCCACCCACCCTCTGAAACTAACCCAAGGAAGCTCACTGCTTCCTCAAGGCAGACTTTGCTAGAACTCCACTGGGTTTGTAGTTGTAGGTCTGTAAGGCTGGACATTTGCTTGTGTTTTTCCAGGGAAGAGAGTCTCCTAACAGAGCTCAGAAATCTGCTTCAGGAAAAACTAGCTATTTTCCTTCTAAGAGGTGGTTTGTGGAGATGTTTCTGGGCTGGGGAGAATTCAGAAACTGGATCAGGTATTGGTTTGCCAGCCTTAAGGTTTTTTTCTCTTTTTTTCTTTATGTCTTTATTCATTTCTTTCTTTTCATATAGGTTAAGTAAGCCATAAGTGAAGAGAAAATGTTCTGAAAATTAAAGAGAGTAAATAGATCATTATGTTTAGAATAACAGGCTCTGTTTTTTAACTTTGTAACACAAAGCTATAAAAATCCCACAGACACCTTAACTGAAGAAATACTGAAAGATTGAGGGGGTGCTGCAGGTATCAGGCAGGGCAGCAAGCCACAAAGAGCTGAGAAGAAAAACTCAGCTCAGATTGACTTCCTCAACTTGGATCAGACTTGGGGGTGGGGGTGCTGGGTGGTTCATTGTCAGCATATTTAAAACACAGCTCAGTTTGGCGAAAGATTCCCAGGCAACACTCAGTCCAATCACAGGGGCAAGACAAAGCTGAAGGCATGACTACATGGAGACTCCTTTACGGAGTACGTGTGCCCGTGTGTGTGTGTGTGTGTGTGTGTGTGTGTGGTGGGGGGGTTATTTAGCTAAAGGGCTTAAGCTCTTGTGTGGCCTCTGTAGAGGTCAGCTGGCTGTATGGTGCCTGTGGCCTCTCCCTGAGGATGGGTCCATGAACTGGAAGCTAAAGACAAAGTCCAGGGAGGGAGAGTCTGGGGTAAACGTTCTGGGGGACTTGGGTGAGGTCTGTCACCACAGAGAGCAAAGATGCCATCAAGTTACAGAAATCAAATTACACAATGGAATACTACTCAGCCATTTAAAACAAGGAAATCATTAAATTTGCAGGCAAATGGTGGGAACTGGAAAAGATCATCATGAGTGAGATACCCCAGAAGCAGAAAGACACACACGGTATATACTTACTTATAAGTGGATATTAGACATATAATATAGGATAATCATACTAAAGTCTGTACACCTAAAGAAGCTAAGCAAGTAGGAGGATCCTGGGTAAGATAATCAATCCTCACTCATAATGACAAACAGGATAGACATTGGAAGATGGATAAAAAAGGGAAGAGGACAGGAGCCTGCCACAGAGGCCTCTGAAAGACTCTACCCAGCAGGGTATCAAAGCAGATGCTGAGACTCATAACCAAACTTTGGGTAGAGTGCAGGGAATCATATGAAGGGAGATAGTAAGACCTGGAGGGGACAGGAGCTCCAGAAGGAAAGCAACAGAAGAAAAAAAATCTGGGCCCAGGGGTCTTTCCTGAGACTGATACTCCAACCAAGGACCATACATGGAGATAACCTAGAACCCCTGCTCAGATGTAGCCCATGGCAGCTCAGTATCCAAGTGGGTTCCCTAGTAAGGCGGACACGGACTGTCTCTGACATGAACTCAGTGACTGGCTCGTTGATTAGGGGGGCAGCCTTACCAGGCCACAGAGGAAGACGATGCAGCCAGTCCTGATGAGACCTGATAGATTAGGGTCAGATGGAAGGGGAGGAGGACCTCCCCTATCAGTAGACTAGGAAGGGGCATAGGAGGAGATGGGTGTGGGGTGGGGTTGGGAGGGGGATACAGCTGGGATACAAAGTGAATAAACTATAATAAATTTAAAAATAAATTTAAAAATCCACTCCCAGTCTTTTGGGGAGAAATCATGTCATTCCTGCCCGGAGGAGAGGCCCTTGGCATTTAACACTCCTGGTTTCCTGAGCTCTCTATGGACACATTATCTCTGTGCTCCCCAAGAAAAGATTACCTACAGTTCTTAAAAGGTACAATATTGATCATTGTTTCAATCTTGTACAATGAGACTAACCTAAATTAAACTAAAAATGACAGTAGAATATAAGAAAATCTCTAAGTTCTTAGAAGTTGAGAACCATAAATAAGAATTCATACTGAAGTTATAAAAATGTTCAGTGATTAAAAAGTTACAAATCTAACCTTGTGAGAGCAACAAGTGACTGTACAGAAAGTTGGCTCCTCAGCCACCTGCTAGGGAAGAATAAGGATGAAAATCCACATATCTAACTCAGGAAGAAGGGATTAAATGCAAGGGTGTAGAAGGAAGGAAGCAACACTGAGCACAGCAGGTCAGATAGCGATGGAGCTGGAAAGAGGGCTCAGTGGTCAGAGCACTGGCTGATTGTGCAGGGGAGTAAGTTCTCCGCACCCACAAGATGGCTCACAACTATCTCAACTCCAGTTCCAGGGGACCCCTCGCCTTCTCCCTCTGTAGGCAGCCACACAATGCACAGACGTATATAAAGGCAAAATACCCTTATGCAAAACAGTAAATCTTTTATAAAATATATAAACATCATGCCTTCACTAAATCATGCAAACTTTGTGTAATATTATTAAAAGAGGAGACATAGTCAATTAATATCAGGGATGAGAAAGGAATTGTCAAAGCAAACCATGTAGACATTACAAGGACAATAGCAAGATAGTAATCCTGACTTTATATCAACAAATCTGAAAAGGAAAAAAAAAACTGTTCAAATTCTTAGCAGAGCTGGCTCTATGCAATAAACAGAAGAGCTGCACAGTTACACGCCTACTAAATTGAGTGCATCACTGTCCCGAGTACTTCCATGTTCACTCAGATGGATATGTATTCTATGTTCATTGGTGTATTATACCAAATGTCTGTGGGCTGGTGGGTGACTGCTGAACCCCCCAAGTCTTCAAGTGGAAGCCAGAAAGTGGCCCACTTTGAAGGCGTGACCATTCCGACACTTCTAGGCAGTGGTGTCCAGGCTGCCATCAATGATGGTGATGGGGCTCCATCCGCAAAGCACAGGGCAGGAAAGAGAGGCGGCAAGAGGCAGTCAGCTGACAGGCAGTGCAGTGGGTCAGTTCCTGGAAGTTCAGGTCCTGGAGTGCAGGGACATTTTTTACCAGAACAGTTTCACAGAGACAGGTTGCAGAGAGAACAAGCTGGACACAGCTGAAGACAGAAAGAGCCAGAGAATGAGGAGGAGCCAGGAGATTAGAACAGATTGTTAGAATTAGTTTGAGGCCAAGCAGAGCAATCCAGACAAGAGAAGCCAGTTTGAATCAGTCAGCTTGGAGAGTTTAGGCCAGAACAGCTGAGTTAAATCAACCAGTGAGAACTTGGAAAGACCTAGAAAGGGTGAGTTTATTCAGGAGTAACCTTCCTAGACAATTGCATCAGGCAAATAAAATAAATACCTTTTGCCAAAATTTGTGTCTACCACAGTGGCTTCTGCTCTAAATATAAAACCAATAGGCTTTAAAAATGATCTCAAGAGTACTAGCCACAAATATAGGTAAACGTATGATTAGTTTAACATTTAAAGCTCACGTTTACCAAAATGCACCGTTATGACTAAAAAGTCAGCCCACAAAGTGGCAAAGATCGTTCAGTACCTTTAACAGAGGACTCACACATACATTTACTGACTATGCCTGTTGTATGAGGCTATTATAAAGAATAAAACAGAAATCTGTAGAGATGAACAAAAGACTCAGAGACAAAGGAGGGCGTTTATCAGTCAGGAGAGAAATCAGGGTTATGCCAGTACTCAGGAACGAGAAAGCAGACAACACCGAACACTCACAAAGTTGAGGAACAGTTGACATCTTTACACAATGCAGACAGATAAATGAGCATGGGGATTTGGAAAAGTGACCTCAGTGCTTACTGAGTTTGAGCATGACAGAGAGGTTCTACTCCCAGACACATAAAAGCACTTGAGCTTTACACATTAGGATGCCTATCTGTTCTGTCAGGGATGGCTCACACTGGGGAATGGCTCACTGGAGAGATGGCCCTTATGAGTCTTGCTGCCGCTGCAGAGGACCCTGAGTTCCCAGCCACTCAGGAAGGCCTCTGCACTCACACACTAGTGCCCCCCCCATCTCATTAAAAACTAAATGAAAATCTTTAAAAATAATTAAAGTAAAACAGAGAATATTAAACACCAGTATAATTACATAATGGAATACTATGTGCTGATGACAAAGGAAAAAAACACAATAGAATGTTTAAAAATGAAAATTTATCTCAGAAAAATGATGGTAAGCAGAAGACACCAACCAGGAAGGACCTGCTTTTTAACGGCCAAGCTGGTCAGTGTGCTTGGAAGTCAGAGGCCGACTGCCAGGGGTGGGGAAAGTGGGCGAGCTCCCTTGACTGTAGCAGTGTTTTCTGCCTCTGGACCGGGTCAGAAGGTCTGTCCACTCTTAGCCGAAAGTCCACAGAACGTGTATCGCTTCTGCATGTCTTGCATTTTATTACAGGACCTTAAATCGGTGAATGATTTATAGTTTGTCCTGAACCCCAGCAAGGATTTTTATTTTTATACAAGTGTTTTTGGCTAGGTTAATTAAAATAAAAGTTGACTGATTTATGTGCTAATTTACAAATGCTTTTTGCAGCTCTTCAAACTGCTAACCCCAGTTCCTCCTCCCTCCAAGGCAGGTTTTTCCATCACCACCCGCTGCTCTTGCCTTAGAGCACTGCCATGACAAACACCACAGGGGGAAGGGCTTTGCTGCTTGGAGCTGGTTTAAATTGCACAAACCTTTTTAATTACCAAGAACCCACCTTATGCTGGGTATAGGAACTGTTTACCCATCTTTAGAGGGATGTAAAGTTCATCTCAGAGCTTTCAACTGGGGACTAGGCCTCCAGAGCTGGGTAGGAAGTTTGGCAGGTGCTTCTAGGCCTGGTATTGCCTAAAAGCTGCTGCTCCCGGGTGGGATCAGAAGCAGAGGGACCACCCTGGAGGAAAGCACATTGGTTTCCTGACCCAAAAACATGCTGGGAAAGGAAACAGGTCACTTCCAAAGGATGAATGTCCTGTGATTCCATGGCTCTGAACTCCCTGGAGCTAGCGGCTAATAGTACAAACCTTCATTTAGAGGTGACCAAAAGCCTGCCAGTGGCTAAGACCATCTGGCAAGAATGCGTATGTGTGAAAGGGCCCAGAACTGAGATCTCTAAAAGCACGGTTTTGTTTTATTTTTTGTGTACAGATGTTTTACCTACATGCGTGTCTGTGCAGCACTCCCATGCAGTGCCTTCAGAGGCCAGAAGAAAGCGCTGGATCCCTGTAACTAGAGTTCAGACAGTCATGGGCCATCTGTGTGCTGACAGCCAAATTCAGGTCCTCTGGATGAGCTCTCACCCCAAGCCGTGTCTTCAGCCACCCAGAACTGTACTCTTAAAAACAAACACATAAAAAACCCCACCAAAATGCTAAAGTCTATGCAACATGCAGTTTATCACAATGAAAAAAAAAGTGTTTTAAAATTCTAAAACTGGTTTTTGACACTCTTCTCCAAGAAATTCCCAGTTTGGGTCATTGTATAGCAGACAGAAGATGAGAAAACAAAGGAAGAAGAATAATGTTATAATTAGAACCAAAGGAGGCCACAAGTTCTCCATTTTAGAGAATAAATATGTATTTTGAAATTTAAAAATGTCCCATAAAGCTGCATTTTCCATTGTAAAAAGTGAAATCCACGTTGAAGAAGAAAAGCAGTATTCTGTTCGTTAGTGTTGCTTCAAATTGCTGTGTTACTCTCTGTTAGAATATTAACACGCTGCCTGCTCCTGCCCAAGGCTTTCTGCCATTCTCCCCATTTCATGTACAGAACTCTGGAGGATGGACAGCAGGAGACCCAGACCCAGACTCACTTCACTGCGTAACCCTGGCTGGTGTGGAACTCGCTGTGTAGACCAGGCTGAACTGGAATTCACAGAGATCCACCTGCCTCTGCCTCCTAAGTTCTGGTGTCAAGGGCATGAGCCACCATGCCCAGGAAAACCAGATTCCTAAGCAGAGGGTACGGCAGGTGTGATCGGCGCTCAGTGTCTCACTCCTCTGGATTTTGACACAGCCCACGCTGAGCCCCCACTTCTGCCAGAGTCAGCTTCCAGAGCGGTCCTTTCTCTGCACACAGTTCTGACCACAGCACCTCTGCCTTCTCCACGTGACAGGTTTAAATCAGTGTAGAAGAACCCCTTCCCCCATCACCCTGTCTGCATTACCGCCCCTCCCCTGCCCCTAGAGTGACCTTCTCTCTTCTGCATGATTCCTCAGGGATTCAGAACTCCATGTGTTCTGTACAGTTCAGCTTTACACTAGAAGAGTTTGCAAAGGCTGGGCAGTTACTCCCCTCCCAGAACAGGAGCTCATCTGACTCTCAGAACCCTGTGTGCATACATGGATGAGTAAGAACGGAGGAATAGACCCTCCCGAGACAAGCATTGGCAATGCTGACTCCACTGACAAGACACAGCCCTCCTGTTCACAGACACGAAGTCGGGTGTGTTGGTTACACCTTCCCTGTTGCTGTGACGGAAGACAACTTACACAAGGAACTTAAACAGGGCTATGGCTTCAAAGGGACAGGGAAATGTGTCACCATCATGGCATGGAAATCTGGCAACTTGCAGATATGGCAGCTGGAGCAGCAAGCTGAGGGCTCACACCCCAAGCCCCAGCAGAGAGAACAACCTGGAAAGAAAAGGCTATGACATCTCAAGGTCACCACGGAACACTTCCTCCTCAAGGCCACACCTCCAGGCTCCCCCACAGCAGCACCAATGGGGAATCAAATCCTCAAATACCCAAGTGTGTGGTGGACATTCTCACTCACACGGCCACCAGGCGTTAAGGTGAGTCCTGACTGAGAAGGCAGAGTTCCACTATGAACTATTTCAACCTCACTGTGAACAGCAAGTCCCCACGCTGCTGCAAACCCACAGGGCAGGGCTCCCTGGCGTTACTTACAGGAGTCTTGCTACAATCAATTCACAGCAATTCAGTACTTCAAAGTTAAAAAACAACAACTTATATTGTATATAAAATAAAAATAGTATTTTCCCCTGGTGATTTTAATATAAGAGAGTTCTACATAGAAAAAGTGTGATAGAAAAGCAATTTGGAACTGTTTCCACATAGAGTCCTCTAATGTTACTTCCCTGGAGTCTTTTGGATTGGGATACAAGGAGGAAGGAAACCGTTTTACGCACAGACACGGTCTCACACAGGGCACTCTTCTGTGGACCAGGCAGTGACATGTCACTTGGACTGCTGGCCTCCTAAGCCGAATGGCGTCCTGTGTTGGAGAAGCATCAGAGCTGCTGGGCTTGAAGGTTTGCCTTGACTGCAGCTCCACACCGCCCACCTCTCTCAGTCGCAATATCCTACCCAGGTCACCTAGATGCTTGTGAAATAAATTCCCCTTGAAGGAAAAAAGGAAATAGGTGGTGTCTTCTAGAAAGTGATGCCAGGGCAGAGGAAAACGCGTATTCTTACCTGTAGCCCATGCTGTACACTGTGGGAAGTTGTTGGTAGCATAAACGATCTCAGTTCTCTCAGAACTGTCGGCATTTAGTGAGTACCCAGCAGGCCAAGGGCCAGAACAGAATAATGCTTGGGCCCTGGAAAAGCCGAAGTGCACTTACTTCACATGGCCTCCGTGAGGGCCACATGGATTGATACATGTAAGGGATTTTTAAGTAATACACACACTGCCAGCTCTGATTGCAATGACTGGCTGGTGGCGTGGCATACCTTCACTGATCTGAGCTGCCCTAGAGCTGGAAGAAGGGAGAGGGAACAGTGCTCATGCACAGGCTAGAAGTCTGCAGTTCAGTGCTCAGATGTGCGTCCATGAACCCAGGGAAGGTATGACAAAAGAAACCAACTACGTGGCCATCCTCAAATCCCTTCAAATTCCAGGACCCGTGCCTGTCAGCCATGAGCTGATGCCAGCCTTGCGCTATGAGCCAACAAGACTGTCTCAGGTGTCTGATCAGTGTTACCTGGCTAGTTTGGCTTCAGCTTTGGGGGCATTTTCTCATTTGTATCTCCATGTGTCCCTGTGTCCTCCCCGAAAGTCCACTCAAAAGCTCGCTTCCTCATGAAGCATATGCTACTGTCAGGAGTTCTTACCTGGTGGAGTTGTCACAGTTTCTGTGTGAGGAGGAAGCAGCCAGGCTCTGCTTAGCCCCACCTTCCCTTTGCACTCAGGAACGCTGCCGAGGGAGTTATGAGAACCTTCCTCCCTGTTTAAAAAAATGAACTAGAATTTAAAAGACGTATTCAAGCCGGGCTGCTCTTCCAGAGGACCTGAGTTCAATTCCCAGCACCCACATGGTGGCTCATAACCATCTATAATGTGATCTAATGCCCTCTTCTGGTGTGTGGGCATGCATGCAGAAAAAGCACCCATATCCATAAAATAAATAAACAAATCTTTAAAAAAAGAGGTATTCAATCATACTTTTCTGGGTTTCTTCTTCTTCTTCTTCTTCTTCTTCTTCTTCTTCTTTTTCCTTCTTTGCTTTTTCCCCCCTTATTTGGGAACTATTTGTCTTCATAGCTTTGGGCAAGGTACCATAACTAACTTGAGAGCTCTGTCAGTGCCAATATCAGGCATCACATGGGAGGGGCAGGAAGGAGGGGAAGAGGAGCCAAAGTGCTCAACTGTAGAATGTTTACATTGCTTGGTCCTTTGTCATTTCTCCTAGAACCTGAGCTACCATGAAACAGCTGGAGAATTTCCAGCCTTAGCAGTGTTGCGGAACAGATGATAGCTTGAACATCAATGTAAGACAGGTGCACAAAATGCTCAACAAGGTACCATAGTTTATCTTAAACACACAACTGTGTTGGTAAGAACAAAAAGAAATCTGTCTTTTGTGTCTGTCTCTGTCTATCTCTCTGTTGTCCTTTTCTGTCTCTGTCTCTTTCTGTCTGTGTGTCTCTGTCTGTCTGTCTGTCTCTCACACACACACCTGTACTGTTTGCTACACACAATGAGGAACAGGATGAGGGTGGGAAATTCTAAGTCTTAACCCACAGCCTTGAGTTCCAGGGTCTTTATGGGAGAGGATAGCAACCTTGAAGCTGCATAAGACAAGGAACTGGAAAATGAACCAAATAACGCCTATAGAAAGGGGGAAGAGGGGGGAGGGAGAGGACATCAAACAGTGGTTTCTACTTATCCTAGACAAAAAAAAAAATGAAAAAAAGTTTAGGAAGCTAGGAATAAGATATTATCTTTACTTGGAACAAACATGAGATTGATTGGTGAAAAGTTCTTACACCTTTTTGGGCACACACCGGTTCTTACCATGTATGCATAATATTAGTTAATAATGAGGGGAAAATGTATGAGAGTCAGGAAGCAGCCAAATACATTGTGTCTCTGATTTCTCCCAAAGCAAATACTACAGAACCTATAGATAAATCACAGGAGTTGATGGAAAAGTAGTAAATAGAAGAGAAGCTAGATAATGTTGGAACATGGCCCATGAATGCAGCTGTGTGAGATTTCATAGAGCCTGTGAGAAAACTCCAAATAATCAAGACAGGAGTCCTGTGGCCTCTGTTCCACCATAACATGGGATGTTCTTAGAATGTGCTTTTGTGTCCTTCCCAGGTGTAATAACAGAAGTGGGCTTTACTTCAGGTCACCCAGCATCTTACCCAGTCCTTGTGACTGCAGATAGCCTAAACTCATGTGACCTTGCCCTTGTGATTCTATACAACTTGAACTTAAGTGAACTTTGCTCACATGACCTTGTCTAACCCTCAGAAAGACCTCAGAATAAAAATTGTCTGGTGCTCTGAATAAAACTGGCTATTGCATGAGACTTTAGTCCACTTCACTTTAGGGTTCCACTTTCTAGGTTCCTGCTGCAACAAATGGCGCCCAAATGGGGACCTGAAGTCAACTACAGGTTAAGAGGGTGGAGTCCTCCCAGAATAAGGTGAGTGAGCATAATGGGGCAGAAACTAGGGAAGTCTTTGCCTTATGTCCAGCTTGTTCATCAGTTTTTTTAAAGAAAAGGGGAGCACAAGTATCAAAATCACAACTGTTACATTGCTTGCAAGCTGTTTGTAATTGCAAGCTTTGGTTTCCAGAAAAAAAAATGTTAATAAAGAAGTATAGAACAGAGTTTGAAAAAATATTAAAAAGACATATAAATGAGGATAAGATATATCTATTCAATTTTTGGGTCACCTGGAAATACTTAAGGAAAATAAGGAGATTTTCCTTGTGAAGTGTACAAATTTAGGAGGGCCTATGAAATTCCTAAGTTTCTAGTTACACAAAAATTATACATGATCTCTCTGAACCTTATGCTGATTTCATAGGAAGACTCAAAGATGCTATTGAACAGCAAGTTAAAGGGTAACAAATTCAAACATTATTATTATTAAAACAATAGTTTTTGATAATGCCAATGAAGATTGCCAAGAATTAACCTGGCCTCAGAGAGAGACAGAAATATTTTGTACTTTCTAAAGTCGTGTTGAAATATGGTGACCTCCAAACATAGAACAAAGTAATAGTTGCTTTAGAAACCTGTGCTGAGGTCCTTCATGAAGACCAAGTTGCCCATCAGCTACTTGTATGTGGGGGTCCTAGTCCAGTCCATGCATGCTCTTTTCTGGTGGTTCAGTCTCTATAAGATCCCATGGTCCTTGGTTACTTGACTGTCTTGGTCTTCTTGCAGAGTTCTTGTCCCCTCTGGGTTCTTCTAGCCTTTCCCCAACTCTTCCTCATGACCCCACCCCAAGCTCCACCTAATGTCTGGCTGTGGGTCTCTGCAACTGTGTCTGCTGCTGGGTGGAGCCTCTCAGAGGACAGCTATGTTCGGCTCCTGTCTGCAAGCAGAGCAGAGTGTTGCTACTAGTTCAGGAGTTGGCTCTTTCCCATGGGGTAGGTTTCAAGTCGGGCTAGTCATTGTTTGGCCCTGCCCTCACTCTCTGCTCCATCTTTACCCTTGCACACTTTGTAGGCAGGGTAGATTTTGGGTTAAAGGTTTTGTGGGGGCATGGGTGCTGTCTCTGACATGGACTCTGTTGCCTGTTTTTGATAATTTTCCCATAGCTGGGCTTCCTGTTGGGACTTAGTCCTGATGTGACTTGATATGCTAGGACAGGTTGTTGTTGGGGAGCCCCTTGTCTGAGAGGGAGGAGAAAGGGGGAAGAGGGTGGAAGAGTGGGAAGAATAACATTTTAATAATAAAAAAGAAAAGACAAATGGTGGCATATGTTTCAATTGTGGCCAACCTGGCTACGAGAGAGAGACAGACAGAGAGAGAGAATTGTTTTTTTTGTTTTTGTTTTTGTTTTTTTTTTTCTGCTGGACACATCAGGGCAGGCTCTCATGCTTCCTGGTCGCCAAGATAGGAACTTTCAGGATTCAGTGAATATTTTTATTGACTCCACTGTTTATTTATATTCTAATGACAGTTTATTGGATAGAATAAGAAAGATAGAAGCTTCGTAACCCTGGTTTGCATATCTTCATCTAAAATCCCCATCTACACAACACAAACAGGAAACATGCAGCCAGAAGTCTCAGCGGTGTAAACTCCAAGCTTCCAGCCAAGGGCGGGAGAATCTCATCCGCGCTGCCAGTGGCAAGCAGACAGCAGAAAAGAGCAAATTTTCCCAGTGACCTAGTGCCCCTCCACGCCCTTCTCTCCCCCAATGCAACAGGGAGAGAGAAGGCAGAAGGAGAAACCCCACTCCAGGAGAATAAAGAATAGAGGAGGGGAGCATTGAGGCAGAGGCCCGGCCTGTAAGAGCTCGGCCTCGGTGGCAAGGTTGCGCCCAGCAGCCCACTTCCTGAGCAGAGGGTCCAAGCATCCTCAGAGGAACCCAAAGGCCAAGCTCTCTTGGGAGGGGCGCGAACAAGGCGTGGCGCAGGTGCAGTGTGCGCCTGGGTTAAGCAAAGCCTGAAGCTCCGTTGCTATGGCTACAGCCACGGAAGGGAAAATGCTAAGCTCGCCCAGGCCTGGTGGGCAGCGTCACAATGGCGACGACGTGAACCCATTTCCAGGGCACGGTGGCGGCGGTCATGACTCTGCTCAGGAAAACTGAGCCTCAACGTTAACTGACCTCATATATAAATTAGCACATGAATGATAGAGATGGAAACTGACCTAACAGGAGAATAGGAATGCTGCAGAAGGCTTGTGAATGTAGAAAGGCTGTAATGGAAGCAAACATTTGATGAGACCCTCAAGGATGGAGTCTAGTAAACAAAGTCGGAATGGATGGAACATGAATAGCTTAGAGAAAGAAATGAAAGGAAGAGACAAGAAAGAAAAAGAAGGTTTAGTGTGTTCATTCAGCTGAGTTTCCTTCCTTTAAAAATAAAAACTGAATAAATTTTAAAAATTATTCAAATCCTATTAAAACATGACAATAACAATGATGGCTAGTGCCTCTGTATCTAGAGAGCAGAAGCAAGAAAAACCTGCCCAGGAGGAAAGCCAAGAACAGCTGTGGCTATTGCTGATAAAAATCTAAAAAGCTGCTCCAAACCATTGATGCAGAGAGTTGTCTGTTAGCCATAAAGCACAGGATAACCACTCCACAGAACCAAAGAAGCTAAGTAACAGGGAGGGCCGAAGTGAGGATGCCGAGTCTCCCTCGGAAGGGAAAATAGAATAGACAGTGGAACTGGATGAAGAGAAAGAATGGGGTGGGAGAGGGGGTGGGTTAGGAAATGAGGGAGGGGACCAGGTAAGAGGAGAATGGGGGTAGAGGTGAGAGGGCTGGGAGAGAGAGGGGGACAGATGGGGGTGTCTCTGGGACAAGCTGGAGACCTGTGACCGGGTAGGCCTCTGGCAGAATGAGAGGGTGACTCCAGCTGATACTCCTAGCAGAAGGGGACATGGAGACTGAAGTGGCCATCTCCTGTAGCCAGGCAGGACTTCCAGTGGAGAGAGGGCCACCAAACTACCCACAAAACTGTCTACCCAAAATCTACCCTGCCTACAAAGTGTGCGACACCAGCCAAAGAGCTTGCATGGACTGGACCTAGGCCCCCTACACATATGTAGCTGACGGGCAGCTTGATCTTCACGAGTATCCCCTAGCAATTAGAGCAGAGGCTGTCTCTGACATGGACTCTGTTGTCTGCTTTTGGATCACTTTTCCTCAGCTGGGCTGCCTTGTTGGGCCTCAGGGGAAGAGGATGTACTTAGTCTTGATGCAACTTGAAGTACCAGAGCTGGTTAGGAGGGGCTCCCCTTTTCTGAGAAGAAGGGAAGAGGGAAAGGAGAAAGACAGTGTGGAGGGCTGGGACCAGGAGAGGAGGAGGGAGGGGCTGGCTAGGGATGTGATGTGAATAAATAAATAAATTTAAAAAGCTGAAAAGTTGCTCCAAAGCTTTGGTGCAGAGAGCTGTCTATTACTGAAGCTACAGGAGATTAAAGTAATGTAAACAGCCCTCACAGCAAACAACCACACAAGATTAGAGGAATTAAATCCCCAAACAGCAGCATTGTGCCAGCTTTCCTGCACACACTTTTGCTGTCATGGGCGTGCCTTCTTCTATAGGAACTGAGAGTGGATCAGCCTATGGCAGTGAAGCTTTAAAAAACCTCCTGTGAAAAAAAAGGAATATTAATATATTACAGGAATTCTTTACAATCCTCGGGGGCAGGTCATAATTAAAAGAGACATTAAATCTTAAAAATTATTAAAAGATAAAAATGGAGGTGTACCAAGGGATATTCTTGGACTTTTCAAATTTCCTCTTAATTTAGAAAAAATGTCTCAAGGTGATATAAAATTTCTCTGCCCAGGAGGATTCTGCAGAGGCTGATGCACCAAGGACCATGCACGGAGAGGACCTAGACCCCCTGCTCAGATGTAGCCCATGGCAGCTCAGTCTCCATGTTGGTTCCCTAGTAAGGGGAGCAGGGGCTGACTCTCTCATGAACTCTGTTGCCTGATCTTTGATCACTTGTCCCTGGTGATGAGGCCTTGCCAGGCCACAGAAGAAGAGGATCCAGGCAGTCCTGATGAGACTTGACAAGCTATGGGCAGATGGCAGAGGAGAATTCCCCCTTTCAGTGGACTAGGATAGAAGGGGACGGAGGGAGGGTAGAACTGGGAGGAGTTGAGCAACTGGGATATGTAATGAATAAATTGTGGAAAAAATTAATTAAATTAAAAAAGAAAGAAGAACAACAATAAAAGACCATCCCTGTGGACAGGCCTGTGGTTTAAAGCATTTAAGCCTTGGAGTCTGTTTGGCTGAAAGGGTTGGAGGTAGGGGATATGTCCATCCTTGCAAATGGTTCCACTGAGGCATTCTGGATTTCACTTTAGCTCCTGTGGCCTCAGACCATCAAGGACAACAGGTAGAGGACACGGAGACACTGGAAGACACCAAAGAGTTAGTCATGCTATAGCTGAACAGCGAAAGAAGAAACTGACTTTATCATCCGAAGTCGTCTGCCCACCTGGGGCCAAGTGAAAGCCCTGCACACAGGGAGAAGATTCTGTACAAAGCACACAGAGCCCTGTTCACATGAGAGTCTTTCAGGGGATGCTGGCTGCTTTGACCTGCGCATCTGGGTTGAGTGGACCTCAGCAGGTCTACCCAGGTCCTGTTATCTTAGCGAATTATGCTGTGTTTGTACCTGGTTCTTAGGACCACAATAGACTCTTTCATCCATGTGAAGAAGGGACTACATTTGATTGCTTCTGGGATTTGAATACCTTCCTGCTTGCATAGAACATCATAAAATGTATCTTCCTATTAGAAGGCAAATATATACTTACATTTTATCTGACACCAAAATTAGTAATCATAGATGACTCTTCTCAGGGTACTCTCTGGACTTTCCTGATAAATATAATAATGTAACCAATAGTAGTGGATGTAGTTTAGATCTTGTCTCTTATGAAAATTATAAATATGTCCAGATGTCAGAGTGAAAAAGGATACCTTTCTCAACATGGCAATAGCATGTGAATTGATTTGGTTCCTCATGGAAGAAGAAATATTTCTTGGGAAATAGTCAATTGTGAAATCACAAATTATACAAGAGAACAGATTTAACAGCATTTACAAGATCTGTGAGGGGATTTATGCTCTGACATTAAACATCGGCGCGAGAGTCACTGTGTCTGTGATCTGCTCACTTATCAGCTACTCATACATCAGGCGACAATTAGAGTCATCAACATTTAGAAACAAAACAACTCTGGACACAATGCATTTGAAAATGAAAACGGAGCAGTCAGAACACAACCAAGAATGAAGCTTTGTGGGGAGGCTTCTGGGAGCTTGGGAGAGAACTGGAGGCAATAAAGAGTCTTGAAAGCCCAGGTCCTTCAGAGCGCAGATTTGTTCTTGAAATGTGCTTCTGCGCTTCCCTCAGTAGAGGAAAAGCACTGCACCCAGGAAGCAGAGAGACCGGTGATGGTGCGCACTTCACTTCTCCTTTTTATCATCCCTGCTCAGTCTGCGGCTCTGGCCCTCAGGATGGTGAGGCCCAGTGTCGCCTCCGTCTTCTGACCCCGAGCTGACCTGCTCTAGAAACTTCCTCACAGAGACACCCTGAAGCTGGTCTCCTGGGCAAGTCAAGATCCTGTCACGTTGACATGCGGAAAGAACTCCATACCTCCTCTCCTGTGGGTTAGTGGATTTAGAACATTTTCCATCTTCACTACCGAGATCTTACTGCCTCTAGAAAATCTCTCATCTGCCGGGATTTTGGTGCTGGTGCGCTTTCTGTGGTCCTCTCTTGTGATGATTGGTTTTGTTAGCTCAGTGCTCCTGAGGATCACCCCAGAGACCCTCTGGGCAGCTGTGAAGGCATCTCCAGAGAGGAATAATGAGGAAGGACCACTCTCAATGACTATCTTCCGAGGGGCAGCCCAGATACAGGCAGGTGTGGCAGGAAGGCAGCGAGGACCAGCCTGCTTCTACTCCCTGCCTGAGCATTTCTGACCCCATGCTGCCATCCTTTCTGAGATCAAACCCCCACTCTCTCAGGTTTCTGATATGGACTCACAGGACTCTTGAAGAAATCTCCAGGTTTTGAGCACCCGATTGGGGCTGGTGAGACTCCCAGCCTCCAGGGCTGAGCAGCTGCTGGTCCCCCAGTCCCTGCAGCACACATCAAGCTGCTGCCAACCTTCCCGGCTTCTATCACTTAATCCAGCACAGGAAACACCCTTTCTGTTCTGATCTTCTGGAGAACCCTACTTAACACACACTCAACCATTGATGGCATTATTAAAGATAATAAAGGTAGTCCTCCTAACTGGACATAACTTCGAGTTAATACATGTACATGTACAGCTAAAGGTACATATGAGTTTCTATGTTTAAGAAATGACATTGTCCAGCCTGGCTACAGTGGCATTTACAGTGGAATTATAGTGGACAATTATAAAAAAGGCTCAAAACAGGTCTGTGATATTGATATTTTGCATCAATTATTAAAACCCAGGGATGCTCTAGCCACAGGGATGGTCCTCCTAAGTAAAGAAGCTGCTTTTAAGAAGCAGGCAGGAGTTCTTGTGAGCACTGATTAACGTCTGTCATAGCTCTAGTCCTGGAAGGTTAGAGTTAGAGCAGCAGGAGGGACCCACAGTCAGGCGTCTTCTAGAAATGTTCCTTGTGAAACGCAGAGTTTTCTATCTTGTGTTAATGTTGTAAGTGTGGAGTGTCTTAGGGTTTCTGTTGAAGAGACCCTGTGACAATGGCAACTCTTATAAAGGAAGACAGTTAGCTTGGGCTGTCCTACACGTTCACAGGTTTAGCTGTATAGATCACAAACAAAAGAGAAACAGAAGAGTGAAACTTAGAAATGATGAAGAAAGCAAAGGATGGACCGTGTTCTTAAGGAGGTTGATAAGGGGCATGGGCTACAGATTTATGTGACTGTCATCACGTGGGGACAGCCGAGGGCTACTCAGTCCAACCCCTAGCAGGGTAGACGGAGGCTGGGTTCTGCTCGACTGGGAAGCACTCCTTGCAGAAAGAAACCATTCTTTCCAGTATTGGAGTCCCTTAGTGGAAGCCTGTTCCCAGCACAAACAACCCCATGGCTCCTCTTCACGGGGATAGACTGAGAGGAGCCTCCCAGCAGAAACACCTCTGGAAATGCCTATCTGGAAATGGCTCCTCCAGAGAGCAGTAAGAGCAGGGAAGACCCACAATGGGTGTGACACACCCAGGGCCGAGATGGCAGACGGAGTGAAAAGGAGGCAGGTAGCTGAACACTACAGTCCTCTCTCACTTCTTGCCCATCTGCCGAGACATGGGCAGTCCCAGCCTGCATCCTGCTGCCACAGACTGTGTGGGCTCTCTTGGCCGTGAAGGACTGGGAACTGTGAATAGGGGGACTAGTCACGACAATAGGTGAAGGGATAGCCACAGCTCTCCCCGGTGACCACCCAGATGAGTGTACCTGGTGCTGACCGTGGAAAATGAAACTCACCCCCACCCCACACTTCCTGCACAGTAGCGCCATGTCTCCTGCAGACACTGGCACCAGGTTTGTCTTTGCTGAAGGCAGAGCAACAAGAGAGACAGAAGCTCCAGGCGGCCACGCAGCTCTGTGGTATATTCCTAAAGCTCTGAGGAATCACTTGTTCCTCACCTGACACCTACTTCCCTTACACTTTCTAGCTGACACTTTTTCTTGTTCCTTATAGGTGTCCTAGATGGAACCATGTCATCAACAAATGCTTAACGGATGAACAATACCAGTTCAGAATTCAAACATAAAAAAATGCACTTCACTTCCTAGGAAATTTGAAGGAAAGGAAACAGGCAACATTCAGAGGAAGAAAACAGGAGACAAGGTTAACTGCTCAAGAGGTGTCAGAACAGTGTCAGAAAACATTAGGAGCAGCACACACAGGAGAGTCCCTGGAGCCATGGTGACCTGATGACTCACTCACCAGTCTAGAGGCTGACCAGGGGTTCTGCTGACAGGCAGTGTGAAGAGGTGCCAGGTTGAGCATCAGGGGAGAGGGCAGGCCTGGCAGAAGTCTTCTGGGAAAGGAAGCCAGAAGCCACAGGGTGAAAATGGATCTAGGGACACAGGGCCTCATTGGAGAACACTATTCCAGAGATGATAAACAGCTAAAGGAACTCCGGGAAGAGGGACTGGCGAGGTCACAGAACGCTTGCCAAGCTCGTGACACCCCGATCCCACCTCCAGCACCACACTAAACAAAAAAGCAACTTTGACAGGGCGGTACATACTTGTTATCCCAGCGCTGAGGAGGCGGAGACTGGGAGACCACTGATTTGATGCAGCCTAGCCTGCGTCCAGTATCAAGGCAGCCATTTCTGAGGACTGGTACAGGGAATCATCCCAGGAAAATGTCTGCCCTACACACACACACACACACACACACACACAGAGAGACACAGGTGAATATGGGCTCCTCTCCACTTCTAAAGTCTTGCAAACTCTGGTCACATGAGTGGAAGGGGCCAGTACTGAGTGGGGAGGGGGGCTGTGTTGACAAACTTGCTGTCAAATGTTCACATTTAACTTGTAAGTTACATAGCGTTCTAACACTAACACTCTGCATTGTTGTCCTATGGTACTGTATGGTCATAAGGGGTTTTCCTTTATGGCAGCAATCAATGCCAAAGCTCCATGATTTGTGCTCTCAAAGTCCTTGAATGGAGTCTCAGCTGGCTTGAGAATGACCCCGAAGTCACGTGAGCAAAGTCCCCTGCACCACCTCTCCTTCAGCCAGTCCAGCTCCCTGTGGTAACTGAGAAGTGCTGTTAAGTGATCAGCTGGAGCCTGCAGGGCTCTGTGGTAAGGGCGGAGGGAGCCTGTTTCAGGTAGCTTTCCCTGGGGCCTGCCTGCATGGCTCTTCTCAGACACCGACAGCATGGTGATGTCTTTCCTGTTCCGACACAGAAGCTCCCTGATTGAAGCTCCCTGAATTGCGGAAACTCCTTGTTGATCTGCCAGCAAAGGATCCGTGTTTCAACTTCTAACACCAGCGGCACACTGCTAGGGCCTGCTCACCACTCCATCTGAGACTTGTGTTTTCTGGGATTCAGGCCTTGGCTGACGCTGAGGCCTCCCTGGAAAAGCATGGTGGCCAGGCAAGCTGACATAGCAGCGGCTTCCCAATGCGGGGCTTCCTAGGCAGACCGACTTTGCACCAAGGTGCTGCACAGCCTTGGGTCACAGATCTGAGAGGGAAGTGAAGGTGTGTCTCGTGTGGCTGTGGGCATTCCCTGGTGGACACACACGCACACCTGCTTCCTTCAGAGCTCTTCCACCACAGGCTTAGTCCTGGGATGTGCTCTCAGGCCCTCTCCCTGCCTCGGGCTCACCTCAGGAAATGTCAGCTGAGGTCAGGCCGCTGGGATCTGGAGCCATCCAGGACATACAGATTCAGGCTTGTCTGCAGGTGGTACCCGGGTAACTTAACCATCGGAGGCTGGGCACAGCAGTGTTGCTTGCCTTCCCTTTATCCAGGGCAGGTGTGTCGGTCATGGCTGCTGCTGGTGTGGGCATCACACTCCAGTCCTTCCCCACATGCCCTGAACACCTGTGCTCTCCAGGAAGAGTCCACGTCTTTAGTTCCACAGTGGGACCCGGAGGCCTCCAGCTCCACGGGCTGGCAGCTGCTAGGTACTTGGCTCTCCAGGGACCGCACTGCCAAGACCACCCAGCCTTCGGGTAAGCCAGTCCAGAACACCTGTGCTCATAACACATGTCACCCCATGGCTGTGCCCCTTCAGCGAACCTGCCTGCCACAGAGGTTCACTGTGTATTTAAATTTCAGAATGCACCATCTGTCATTCCTTTTCTTTAACCTTCTGCTCTTGATCACCAAGCCTACAAACATCACAGGATTTCTTATCTTCTCCTTTCCTCACAAATATATCTCTTTTTAGGTTATCCTGGGCTCTGGTTACAATAAAACTGCCTAGAAGACAGGAAACAATTGCTGCCTTGGGGCAGACAGCCATGGGTTCAGTTCTTAGAGGTGCCACCCCTCCTGGCATTGTGGCATGGACTGGGCCAGTTCCTCTTGCAGGTACACATTTATGCTCTGACCAAGCACAGGGAGGTCACGCCTGTGAGGCGTATCGAAGGCTTTCCCCTCACTATGTAATCATCCTGTGTGGTTCTGAAGATGGTGTTCTAGTTCAGGCAGTGTGGCTCATCAGAACCACTGGGGCTTTAGAAGACATTTAAATCCAAACATCTGTGCCTCTGAGATTTTGATTGCATTAGCCTGGGGGGTGGGAGGGTGGTGAGTGTTTGAGTCTCTGCAGGCCACTCAAGATGCAGCCTGTATTGACCTCCTGAATCACAACTGATAATCAGTGGTCACCATCCTGAGGAAGGAAACAACACAGTGCTTCCTCATCCTGAGGAAGGAAACAGCACAGGGCTTCCCCATCCTGAGGAAGGAAGAAAACAGCACAGTGCTTCCCAATCCTGAGGAAGGAAACAGCACAGTGCTTCAGCCTGCAGGAAGAGAGTGCCAGTCACATGCTGCAGAAGCAGTTCATTCTTTGGGCCTCATCACCCAGGCTCACCATGCTGGAGAAAAGAAAGGATTGTGGGGTTCTCTGCTCTGACTAAAGCAAGGGCTGTGGCTCCCTGAGTTCTGTGGAGATCATATGCATCTCAATAGTTAATGCTGGAAATACTTATTTTATTGTTTTGATTTTGGGGAATTTTTGAGATAGTGTCTCTCTATGTAGCTCAGCTAATGATGTAGTCCAGACTGACCTCAGACTCAGAAATCCTCCTGCTTCTGCTTCTCAAGGGCAGAGATTATAGGCATGGTTAAAAAACCAAACTGTTATTTAAGATTTATTACCCAGATACTCTTCAACATAGCTGTATACAAAATTTGATGCAAAAATAAGAGCATTAAAAATGGTTTAAATAAGTCAAAATAATTGCATGCATGTGAAGTGATCAAGGAGAACCTGTAAAAGGTTGGTATTTAGTTCTTTACAATGCTTTCAAGTAAAAGTCAGTTACATGGGTATTAACACGCACTCTAAAGAAATTCAAAGCTATTTTGAGATAAAAGTTAGGAGTTTACCATTATGCATAGAAGAAAATTCACAATGTTGTCATTTGCTTACCGAGTCCACAAACTGTCTCGGTATGGGGAGTCTGTAACTGAGCTGTTCTGAATGTAAAAGGTAACACTATACCCAGCAGAGCAAACACTTGCCAGCAGACAGCACCCGACGAGGGGCCAGGCCACCAGGGAGAAGAAAGGCTGCCCACTGTGTAGCTGGTCCAGAGGCTGTATATCAAGAGTCTTGAGGCTTCTCGTCAAACGCAAGTGCGTGGCTGTTTTTATTATTACTACTAATAAACTTATCCACTGCACCAGAGGAGACCGTGCAAACAACCAAAAATAACCACTTAAAGGAATTACTGCTGTGTTTGGAAATGTTAAAACTGTTCAATAGGCTGTTTGTTCTAGAGCATACACACGCATTCATCAAAGGCACCTGGTAAAACATCACGGCTCACACGCAGCGAAGCCGGCAGGTAGCATGAAAGCACTTTGTATTGCTGCACACTGTGCAAGGCACTCCTCTAAGTTGGTTATTCCATTCTAGGCTTCACTGTAGCCTAGACATTGTTGGCCCTGTTTCACAGGTGGGGAAACCGAGGCTAGGAGGTTTTACAGAAATTCAAGACGTGGTTCAGGAGTGGCAGCAGCAGCTTCACCTGGAATCGAATTTTAAAAGGTGGCGATGATGTTAGAGTCGCCCGGGGCAAAAATGAACTTGGTCTTTGGGGGTCTAAGGCAGGATCTGAAATGTGTGCCCTAGCAAGCACATGGTAAAACTGATGTTTATGGATGGACAGGATAGAGGGCTATCACACGGTAATACTGATGTCTATGGACAGTATGGCCTGGGGCCTGTGGAAACGGCGTGAGGACCAGAGTTCAGTTTCTGACACTCCATACAGCCAGTGTGGTAGCACACACCTGTAATTCCACAGCTGGGGACAGGAGCTCGCTGCTCAGCCAGGTGAGCCCGCTGGGTGGATTTCAGCTCCAGTGAGGGATTCCGAGTTTTTTAAAAGGAGCAAGAAGAGGCAGGAGGTGCTGGCGCAAGCCCTTAGTCTCAGCGCTCGGAGGCAGAGGCAGGGCTGCTGCCTCGGCTGGACGAGTGTGACTACTGTCTGCTTGGGCTCATTTCTCTCTGTTAAGAGGAAGAAAGAACCAGAGAGTGAGCAACTGTGACATTAATATGGCTCTCATGATGAGGCATGGTGCCAGGAAGCACCCGCAGCCAGGCTTTTGACAAGTTAGGAGTTCGGGAAATCGCAGTGGATAAGGGGGGCTGAAACTCACGCCGCTGGCTTGCTCTCCTGCCTGACTTTTGGTCTAGGTGTGAGGTGAGGCCTAGCCTTCTGACTGGTGCACCCATTTCAAACCCAGAGAGACTCCGCATCTCCAGGCTCCGGGTCTCAACGACCTGACTCAAAGGTGATGTTCCCTGCGACACTGTTCAGGTCCAGCTGCTGACACACTCAGCTGCAGGTGGGTGTGAGGTTACTTCTGACAGGATCAGCTGGGCCCCTCCATGGGCAGCGGTCCCTGGGTGCTTAGCTGTCCCTGCCCACTGGCCATTGGGTGACTGACGCAGGGTGGAACACGGTATGGGTGGATGTATGGTGCTGACAGAGGGTGTGTGGGTGCCGCCATGAGCGGCCGTGCCAACCAGCCATCGGAGGCCTTGGGGATGAGACACACCTGCCAATCCATCCCCAACCAGAGCTAGAGGCTGTGCGGAGGCTTCCCAGGGCCCCACCCCTGGGAGACTGTCCACGGCCACCCTTGGGAGCCCAGGAGTTCTGGCTCCCTGACCATTCCCAGAGTGAGTCACACTTGTGTGGAGAGGACTTGTTGCTGTTTCAGGAAACTCCTCGTGAG
This sequence comes from Pachyuromys duprasi, assembly GCA_028658305.1. Taxonomy (NCBI): domain Eukaryota; kingdom Metazoa; phylum Chordata; class Mammalia; order Rodentia; family Muridae; genus Pachyuromys; species Pachyuromys duprasi. Next base: position 1,448,206 of record CM053761.1, read on the forward strand.
ACTGAATAACAAATTCCTAAGTGAGAATCTGGCAGGCTGGGGCACTGAAACCCGAGGCCCCGGGGGCTGTGAGCAGAGAGTCAGCGCTGACTGGCCTTCGGGGAGGTGGTGATGGAGAAGGGCTCCATGCTGTCATGCCTCGGGATATGTGGCCAACGCCCGTGTATAGAAAGGGGTCTCCTTTCCATTCACAGGGTGTCATCGCTAAGCCGTGACTGTCCGGAGCCCACGGATGACTTGAGTCTCCAGGCACCTCCTTCTTTCTGATGTCTGCTTTGAGGTGTAAAGTAACTCCCTCCTGAAATTTCTGGGCGTTTCTCTGAGGCTCTTGCCTTGTTCTTCATTACCAGACACTTTCTGGAAGTTTCATTTATGTGGCTTTGGTTACGGGTCCCCAGCCTCCTGTCAATCAGCTGTGTCGGCCTGCCAGTGCAGACCCCTCTTTCATCACCACAACCCTGTTTGGAGTCGGTCTTGCTGTTCCATAAATGTTCTCTTCACCTCCACCAAACACTTCTCTCTTCACTTCACACGAGAATGCCCATGGCAGTGGTGGCGTAGAGCGGGAACCTTTCTACAGAGCCTGGGAAGCTCTGAGGAAAAGCTTAGTCACCCATGATGCCTCTTTAAACTCTACCACTGCGTGAGCCTCCAGGTAATTACTGCTAACCACGGTGCTGGTGGCCTCCTCAGCTGACCTCCTCACAAAGGCCAAGCCGATCCCAGGGTGCTGGGCTCACCCAGAGAGGACAGGCGACATCAGGCCTGTGTACATTGACTGTAGTCCTTCCTCACATCACGAGGAATGATGGACTCCGCAGCATGGACTATTTTTTCCCATGCCACCCTCTGCCATTTCGTGGGCACTCCTGAGGGTCCAGTTGCTGTACGGGGCCGGTGTGACCCTTGAAACCTGAATTCAGGCCCAGCCAACACATTGCTGGTTCACTGGTGGCCACAGTAACGGAGTTTCTTCTCTCACTCCCTCAGCCTGCCTTTCCTTGTTTCACAGTCACACATCACTAGAAGCATGGAGACTCCTTACGGTGAAGACCAGCACAGATTGTATCTTAAGAACCTTACTGATGTTTTTCCCAATAAGATAACCTCAGTGGTCAGCTTTTTATCCAAAAAGTCCTTTCCTATCTTTTGAAGTGGACAGAAGGCAGCGTCTTGTCCCGCTGGGCAGCCTCACCTCTGGGGCCGAGGAGAGCCGAGGGGCTTCAGGGGAGACACTCTGAACCATCTTCTCAACTGTTCCCAACCCAGCCTGTAATCAAACATCCGCCACCCAAGGGCAGATGGGAACGCCAGCCTCTCCCCACCAGGACTCAAGGGCTTCCTTTGCTGCTTAGTGGCTTGATCGTTCATTTCACATGCATAAAACAGTGATTGGCTACTCACTCATTTCTTCTACTTATAACACACATGCATATGATACAAAGTTTTTTGTCTTTGAATCTAAAATAATGTCATTTTTAGACCCTCTGTAGCTGGAACATCCAAACTCATCAATTGCCTCTCCCCCTTCTGTCCTTCCCCTATCAGTGGGATGGAAGCAGTAACTGGCATTTTACTATCTGTTTTTAAACTCACACCTTTCTGTTCTCCTCTTCTGTCACTGCTGCTTTGTGAGGGACATTTTCTAATATGCCTTTCGCTACCTTTACGCTTTCTTTACTATGTTTCTGGATTTGTTTTTTTTTTTCTTATTATTGTACCAGGAATCACAATGAGCACATTAATACCTTCACTGGCAACAGGCTAGTTTGCTTAGTCTGAATTGTTTTTCAATATTTTGCAAAATTTGCTCCTTACTTTGTGTGCTGGCTATTATTTTCATACAGATTACATATCTACCCTTCACGTCCCCACCACTGGCATTTATAATCACTGCTTTATGTAACTGTGTCTGATGGCAAGTGGGAAAAATAGTTGCATACAAAATACAACTTTTTTCTATATTCAGAGTTAATTTTAGCTGTTCTCAATATTTACTCATTTGCTCGAGCTACCGTGTAGTTTTCCTTTGTTTTAGCTGAAAGGTTCATTTAGCATTTCTGGCAGCAGAACAGGTATCTGGTCAGGGGGACTGTTGCTGTGATGGAGCACCATGACCAAAAGCAACTCCACTCACAGCTCCAAACCACAGTTCATCTTCAGAAGTGCTGAGAGCAGGACTCCAGCAGGGCGGGAACCTGGAGCCAGAACCGAGGCAGAGGCCATGCAGGGCGCTGCTCCCTGGCGCCCCTGGCTCACTCAGCTGCTCTCTTACAGAACCCAGGACCACCAGCCATAGGAAGGCACCACAATGGGCTGAGCTCATGCCTGTGTGGATGGGAACATGTTTTTGTTTTGGTCCCAGGTGTGGAATGTGGGACTGATTCAAATGGTTCACAGCAGCAGATGATTCGCCCCACGCTGGCTCTGAGAGGTGCTCTTCGCCAGCTGCAGACAGTTAAAATCTGAGGACTCTAAGAGGCAATAGAGGCCAGAGCCCAGAGAGAGCTGAGTTAGCTCCGGGAAAGAACAAGGCTGCTTGTGCTCTGCCCTGCTGCTCCTGGCTGCTGCCGATGCAGTCGGATGAGAAGAGGAATCTCCTGAAACAAGGACTGGACTTTCCCCAAGGAACCCGACGACCCTAACCAGCAGGAAGCAGCTAAGAGAACTTGCCTTCTCTCTGCACTAACTTCCTTCCTCTCTGACCAGGTGTTGGGGTATTGGAAGAGATTGTGATAAAGAAGGGGAGAAGAGGTATAAGAAACGTAAATAAAATAAAATAGTTAAAAAGTATGCCAACACTGCCTACAGCCAGCTCTGAAGGAGACATTTCCTCAGCGGGGTTCCCTACTCTCTGACGACTTCAGCTTGTGTCAAACCACATGAAACTGGCCAGCATAATAGGCTTGAATGTTCTCAGTTCATGCTTATTTGATGTCTTATTACCTCCTACATTTTCAAAGTACATTGTTCTTTAGGTTATTTGTATGATTGTTTTAGCAGAAAACAGAATTTCTGAATGACAGCCTTCAATGTCAGCACATGACCTATTGGCCCTAGGGGGTCTCTCATAGGAAATTATCTTATTGTATACTTTCTCATGAGGCCAGTGACTTCTGTTTTGTTAAGGGTCCCCCTGACTTGACAGAGATAGTCTGGTATTGAGGCTTTTTGAACTCTTGGAGTTCACTGGGTTTCTTATATGTGTATATTAATGATTCTTAACAAATGTGAGAAGTTTCAGCTATTCCTTTTGGAGTGGTTCCCACCCTGAGGGTCGAGGCCCTTTTAACAAACCTCTATCTCTGAAAACATTTACATTGTAAGTTATACAGCAGCAAGGTTACAGTTACAAAGTAGCAACAAAGAGAATTTTCTGGTTGGGGTCACCCCAGCATGAGGAACTGTATGAAAGGGTGGCAGCCAGGAGGGTTAAGAGCTGGGCTGGATATTATTCTGTTCCCCTCACACCAGCTGCATCTTCATACCTGGTTTCCATGTGAGTGTCTTGGTGGTGTTTGTAGTTCACAGAGGATCCCCCTCTCTTTCCTTCTCCCCTCACACTGGGTAATAGAAATTGATCTTCTGTCCCTGGCTCTTCCTTATCTTCATAATCTGATTCTGAGGCTGTCTAGTGATTATTTAATTTCCTTATAATTTCAACTTGTTCCTTATGTTTTTATTTCTTTAGAGATGTTCTCCAGGCAATAAGATGGCATGTGCATCCTTTATTTCAGCTCTTCAGATACAGTTTCTTTTTCAAAGATTATTTGCATTTTCCAATGTAAAGCCTTTATACAGTTGAGTCCAAAAGTCAAGCTTCCTTTTGGTCACTTTCTCTTGATTGATTTTTGCATGGTGATATTGGGCAGGGCAGGTTGGGTCAGGATTTCGCAAAATCATATTCTGCCCCCTCTGCGTGACTGTCATTGCTACCAAGGAGTGTTTTATTGGTTTACTGACTTTTTTGAATGAGTTCTGGAAAGTGTATACTATAACATTTGGCAGTCAAAGACTCAACTTGGTATGCTCAATTGTCCACTAGTGACTGGGCGGTTATAATGACTGCATTGCCCAGCAGTTACTGAGAACTTCTTTGTGATTTTACAGTCGATTTCAACACGCAAACAAGCACTTTTACAACTCTTGGTCTAAACTACCAACTTTCACAAAACATCACATTAGCCAGGGGTGAGATTTCAAGGCCTTTTGACTTTTCTTAGCATGTACATAGCTGTGGAGATTGTAAAGCCCTGTATGTCTGTGTGTCTGTGGTCACCTAGATCCGAAGGAGCAATCCAGATATTTGCAAATCTCCCTACACACATATTATTCTCCAATTTTTATTCTTAAGCACTTTCCTTGACCTCTTGTTTATTCTAACTTCTATCTGCTTTTTAAGCGACAGGTCCCATTAAACAATTGCATTTGTGTTTTTGTTTTGTTTTGTTTTCCTCAGCCATCCTAGGAATGTAGCTGTTCACTGACATTGAGTGAGCTCAAATTTAGGTAATACAGACACAGCCTTGCAAGTGGGGTCTTCCAGGAAACCACTAGGGAGGGGAAATCAAAATTCTCTGGGAATGAGGTTTTGGAAGCTCTCCAGTCCCCTTCTTTCCCATCCAGTGGTCAGCAGATTGCTGGTTTTCACTGTGATTATGGGCTGTAAGCCTTCAAAGACCATGGCGTCAGGAAAGGGAAAATTGGACAGTGACAAGTTAAAATGCTACAAATCTCTTTGTCATTGCTGAGATCCCAGTTTTTCAAATAAATGTTCTATATTTTTATAAGCCTTTGGTTAATTCCACAGTTCTGAAAGAATCAATTCTGATTATTTTAAAAATCAGTATTATTGTTTTTCTTAAGGAAGAAAATATTTTGGGAAGTCAGGTCCATCAGTTACACTAACGTAACTTTGTCATTTGATTTTCAGAAAAAAAATGTATCTCCCTAAAATACCAGGGTGTTCATAAGTAACTATAAAATATGATGTTGGAAAGGCATAAATGATATATTTATATTCCATGTCTATTTGCTATGAAATACCTACGGAGTTTTAGGACAGAAGTTAATGATCTCCACGAAGACACAGGCTCCTTCTCTTTACATAAGTCCCTTTACTGAGCTGTGCTTCTCCCTTTTTAGTGAGCTTCGAACATGTACTTCTCTTATAGAGATGCTATCCCTCTTACTGTCTGTTCCTCTCAGTTCTTCAGGACTCAGACTGGATTCTTATTCCTTTAGGAGACAGCGCTGCACAGTCAAGTCTAATCAAGTCAGCTGGTTCTGGGTGAGTCTCTGACATCTCGTGTTTCCATAATTACAACTACAAGAAGTTGTAGCTGTCCAGTAACTGTTTATATTCCTAATCACACTTAAGTCTTAGAGAGAGCAATTACCAGAGGACCCAGAAATAGAATGATGAATCAGGAAGAATGTTAGATCTCGGAGGATGTGTGTTAACTGTCCAGGAGGAAAGGCTCAGGGTTTTAAGCCTGAGTTTGGGGGTGGGGAATGTTATAGTTTGAATCATAGATAGAAATTTTTATACTAGATGGATTGGAATTTATGATATCTGAAATTTGAGAACACTTGCTGACTTAAGAATGTCTGGGAAAAATAAGGACTTAGTACAAGATTTTATCTGCAAATAGCTAAAAACAACTTTCAAAATGTGCTTAAAGGGAATAAATGAACTTTTCCTTCTAACTAACTGGGCCTGTGCTTTTAACCAACAGACTGTGGAATGGCAAAGGGTTCATCATGCCTGGGACTTGGAAAGAGTGTGTGAATGTGAGATCAGCTATGGGAAGACAGAAACAACAAAACAAAAGCAAGAAGTATCAGTGGAGACTTAGGGTGAGGGTCCTTGAGGGTCCTGGTGGGGCTGTAAGCTAGTGCAGGTGCTCTGCAAACAGGATGGAAATTCCTCAGAAGAGTGAAAACAGACGACTATATAGACCAGCCACCCCTCCTGGACATACATCGGAAGGATGCTAAGTCACACATTGCAACATCCATGAGTGTGCTGCACTCTCACAACTGCCCCGTCATGGACTCGGCCTCTGTGTTCTCCATCGGGCAGATGGACGGAGGAGAGATTTGATAGACGGTGGAAGCATTGCTCAGTCATGAGGAGCAACTTTGAGTCACTTGTGGAAGCAGGGTGAATCTGGAGATCATGGTAGGTGAATCTTACCCTGACTCAGGAAGCAAAGTATGTGTTTTTTTCTAAGTGCAGAGTTTTTAAAAGGCTTGAAATCAGAAGTGGATTTGAAAGCAGAAGTATTAGCGATGGGGAGGTAAATCAGTAGGAGGAGACAAACACCATCAAAACACCTTATATACCCATATAAATATGTTAAAATGCAACAAATTATTTTGTACAATTAATCTACAGTAATCAAAAGTTTAGTTGCTATAGTTTGAATCAGGCTGAAATGCAATTGTCATTACGACAGCCTTAAGGAGTGGGTCAGTGAAGGGACTGGATTAGCACTAAATCCAGGGAGCAAGTTATGATGAGAGTGCATTTGTTTTAAGTGTTTCTTCTCATTTCCCCTCTTTCTGTCTTACATTTACACCACATTAAGGCACAGCATGGAGATCTGAAAAGAGGCTGAAACCAAGAGCTTGGACTTCACAGCCTCCAAAATTGTAAGAAACACTTTTCCTTATCAATTATTCAGTCTTCAGTTTTCTGTTACAGTGAGGTAGCCATAGAACTAACTCTCTCTCTCTCACTCTGTGTGTGTGTGTGAGAGAGATAGATAGATAGATAGATAGATAGATAGATAGATAGATAGAGAGAGAGAGAGAGAGAGAAAACACTGAGTTGAACGAAGAATGGTGTCTTTACATGCCAACAGTTGCCAGGAAAAAAAAGTGCCCACTGCTAGGGAGCTAAGCATGGATCAGACTCCCTGCAGCTCTCAGCAAGACTCTGAGCATTCCAGCTTGCTCTCAGACTGAGAAACAGGCCTTTGCTGTGAAGCTGCTTATTCATGATACTTTGTTTCACCAGGACCCTTCCCTTGGTTTGGGATATTCTTTGGATTTTTTTTCCCTTTTCTCTCCAGGGAGTCAATTCCAGGCTCTCATAGGGCTGTTCTCCATGATACATTCTGGAGGTAGTCTGCCCTAACTTTACATTTTAAAACAAAAAACTGTTCAGCTCTTTCCCGGGGTCACTGTGTTGGAGCAGCTGACTGCATCTTTTCTCCAGAACCATCCGGCACTTGTGCATCTCCTTACTTGGTCAACCAGGCTGGCAAAGGGTGTGTGGAAACGAACCACATGGGGGATTGCATGGTTTCAATGGTTACACTCAGAATTTAAATAACTGGCATGGTTTCAAAGCCATGCTCTTCCTATTGAGAACAAGTAATAGGGTCTTCTTACCCCCAACACCGATCAAGGGGTGTGGTCCAGAAGGGGCCTGGCAGAGAGCAACTCTATGTTCCAGCTGTTACAGATCACAGAGTCCCAGATAGGCTGGAGAAGACGAGCAGAAGAGTCAAAAGAGGAAATATCCCATTCTCTACTTTGTTCCAAAAAAGAACATGCTGTCCTCTTTAGAGAGAAGGATGATTGAAAAAGAAGTTCAGCCAGTGGCCATCTGCACTAGAGCAAGACAGAGCCAACCTGGACATCTCTGCCCCGCAGAGCCCAGCCAAGCCACAGAGCCGTGCTGGCCCAACTTCACACAGGCGCTTCAACTGTGCATGGAGTTGTATTAAAACGACTAAATGCCAGTTGGTGTTTTCTGTAATTTAGTTCAATCCAAACCACATTTATCAATGCTTCTACCTGGCATGCCTTCTGCCAACTGCTCAGAGATGAACAAGGCCAGGCATGGATGTTTGGTTCATGCTCTGGTGAGGGATATGACGTGTGCACTATGCCAGGTCTGAGCTATATTTAAAACTATCATCACACTGTGTCTGCCTCTATGTCTCCAGTGTGCAGGACCCCACGTGTAGAGCATCCCTGCAAAAGGCCTCCCACGGAGCAGGCCCCTCATTAGCATTAAGGAGTGGGTGTTTGCTGGGTTTGGAATCACCTAGGAGATGCAGCTCCAGGCACGCCTTTGACTGAGAGGGCAGGCCACTCTGAATGTGGACTGCACTACCCCAGGGACTGGAGGATGGGGTGCGGAAAGAGAGGAGAAAAGGGGAAGGCTGAACAGGGTGTCCGTCCCCTCTGCTCTCCAATGCGCTGAGACGTGAGCAAGCTCCCGCCACCATCTGTTCCTGCTCTGATAGAGTGCACCCTCAAATCACATGCTCTGCCACCATCTGTTCCTGTGACAGAGTAAACCCTCAAATCACGAGCTCTTGCCACTGTCCATTCCTGCGATAGAGTGCACCCTCAAACCATGAGCCAAAAGCAGCTATTCTCTTAAATTCCTTCTTGTCAGGAATTTCATCACAGAAGTGAGAAAGGTAACTAACTGTGGCTATGGTGACCCAGCAAAAAGAAACTTAAGTTTACTCTGCCAAGACGCATCTGGGAAAGATCGGGGCTTAAACACACAAGTGCAGTTGGTCAAAAAGTAGGGGAAACGGTTGAGATTAAAATTAGTAAAGACACATAGGTAAGCAACCATGGCTTGATTAAAGTAAAGGAATGTTTTTCCTCATAATTTATGCCGGGCACTTCCCATGTGGCCTCACCTCAGGATGCTGTGCCCAGCAGTCAGAAGAGGCATAAAATTAGGCCCAGTCCCGGGATGAAAGCATACCGGCCACATGGCCACTGGGAGTCCGAGAGTCAAGCATGAACGGTGAGCGCCTGGTTCTAACGTGCTGGCTGAAAGGAAAAGTATGTGTGTCATCCTGCAGCATTTCATCAGGAACACAGCAAGATCTGGCTTGTTTTCAGCTCGACAGAGGATGGCAGGAAGATGGAGGCCTGTCAAGATTCCCTAGGCCAGATCCAAATGTCACCTCAGGAGACCAAGCCTGGGCCTTGCTAACGCTTTCACACTGCGCTGAAGGGAAGGATCTTTACTCCCACACCCGGAACATGTAACCCTAGGTACCAGAGAATGCAGAAACATTTCAGGCTGTGTTTGTGTGAGTGCACAGACATGTGGGTGCAGTGTCTGCAGAGGCCAGCAGAGGGAGATCAATCCCCAGAGGCTGCAGTTAGACAGCTGTGGGCTGCCTTGCTGTGGTGCTGGGAGTTCAGCTCCAGTGGACATCAGTAGTCACTCTGCACCACTGAGCATTCTGTCCAGTTCTGTGAATTGTATTTGTAATTCTTTAAAATGAACACACCAGGTGCATACAAGAGACCCGTAGCCTACTGCATGGAGACACTTTTGGTTTGGGGGTTTTCTGTTTTCAGATTCTAAATTGTTAGTTTATTTTGAAAGTCATTTGTGTCTGAAGTCTAGGAAAATGAATATTGATTATGATCAAACTAGCATGATACTTATGAGCAATAGAAATTAACAAATTTGATTCAAATAAAACAATATGGATGAGTCTGTCAGAAGCTATTGTCAAAAATAAAATGCAGTTTGGAAGAAAATAATACAGTTCAGAAATTATGTAAAATACATATGTAATATAGCATAAAATAGACATAAGATATGTAGGAAGATGTGTGAATATGCAAGGAAATTAGATAAGTCAAATTAATCTAGAGTTTTTCCGTGTTGATGTGTTACACAGACCTGTGTGGACATTTTTGGTACTTCAGTTTTCGCTGCTGTAGTTTGTTCTATAAACTGCCCATGTCCCTGTGGTGTGCCACTCTAAGGAAAACAAGCTACAGAATGACAGTCTCAACCCTTCTGAGGGATTCTGTGTACATGCCACACTTTCTCTTCTCAGGTTTTATCTGCCATTAGACCTTATGCAGTTATATATGGAAATATTCGAATTTCACCTAGTTGGTTTTGTCAAATTTTCTTCTTAATTTTTGAATTTGAGTTAAAATTTTCTCTAAGAAAATTGTAAAACTTGCAATGTTTTCTTTTTTGATTTTTATTTTAAACATTTTAAATGATTTTTGTTTCAGATGTTTCTACCTTAAGCGTAATAAATGAGATTTTCAATGTTCAAGTCATATTTTAATATGTTTTTATGTTTGTGATATTTGAAAGAGTAGGGTTTATTTTAATCATCTCATATTTCTATTCGTCACCCCAAGTAAGACCTGTCCTATTCCCTATGCCTGCCAACTCCCCTTAAAGCACACCCAATGGCCTTAACTGCACCCCACCCCTTGGCCTCCATAGTCTGACCTGAAGTCCTCTGCTTTCCCAGAGCCCACACCAGTTCTAGGGACCCCAGAGACAAATGTTGGCAACTAAGCCCCAGAGGTTACACAGACCACAAAGAATTCCAGCAGACACACCCTACTGAACCTGTACACTCGCTGGTCACCAGAACCCCAGGCCACTCAGGCCAGAATACCAGAGAGAAAACAAACCAAGGCAAAGAACATCCAAAAACCATCCACCTACCAAAGATAAGCTCAGAAATCAGCATCTCAACCTATAATAACCCCAAACCCAGATGACTAGAGTCCAGCATAAGAGTACAATCAGCAGCAGCCAGGGCAATATGGCACCACCAGAGCCCAGCTCTCACACCACAGCTCCAGATCTTCCAACACAGCTGAAGCACAAGAGAATGGCCTTAAATCCAACCTCATGAAGATGCTAATGGCCTTTAAAAAGGAAATGAAGAAGCCCTGTACAGAAATACAGAAAAAGAAAAGTAAACAGGTGAAGTAAATGAATAACCTGTTCAAGACCTGTAAATGGAAACAGAAAACACAAACTGAGGGAAACTTGGAGATGAAAAAATCTAGGTATGTGAGCAGGAATTATAGACACAAGCATCACCAAAAGAATGTAAGAGGTGGAAGAGCGAATCTCAGCTGTAGAGCATACAACAGAACAAATTGTAATCAGTCAAAAATATTAAATATGAAAAGGTCCCAGCACAAAACCTCCAGTCAATCAGGGCCCCTCTGAGAAGAAGAGTAGGAATAGAGGGAGTAGATTCCCCACTCAAAGGCTCAGAAAATATTTTCAACAAAATAATAGAAAGTTCCCTAACCTAAAGAAAGAGATGCCTATAAATGTAAAAGAAGCTTACAGAACACCAAATAGGTTGGATCAAAAAGAAAAGCCTCTATGACATAATAATCAAAGCACTAAATATACAGAACAAAGAAAGAATATTAAAAGCTGCAAGGGGGAAAGGCCAAGTCACATAGAAAGGCAGAACTACTAGAATCACATCAGACTTCTCAATAGAGACTCGAAAAGTGGGAAAGGCCAGGGCAGGTAGATACATTGCAGACTCTAAGAGACCACAGATGTCAGCCCAGACCACTGTTACCAGAAAAACTTTCAGTCACTATAGATGGAGGAAACAAGATATTCCATAACAAAATCAAATTTAAACAAAATATATGCGCACAAATTCACCTCTACAGAAAACACTAGAAGAAAAATTCCAACCCAAGGAGGTGAATTACACCTAAGAAAACACAGGAAATAAATAATTTCATGCCAGCCACACCAAAAGAAGGGACACACACACACATACTACCACTACCACCATAAAAATAACAGGAATTAATAACCATTGGTCATTCATATCTCACAATTGGGGCTCAATTCCCCAATAAAAAAGACACCGGCTAACAGAGTGGATGCGAAAGCAGGATCCATCATTTTGCTGCATACCAGAAACTCACATCAACAACAAAGATAATTACCTCAGAGTAAAGGGCTAGTAAAAGATTTTCCAACAAATGGACCCAAGAAGCAAGCTGGTTTAGCCATTTTCATATCTAATAAAATTCTCATATCTAATAAAATGGACATTCAACCAAAAGTAACCAAAAGAGATGGGGAAGGACATTTCATATTTATCAAATGAAAAACCCACAAAGATTACATCTCAATTCCTCATGAACATTGATGCAAAAGTACTCAATAAAATACTTGCAAACCAAATCAAAAAACACATCAAAAATACCATCCATGGTGATCAAGTAGGCTTCATCTCACAGAAAAATCCACTGATATAATCCACTGTATAAACAAACTGAAAGGAAAAAAAGCACATGATAATCTGATTATATGCTGAAAAAGCCTTTGGCAAAATCCAACGCCCCTTCATGATAAACATCCTGGGGAGATCAGGGATACAAGGCACATACCTAACACAATAAAGGCAACATACAGCAAGCCTATAGCCAACACCAAATTAAGTGGAGAGAAACTTAAAGCAATTCCACTAAAATCAGGGACAAGGCAAGGCTACCCACTCTGCTCATATATAGTCAACAAAGTATTTGACGTTTTAGCTAGAGCAATAAGACCACTAAAGGAGATCAAGGGGATACAAAATGGAAAGGATGACATCAAAGTATCACTAGTCACAGATGTCACTATTGTATACATATGTGACCCCTAAAATTCTACCAGGAAACTCCTGCAGCTGATGAATACCTTCAGAAAAATCAGTAGTCCTTCTATATACAAATGATGAATGGCTGAGAAAGAAATTAGGGAAACAACATCATTCACAAATAATATAAAATATCTTGGTGTAACTCTAAACAAGCAAGTAAAAGACTTATATGAACAAGACTTTGAAGAAAGAAATTGAAGAAAAGAACAGATAGAAAGATATCCCATGTTCATGGATCAGTAGGATTAACATAGTAAAGTGGCCATCTTACCAAAAGCAATCTACAGCTTCAGTGCAATCCCTGTCAAGATGCCAACACAATTCTTTATGGACCTTGAAAGAACAGTTCTAAGCTGCATATGAAAACAACAACAGGATATCTAAAACAATCATTGACAATAAAAGTACTTCTGGAGGTATCACCATCCCTGATTACAAGGGATGTGCTACAGAGCAATAGTAATAAAATCATGGTATAGACATAAACACTGACAGGTTGAACAATGGAATCAAATACCAAACCGGGAAGTAAACCCACACACCTACGGACACTTGATTTTTGACACAGAAGCCAAAGCTATACAATGGGAAAAAGTAAGTATCTTTAACAAATGGTGCTGGTCTATCTGGATGTCTGAATGTAGAAAAATGCAAATAGATCCATATCTATCACCCTGCATAAAACTCAAGTGGATCAAAGACCTCAACATAAAACCAGACACACTAACCCTAACAGAAGAAAAAGTAGGCATCAGCCTTAAACACATTGGCACACCTTTAATCCCAACACCCAGGGAGACAGAGGCAGGTAGATTGCTGTGAGTTCAAGGCCAGCCTCATCCTCAAAGCTAGACCAGCACAGCCAAAACTACACAGAAAAACGCTGTCTCAAAATTCTAAAAATAAATAAACAAACAAACAAATAAATGGGACCTCATGAAACTGAATAGCTTTTGTCAGTCAAAGGACACTGTCAAAGGGACAAAATGGCACTCTAGAATGGTAAAAGATCTTCACCAATCCCACATCTGACAGTGGCCGATATCCCAAATATATAAAGAGCTCAAGAAAATAGACACCCACAAACCAAACAACCCAATTGAAAAATGGGGTACAGAACTAAACAGAGAATTCTCAACAAAGGAGTCTCTAATGGCTGAGAAGCACTTTAAAAAATATTAAAACACCCTTACCCATCAGAGAAATGCAAATCAAAACAACTTTTGAGATTGCATCTCACACCCATAAGAATGACTAAGATCAAAAACTCAAGTGACAACACATGCTGGAGAGGATGTGGACAAAGGGGAACCCTCCTCCATTGCTGGTGGGAGTGTAAACTTATATAGCCACTTTGGAAATCAATTTGTCAGTTTTCCAGAAAACTTGGAATAGATATACCTTAAGACACAGCTATGCCACTCCTGGGCATATACCAAAAAGATGCTCCGGCATATCACAAGGACAGTTGCTCTATGTTCATAGCAGCTTTATTCATAATAGCCAGAAACTGGAAACAACCCAGATGTCCCTCAATGGAGGAATGGATACAGAAATTGTGGTGCATTTACAAATGGAATACCACTCAGCTATTAAAAACAAGGAAATAATGATATTTGCAGGCAAATGGATGGAGTTAGAAAAATCATCCTGAGTGAGGCATCCTAGACCCAGAAAGACACACATGGTGTATACTCACTTATAAGTGGATATTAGCCATAAAATACAGGAAAACCATACTACAATCCACAGAACCAAAGAAGCTAAGAAACAAGGAGGACCCTAGGGAGGATGCTTAATTCTCATTCAGAAGAGCAAGCAGGATAGACACCAGAAGTGGCAGAAGAGAGGGAACAGGACAGGAGCCTACCATAGATGCCTTCTGAAAGACTCCACCCAGCAGGGGATAGAAGCAGATGCTGAGACTCACAGCCAGACTTTAGGGAGTGTACAGGGAGTCTTAGGAAAGAGTGGGGGGACAGAAGGACCCAGAGGGGACAAGAGCTCCTTAAGAAGACCAGGAGGTGTGAGGGATTTTAAAGAGTGTCAGATTAGAGGTGTGCCCACTACCAACAAGACAGAGGAGCAGTGTTCAGCAATTGGCTTTTATGGAAACATAAAATTTGGGGACACAACCAGGTGTTCTTTTCTCTTTCCCTAAAAGAATATGAATGTAAACTGAAGGAAATTTCTATAAAGAGACACGGATTGAGAAGTAACTAGGAAGCTAATGGTTACCTGTAGGAAAAGTCTGGCCACAGGTGGGCTGCTAAGCTACTGTAATTATATTTTAAGAGATTTCTCATTCTTCACTCCCAGTTAATTCTATTTCCGTGTGTCTTAATGATTGCCGACAGCCTCTAAGAGCTCTGATGAAGAGCTTCTTTGGAAAAGTAAAGTTGCTTTTGTGGAAAGCTGGAGGTGAGAAGGAGGAATAATGCTCATTTCATGAACAAAACTTCGAAAGTAATCCAAAGCGGCTGCATGCACAGCTGTGGCTGGAGAAGAGCTGTCCACATGTGGGAGCAAACGTGCAAAACTCGGTGCGGGGAGGGGTCTCGCTAAAGTGGCACCAGCCCCTGCAGGTGCAGCCCCCGGAGGGGACTCTGCAAGGCCAGCTCGCTGTTAGTCTGCCCTTTGCAAAGGAACGCCACTGTGCTGTTTCATTCCCTGTCCGTCTCTCGGCTACAGAGATGGCTTAGCCATCGAGTGCACCTTAGAAGGGGGAAGGCTGCAATCGGGATGCAAAGAAAGTAACTATAAAAAGTAAAGTTAAATTAAAAAAAAAGAAAAGTACAGCATTCTGGAGCACTTAAAAATGGGTGCAAATCAGAACTTGGCCCTAAAAAAGTATTGATTTTTGTGTGAAGGGAGTGTTTATACATGTGTTATGAGTGAATAAAATTTGAAGAATCTGTAAAAGTGAATAAATAAATAAAATAAAATCACACCTGGCAGGGATCTGTGCACAAGCTGGGCAGGAAGCAGCAGCTGCAGAGTCTCCCATGTTACATGATTTAAAGAGATGGATTGTGATACGGGTGTGGTGGAACACAACTTTTAACCCAGTGTTCAGTGGACAGAAGCAGGGGGATCTAGTAAGAACGAAACTGTGGAAACCCCATCACCACAGCGACGGGCTTGAAGGACCCGCCACCACGAACAGCTTTTTGTTTGTTTGTTTTTAGATGAGTCATCTAAAATATTTTTTAAATATAATTTTTATTTATTATATTTTTCATTCACTTTCTATCCCAGCTGTAGCCCCTCCCCCACTCCCTCCCAATCCCACTCTCCCTCTCTCTTCTTCTCCTATGCCCCTCCCCAAGTCCACTGATAGGGGAGGTCCTCCTCTCCTTCCCTCTGACCCTAGCCTATCAGCTCTCCTCAGGACTGGCTGCCTTGTGCTCCTCTGTGGCCTGGTAAGGCTGCTCCCCCTCAGGAGGAGGTGATCAAAGAGCCAGCCCCTGAGTTCATGTCAGAGACAGTCCCTGTTCCCATTTCCAGCGAACCCACTTCGACACCTAGCTGCCATGTGCTACATCTGTGCAGGGGTTCTAGGTTATCTCCATGCATGGTCCTTGGTTGGAGTATCAGTCTCAGAAAAGACCCCTGGGCCCAGATTTTTTGGTTCTGTTGCTTTGCTTGTGGAGCTCCAGGCCCTTCCAGGTCTTTCTATCTCCCCCTTCTTCTATAAGATTCCCTGAACTCTGCCCAAAGTTTGGTCTCAGCATCTGCTTTGATACCCTACTGGGTAGATTCTTTCAGAGGCCCTCTGTGGTAGGCTCCTGTCTTGTTCCTTATTTTTACCTTCTTCTGGTGTCTATCCCATTTGCCTTTCTGGATGAAGATTGATCATCTTACCCAGGGTCCTCCTTCTTGATTAGTTTCCTACAGGGTACAGATTTTAGTATGATTATCCTATATTATATGTCTAATATCCACTTATAAGTGAGTATATACTATCTGTGTCTTTCTGCTTCTGGGGTACCTCACTCAGGATGATCTTTTCTAGTTCCCACCATTTGCCTGCAAATTTCATGATTTCCTTGTTTTTCATAGCTGAGTAGTATTCCATTGTGTAAATGTACCACATTTTCTGTATCCATTCCTCAACTGAGGGGCATCTGGGTTGTTTCCAGATTCTGGCTATTACCAATATAGCTGCTGTGAACACAGCTCTTGACATGGGGCTGACCTCGGGCTCCAGCTCACTGCAGGGTCTCCTAGCCTCCTCTACGTTGATTTTCCTCTCAGCATCTTCAGGGACTCCCATCGCACTCAGAGTGTAGCATCTGGCAGTATCTCTATTCAGGTGGCTGCTCCAGAAGCGTTATTGTATCTGCAAACATCACTTATAAATATCTGAAGGTTGCTATGGTTCTCACTGGCGATGGCTCCTCAGGGAGAACAGGCGTAATTAAAGCAGGAAGGTTAGGGAAAAGCATTTAGTAAAAAGGGCAATGATTTTACTGAGAGGCCCGTGTGCACCCTGCCAGTTAGAAAGGGCTGTAATTTAATTTAATTCATGCTTGTTAAGCTCTCTGGAGCTTTGTGCTTGAACAGAAAATGTGGTAGAAATGTTAATAGCTACACATCCAGGAGCAGGAAGGCTGACACCCAGCCCCCCCCCCCCCCCGGGACCCAGGCACCCTGAGGCACAGTCCATGGGAAGGATCCTGCTGTGTGAGGGCTTAGAACTTCAGTGGGATGTGCGCCCTCCTCTCAGACCCCAAGGACTTGATGCCATGTATGTGATCAACAACACAGGAGGCCAGAAGTCGCTCCACTGCAAGCAGCAACTGGATCTCTCGGTGAAACACACCCAGAAAAAATGTCTTATTGCTCAACACATTCTTCAAAGCATCTTCAGAGGCTCTTAAAATTATATTCCAAGTCCTCGCTGCCGCAGCTGGCACCGCTGAAAGCTGTGGAGGAGAGCGAAGGCCCGTAGTCCTGTCTCAGAATCCGGAGCTCCTGGCCCCAGCCATTTTCATTTTGTGGTCTTCACTCAGCAGGGCAGCTAGCTGTTTTTAATATATTTTCGGAAGTTAAGTGAAGTATTTAAAGTGTTGCTGCAAAATGTATGAATCCTTATCCTTCATATTACATGTGTTTGAGAAGAAAGAGCACTGACTGTTCTCCCCCTCTTCCGTCGGGACGCAGTGATTTAAAGTTTCCTTTCAGCGGTCTCCATCCTTACAAGGGCCCTGTCGGTGTCGCTGGCCTAGCGAGGAGGCTCATGGCTCCCAGCCTGCTGCCCGCCAGCGCCCATGCTGCGACCACCCCGCAGCCGGGAGACGTCCTGCGAGTCCAGTTTCATGCCTCTTTGCCTTTGCTTGCAACTAGTTTCTGGTGACCTACATTAGCTGTGTATTAATAACCTCCAACTTAACAGCATAGGCCAGGAACCAGCCACAGGAGACACAGTCCGGGACTTAGCCACACATGAGCGTTACGAAGGTATATTGTGGGTTCTCTGGATGGAACACGACAACAAAGCACCAACAAAAGCTCACTTGTGAGACGCGTGAGAAAGCATATCAGACGCTGGGCAGCTCCACTGTCGCTTTACAGGTGAAAACCGAGTCTCCCTGACACTAGGGAACTTCAGCAAGAGTGATCACGAGGCCCCCCGAGGTCTGTCATCTCGGATGCTAGTGGGTTTTCTGTGTATGGTCTGGCTGATGTGAGAGTTTGGCGCTTTAATGGCCCTCTAACGCACACGTGCGAAAGGCCGGGCCTTAAGCCCATGTCAATAACTGGGAGCTGGGTGGAGCCTAACCGGGAGGCGCTAGGTCGGCCCTGCCCTCGTTCACAGCCTCCAAGCTCTCTGCTTCCTGGCAGTGAAGTGAGCAGCCTTGCTCCACCGGACTCTGCATGCTGCGGTGTTTCTCTGCTCACCACATTCCCAAACGACAGGGCAGAGGGAAAGTCTACCAGCCCCGAATAGGCTCTCCCTTTCCATAACTGTTTTTAGGCATTGCCATAGTAAACAAATTTTATTTTGCCTGATAGAGTCCTCCCACCGAAAATATTTAATTCATTCCAGCACTTGTGATAAAGAGTGAAGGGAGAGCCCTCAAAGTGGCAAAATTTCTTTGCCAACCATTCATCGGATCGGAGATGAATATAAAAATGCTCCCAGTCATTCAAGAAATAAATGGGGAAGTAAGTTTAGTGAACAGTTTTTAATTTAATGTTTATGTGTACAGTTTTTTATTGCGTATATGTCTGTGCACCAGGTCTATGCCTAGTGCCCACAGAAAGCATTGGGTCCCCTGGGACTGAAGTTACAGACAACTGTAAGCCACCTTGTGGGTGCTATACATTGAGCCTGGGTCTTCTGGAGGAGTAGTTGGTTCTCTTATATCAGTTATGCTTGGAAAAAATGCCTGCAGAAAATCATGCCATCTGAAAAACACTTAAAGAAATGCTCAACGTCCTTAGCCATCAAAACGACCCTGAGATTTCACCTTATACCCATCAGAATGGCTAAGATCAAAAACTCAAGTGACAACACATGCTGGAGAGGTTGTGGAGAAAGGGGAACCCTCCTCCATTGCTGGTGGGAATGCAAACTTGTACGACCACACTGAAATCAATTTGGTGCTTTCTTAGAAATTAGGAATAGTGATTCCTCAAGATCCAGCTAT
>CM053761.1:1467807-1490319 GCA_028658305.1 Pachyuromys duprasi
TAGTAAGGGGAACAGGAACTATTTCTGACATGAACTCAATGGCTGGCTCTTCGACCCCCTCCCCCCAAGGGAGGAGCAGCCTTGCTAGGCCACAGAAGAGGACATTGCAGCCAGTCCTGAAGAGACCTGATAAGCTAGGGTCAGATGGAAGGGGAGGAGGTCCTCCCCTATCAATGGACTTGGATAAGGGCAGGGAGGAGATGAGGGAGGGATGGGGGGATTGGGAGGGAGCTAAGGAGGGGGCTACAGCTGGGATACAGAGTACATAACCTATGATTAATATAAAAAATAAATATATAAAAATATCATGCCATCCATAAGTGCCCATCTCCAGTCCCCACACAGACTTTAAAATAAAATGCAAATGACTATCAAATATTAAAATATTTAAAGATGTTAACATCTTTAGCTATTTGAGAGATGAAAATGAAAATGACTTTGAGATTCCACATTACTCCAAGCAGAATGACTGTGATCAGTTAAAAATGACAGTAAATGCTGGCAGGAGTGTCGGTAGGAATGTAAACGGTGTCACCACTAAAGACACAATGACCACATGACTTGCTGTACCATTTCTGGCTATATAGCCAAAGGGATCTGCATCAACAGCCCATGGAAATACCCACATTTCCACACTTTTTGTGACATTATTCAGAGCAACCAAGGTGTACAAGCAATTCAGATGCCCACCAGTGGATAAACAAATAAAGAAAAATGCAGCATTAATACACAATCAAATTTACTCAGTCACAAGGAAGAATGAACTGTGTCCCTTCCAGAAAATGGGCAGAAGTGGAGATCAATATGTTAAGCAAAAGAAGCCATTCCTGAGAGACAAGTGTCATGTTTTCTCTCACATGCAGAATCTAAATTTAAAAAGTACATACCTATGACATGGAAGTAGAAGGAAGTATGTGGGCAGATGAAGGAAGCAAAAGTGGTAAGTGGGTTACACAGACACTGTCTGCTTCTCTCATCTGTGGATTCCCTATCTACATCCACCTATGCAGAACAGAAAATCAGGGGGCTATTGGTGAAGGAATTAAAGACAAGAATACTTCACACGGTATTAGGTTTAGGGTCTTTATTAACAGTGCCTCACAGAGGGCACAGCGCTTGGCATGAAGAGGCAGGGTGATCACATGTTTGGGGTGATCACAGTAAGACTTTGTCTCAAAACTACAAGACAGTTAAATCAATATATATAGACTTGTTGGGTCATGTCTTTGAATGCTCGACATTTGTGTGCCATCAATTCTTACCATTTTCTTTTAGTTATATCTAGTTTTGTTTCATACTTCATAGGCACAGCCAATATCAAAAGATTGTGTTTTCCTTGGGAAGACTTACCACACATGTCTTTATTCCTACCGTCTGCTGCTGCTTTGCTAGGCTATTGACATGAACCAGGTGTTTGCAAATCTTCCTGTTTTTGCAAGAGAATGATCTGCAGTGCATGGTGTGTTAGACCTTTGCCTCCCGGCTCTGTACATCTGTCTACACTGTATATTCTATGACACTATGTGTTACCTGTGCTGGCTGTATTCCTGGCTTCAGGTGAAATGGAAACATTTTGCTCTTTTACTGGATATGATATTCAAAAATCTTGTTCTGTACAGATGTCACTGCTACTTTGTGGGAGCTCACACTCAATACATGTTTGAGAGGTTGTGGTACTGTGATGTTGTTATACAAAACTTCTGTATTTATACACATACACACTCCTCTGTGCCTGGAGCTAACTGTCCCATTCAGTTTGTATCTCACTCATGTTTCCTGGAAAGTGTGTTTTCTACTAAACACAGAAATAGGAGCAGCAGAAGGCACACTCTGGGATTTTGCTGGTGTATTTATATTAAAATACTGAGTATGGAATTTCAGAGTTGCCTCTTTTGGGCAGGGCTGTAAATCAGGACAGATTCATAACTAGTGAAAGAGAAAAATAGTTTTCCTTTATCATGCAAATGAGTGCCAACACTGTGCGTGCCTGCTCACAATCTAAAGTCTTACATAAATCTGTGCAAGCTAAGTGTGGCCACCAGGCACCTGGGGGGGGAGGTGCCAAACTGTGCCTTGGGAGTATAGAATTGAGCTCAGAATTTACTGCCGCTTTCTCTGAGGTCCATTTTGGTCCTTCTCTTTTCTGTTGTGGTCCTCTAGGGCAGGCTCTGCTCTAAAGTGTGCACTTAGGATTTGTTCTCCATTACAGACAGCCAACTGACAAAGGGGTAAAAGCGAACTGTGTTGAGCTTGCTTACTCCACTTCAATGTTTTAGATTAAGGTCAATTTTAACTGCCTTCATTTAATAACCATTGCATAAGCACAAGGCAAAAGAGGTGGACAAATTTCAGGTTCTTCATAGGAAAGTTTACCTTCCAAAATGGTTGGCCTTGTGAATATAAAACTGAACCTCATTTAATTCTCTGATCACCTACTTGGCAAACTCCAATAGCTGGTGCTCAAGTGCTTGGAAAAATGCCTATAAAAACACTCAAAATTGATTTTTCAGTTTCTGTGCCAAAGATCATGCGTTAGTCATAAAAGTACTCTCTGACAGTCCATCAAAACCCATTCTCTTCCAGCTCTGCCCCCCCCCCCGTCCTACTGTGTTTAGCTAAGGGGTTTCTAGGTCCACACCAGCTGGGAGAAACTGGGTTAAGACCAGATTCTCCAGAATCAGTGGTGTTTCAAGAGCGTACACCAGAAGGAAAGAGGAAAGGTTCAAGGAACAGCGAGCAAACAAGTAACATCAGGAGAAAGGCTCGTGTTGCCATGGAGTCTGAAGCTCCGTGTGTGTCAGCAGGCTGCGGCTTTATCGTGGCCTTACCGCACAAGAAAGACGTAGATGAGGCAGATTCGTTCTTAGAAAAGGCATTTCTAATGAACTTCAAATATGCCTGGGTTGGGGCAGTGGGAAGTATTCAATGCTCTCAAATTTCTTTGCAAACCATCTCAGAGAGCAAATGGGAACAACTAGAGAGTGCTGCAGGACTCAGCAGAGGGAGTGCTGGTATGCTGAGGGCTTCACCGGCAAGCAACATTTCAGACTGACCTCAAGAAACACAAACGAGCCTTCCAGACTGATAATGGAGGAGTAGACAGAACAGGAAACAGCATCTTGGGAGGCTTTAGCCTAGTCATGCAGCCTTAATCCAAAACTATTGAGATGTGCACGTGGGCATCAAATGCAGACTGGTGAGCTGCCCTCATCCTGCCTGGCACCGCACCGTGCCAGAGGCTCTGCCTTCTGAACACAGCTTTGCTCTAGTTTGTTGAGAGGCTCATGTGTTGGAAACCTGGGGCCCACTTCCACCGGACATGAGCCTTAACTGAGGGTTTAGAGCCCAGCCCTTTTGTCTTTCAGTCTTTTACATTCTGGCCATTATGTAACAGCTTTAATTGCCATGTGTGCCTAAAGCACCAGGGCTGGCTACATAGAAACCTTCTCAACCAGGAACTAAAATTGACCTCTTATCTTTGCAAGGTTTTTTTTTTTTCAGTTTTTGCTGAGTATTGGAAAGCGGACTACCTCAGGCCCTCAGTCAATAACTAGCAAGAAACTATCTATTCCTCATTCACAGGAGAGCAAAGAATAATTGCAGCTGTGCATGGCTGTAAGCGTCTGTCTCTTAGTTTCAATGAGAGGAGGCAGCTGGCCAGCACTTTGATTTCACTTTGGCAAGACCCTAAATAGAAGATCTGTTTAAAATGTGCTGGAATCAGATTCAGAGTATGAGATGATAAATATGTAACATAGGGAAGCTGAGTCATTTCATAAAGAAATGAATATAGAGCTTTCAGGAAACCTTAAAGAGTTCAAACATTTCCTAGTTGTAGACACTGTGATAGAGGGAAACAGAAGCATGAAAACACCAAGGGTTTTAAACATGATATAGAGAAATCTGAATTTACCCCACAGATCGTGGTGGTCACTGAAGATGGTAAAGGAAAAGGATGATGGCAGGGGAGATGACAGTGAAGAGAATCAACTCAGATTCACGCTGGAACGGATCTAGCAAGTGTTTGTGGGGCATTACCAATGGAGCTGAGGGCACAGACAGTCTGAAAAGACACACAGTGACAGGTGACATTGTGGAGAGTCCAGCGTTTAACTCGTCAGGTTAAAATGAGAAACAGAGAAAAGGATGGGATTACAAGAAGGGCAAACCCGGAACAGATCATCATGGAATGAAGGAAGGAGGGACTTCAATGGGCTGAAGACTGGATGTTGCCAAGTGTGACTTGGAGAGTGAGAGGACACTGAGGACATGGCTTCAGGTTTACCAAGCACATGCTGCTGATTCATTGGATTCAGTAGGAATGTCTCAAAAGCCACGGGGCTGGGAAGTGGGAGGGTAAAGCCACACTGCTCTGGGTTTTCTAAGGCGATAAGACCAATGAAGCAGAGAGACACATTCACATCACTGTTTTTTGCAGAATTGTGGCAATAGCTGAGCTATGGAGCCAATCTAGCTGTTCACCAACAAAAGAGGGGAGAAACATGGGAGGTATATACAGAGTGGGATTTGACCACTAGAGTTAAGTTCTGCTGCTGGTAGGAAGTGGGGTACAGCTGGAGAGATCATATTAAGTCAACTAATACGTCAACCAGGAAGACAAATACTATGTTTTGGTTCATTTTTGGAGTCTAGATTTTATATAAATACATAAAATCATGTGTGCAAATATGACATGAAAATGGAAGTGAAACTCTCTGAGGAACAAAGGGAACTAATAGGAGAGGCAGAGAAAAGAGAGGGTTTGGAGACACGAGGGGGAATGTTCTCAACACATGGTATATATGTGAATAAACACTCAAATGTACGTTTTTAAATCAGTGAATGACTGGGAGGGGAAGACGACAGGAAAGCACAGGCTTTCACAGGGCTTTTAAATGGCTGTACAACAAAAATTAAAAAATTAAGTGGGAAAGAATGAAAAGTTTAAAGGCAATCCAGAAGATGGACTTGGGAAGCACATGTCCAGTGAGGGGCTTGTGTCTAGTGATGTGAAAGCCCTTACAGTCCAGTCATGGGAAGAACCATCACCCAACTAAAAGTAAGCAACATATCCAAACAAACAATTTGCCAGAGAATTTATGCCAGTGGCCAAAAAGCACCCCCAATGATGCTGGACACCAAACAAATCAGCTTGGAGGAGCACTTCGAATGCACCAGGAAATGGGTAGAGTCAGGAATCAGAAAACAAACATCAGTCACATAGAGAACTGGAACTTTCAAACACAACCGATGTTGTTGATGGGCTGGGCTGATGCTGGTGGTGATGGTGGTGGTGGTGATGGTGGTGGTGATCATAATGGTGATGCTGGTGGTGGTGGTGGTGGTGATGGTGGTGATGCTGGTGGTGGTGGTGGTGATGGTGGTGATGATGATGGTGGTGGTGGTGATGGTGGTGATGCTGGTGGTGATGGTGGTGATGATGGTGGTGGTGGTGATGGTGGTGATGCTGGTGGTGATGGTGGTGATGCTGGTGGGAGTGGTGGTGATGATGGTGGTGGTGGTGATGGTGGTGATGATGGTGATGGTGGTAGTGATGATGATGGTGGTGGTGATGGTGGTGGTGATGCTGGTGGTGATGGTGGTGGTGATGATGATGATGGTGGTGATGGTGGTGGTGGTGATGATGGTGGTGGTGGTGATGATGGCGATGGTGGTGGTGATGGTGGTGGTAATGATGATGGTGGTGGTGATGATGATGGTGGTGGTGGTGATGGTGGTGATGCTGGTGGTGATGATGGTGATGGTGGTGATGATGGTGGTGATGGTAGTGATGGTGATGATGGTGGTGGTAATGGTGGTGATGATGGTGGTGATGGTCCTGCTGCTGCTGAGGCTGATGGGCCTGTCTGCTGTAGCTGTGAAGAGTGCAGCCACTCAGGAAGCAGTCTAACAACACTTAGATAATTACACACAGGATTTTCACATGACTCAGCCATTTCACTCAAGAGAAATGGAAACGTCTATGGGTGTTTTCTGAGCATCATTGCTCAGGAAAGCCGAGGATGGGAGCACTGCAAACATCCACTGGCCCTCTGCAGGAATTAGGCATTCCCAGCTGTGGCAGAATGGAGAAATCTTGGAAGCATATGTGGAGAAGGTATGCATAGAGGAAGGCCACATACTGTGAGGCTCCTTTCGCAGACAAGTCCAGCATGAGGAGACAGACATAGAGGGTGTCTGACCTGGTGATGGGGACATTTCAAAGGATGGGGTTTGCCGGAGAAAGGGTACAGATTTCTCCTGGAAAATGTTCCAAAACCAACATGGTAGCAACCCATGAACTGGAAACCGTTGCATGAGTGAACTGTTCGGTATATGAGTAATATCTGAAGAAGTCAGATTTGAGGAAAGACAGTTGAAAGGATTTGCTGTAGAACCATCCTCTGCAGTGGGAGACCCCAGCAGGCCTGAGCTCAGGGGCGGGGCTGTGTGTGCTGAGCGGTGGGAGATAACCAGCTCCCCAGGAAGGTCGGCTTCGCTCACCCCGTAGGATCTCCAGCAGGATGCTCCAGCAAAAACACCTCAATGAAACTGACTCCTTTGAACATGAAACTGGTTTTCTCCTTTTGGAAAATTAATTTTTGAGCTACAAGAATTCTCCCAATGGTGATGGATAAATGAGGTGTTATTCTAACTAGAGAAATGATGGTTACCAAAAAGTGTCTTCTTACAAAATTATTTTTTATTTCTGAAACTTTGAGGGAAAATTTTTGGCTAGGAAAAAAGAAAAGGGGAAAAATCAAATCTCATGATTCCCACATAGTTGTTAACCACATCTGGACTGCTTTTGGCTATCAAAAAAAAAATCTAAGTTATCTTCCTACACTTTTAACCAGAATAACGGCTGCCTCTCTTGAGTTTCAGCAGAATTAACTTGTCACCGCATTTTCTCTTCCGGAATTGTATTGGCACCCTGACTCCTGTTACTGTCCACCGCAGCGCCTGAGGCTGCAGCACGGAGCTGGCCGTTAAGGACAGATGGCTCAATTTGGTAAACCCCTGCTGGCAAAGCCGCAGAGGAGCTGTGTGAATTTTGTTGGTTTTATGGTTTATTGCAATTCACTGTATACAGATTAATTTTCGCTTGCTCAGTCGTGGCTACTGTTTCACCTGCTACTCCGCAGAACCTGCAACTGTGGAGGGCTTTGTTTGTGTAAGCTACAGAGGTCTATCAAAATGGTTCCTAGGTGCCTCCCCCCTTTAAAACTGGGATGATCCAGCTTCAAATAATCCCTCAGAAGTGCTCTCCACACAGGCTGTCCAGATGTCTTGGGTGAGGAGCTATCACACTTCTCAAAAAAGGGCAGGGACCTTTGCGAACTTGGCTGCAGTTCTGCGGCCGTTAAGGGAAGCAACTTTCCAGTCCTTTGCGGAGGACCAAGGGAAACGGCCTGCTGGCCTCGGGTGTGAGAAGGCGCGGTGCTGAGCCTTCCGCGTGAAGATGCCAGGAAAAATAACTCCCTGGCTCTGGGAGGAGGGCCGGAGCCCAGCAGCCTGGGAACGGACCCTGCGGGCTGGGGACAAGGCCGCACCCCGGAGCATCTTCCTGACTTGGAGTGAAGCCTTGTGTCCAAATCACGCAGTTTCCCCCAAATAAAAACAAACAAGATAAAGATGAGAGGAGAGGAAGGAAGGACTCCGCTGAAGCAGAGGCGGTGAGTTTGTGGACCGGCTCCGTGCAGAAGGCTTCCAGAGACAAGGGTTTCCCTGAGAGCTGCCGGCTGCCCAAGCTCTGTCTCCCAGACATGAGCCAGGAACCCCGACCTGCTCCGTCTACTGCTCCAGAGCCCGAGCAGAAGGGAGAGCGAGGGCTGGGCTGCGGAGTCACTGCCCGCATCCCTGCTGGCCTGCGCTTTGTCCCCTTCCCCTCAGTCACAAAACACAAAGCTCTGCTATTGACCACCAGTGGCAGATTACCCCCAAACAGACCCCTCCAGATTTTTACAGGAAGAGTCTGAACACAGCAAACATACTCTGATATCAGCTGGTTCTTCGCTCTCTTGATCTCATTTCTTCTTCCTCTCCGTTTCTGTCTAAAATCATCCTGCTGGTTGATAACCTATCCATGACAATTATCAGTCTATAGGCTGGATCTCTCTGTGGGATTCGAGACAGGATCAGACATCACCCTGGTTTGCAGAGAACTCACAGCTTACTGGCACAGACAAGGCCTAAGAGTGATGATCTACCCCGGAGGTTTCCAGGGATTTCATTCTGCGGTTGCTAAGGGCCTACGGATGTCTGCAGACCCTTGGGGGAACAGTGAACTGGCAACTGGGAAGGCTTCCTGCTCCCGGAGTGTGGTCTAGAGGAAGACGTCAGGTGGTGATGAAATAAATTCAAAGCTTCTATCCAGCTTAAGGGTTAGAGAGAATCCCACAGAGGAGATACCTTCCCAGGACGCCGTGGGAGCACAGTGCAGCCAGCCAGTCAGGTCTCCGTTTGGGGATGCCGAAGATTTGGGCGTTTGCTCTAGGCTGGAAAGTTGCCTTTCATAGAGTACACACACAGTGTGAGGCCAAGAACCTCGTTAGGCAGAGGGGCTAGTCAAACCTGTTAGGAAAATGCACCGTGCTCAGTTAGGGTCGGGTGTGTCCCAGAGCTCACCACCGGCAGGGCGAGATCAGGGCGCTGCAGTGTGACCTAACAGCTTCAGAAAGAGAGCGGCACCGAGAATGGAGAGGGGGAGCTGCAGGGTGGCCCATTCTCAGCATGGAAGTCACAGTCCTGCTGTTGTCCTCGTGGGAAAGAGCAAGCTCCGTGGCTGTCGGGTGCTTCTTTCTGTCACTGCGGAAAACAGAAGAAAAGGAGCCCGACTCATTCCGGCTGGTTCTGAGTCTGCGATCCTGAATGAGGCTGAGCGACGTGGAGGGTCACGTGGCAGAGCGGGATGCTCACCTCAAGGCGGACAAGAAGTAGAGCAGAGGCAGGTCTCAGGTGTTGGGACAAGGTCTGTCTTTGCACAGCATCCGCTCACATCTGTCAGAGCTGTTCCTTCCAATCACACCTCTCCACAACAGTCTTGCCCAAGGGACCGCATCTTCAATAGGGAGCCCTGAGGAAGGGGACATTCCTATCCAAATGACACAGAGCAGCCTTCTTATTCTGGCGCAGATTACCCAGCAGAAGTGTGAGACAGCACTCAGGGAGGGAATGGAGGACTGCGGAGGAGGCCACAGTTAGGAGCGCGTGAGGCTCCTGCAGAGACCCACTCAGTTCCCAGGCCCACGGTGGAGGGCCGCAGGCCGCTGTAACTGCAGCTCCGGGGCTTCCATGTAGAAGCGGACAGGCCGGATCCACCTGCCCACGTAAGCTCAGTGTGCCCGGCTCTGCGGACTCTGCGGACCCAGCGAGCAGCACCTCCCAACAGTGGGAGGCTGGTGTCCAGGGACGCAGGAGGACTTAGGGGCTGGCCGCAGCTGTTTCAGGGGCCCGCTGCTCTTCCCAAGGCCGGGGTTTGTTTAGGAGAGGCCCGTCCCCTCGCAGGGCTTGCTGGCCCTGATGGCCTTTTGCGGTGAGCAGCAGGCAGGGGACAGACTTCCTCCTGTGCGTGAGAAAACTCCAAGACCTCACTGGGGAAGGAACACAGGAGCTGAGCTGAGCCTCTCAGGAAAGACTTCGTTCCAAGGGAGAAGGCAGCCAAGGCGCACTGCTGGGGTCAAAGCCCATCAGCCTGCGGGGAAGACCCAGCAGCCACTGTCTTGCTGCCTCCAGTATTTATGTGAATTCAGGGCAAATAAAAGAGCCCTCTGTGGGCAGGAGGTTGGGAAGGGTCTGGGCCAGTGGGTGGGGCAGAGGCAGCCTGGAGTGATCCTAACTACTGAGTGTCAAGAAAATTCAACTCCGTGGCCGAGGACAGGCCGATGTTTTAAACTGTTGGTGTTCAAGGGTTGACATGGGATCCCAGGGTCAGGAAGTGAGGTCTGCAGGGAATGTGCATGGAGGCAGAGATGAGCAGAGAGGGCAGCAGAGGACACAGAAGGGAGGAGAATCAGGGCCCATACAGGTGTGCACAGCAGCTGGAAAGCGTTGTTCCCCCTCCCCCCATCTGTGTCCCCTCCAGGTCCCTGTACAGACACCTGGAGCCACAGTGGCCCAAGCGCTCACTGCGATCACTGTCTGGCCATCCTGTCCTTTGGCAGGGCTGGCTGTGGAAAAGTTACACTGCGAGAAAATCAGCCTCAGGGAGACTTAGCCAGCTGTGTCCTTGCCGCCACAAGCTCCAGGAAGCTGAGAAGGATGGCAAGCCTTGATATGTGCTAGCTGTCCTGGAGTGCAGTCTCCACGCTGCCATAGCCTTCCTCCTCCGGTGACTTCCTTGGACATTTGCAAAGCTCAGTGAAACACTGCAGCCATGGCTGTCAGGAAGCCCATTCTGCTTTGACTCGCTGCTGAGGAAACACCCGCGGCCAGCCTGGGCTTCTCTCTTCTGTTTCCTTGGTTATCTTCAATGAGTCTTCCCTGGCCTCTTCTCTTGGGTTGGCTTTTTGACCCCTGTGGAAGCCTTTGCCTCTGTTGATAAAGGTAGTGATAGAAAAAAAGCCTTCATTCCTATGGGACAGAAGAGGACCTGGTGAGCGGTTGGATTGTGCTTAAACTGGGACAGATTCTCTGGGTTAAGAGGAAGGAGGACAGCGGGCAAGTGGAGGACCAGCACCGAGAGCAGATCTGTCAGCTGGCCGCATGCTGTGTGGGCGGTGGGTGAGGACAGCGGCCTGGCACAGTCCTTCATCGAGATCTGCTTTCCCCTCAGTTAACACAGGAAACCGTCTTCCGGGAGTCTTCCCTTTTGTTTAGGGAATCCAGAAGCAGCTACCTAAGATGCTGAAAGTTATGCTGTCTGGCGGGATACTGACTTCTGTCAAGAAACAGAACAGGTACGTGGGCAGGGGCAGCTCAGTCCAACTCGAGAGGGAATTGGAGACCTGGGGCAAAGAAGGCATTGGGATGTGAAGGGTGCAGGTGGAGAGGGTGTGAACATAAAATATGACGTAATGTGTGAGATGCTCTGAACGTAAAGTAAACAAATTCAAACAATGATATCAGAGAGAAATAATAAAACAAACCAAAATGCCCGGTGTGGTGGTGTGTTCTGGGTGCCTGGAGATCAGGATAACTAGCAAGCATAACCAAATCCACGAGCCCCAGGCTCAGCAAAGGACCCTGTCTCAATAGAATAAGGTAAACAACACCCGAAGAATAACCCACATATGCACGCACATACTTCAAACAAAAGAACATGTTCCAACACTTGGGTAGTCATTTGTTATTTTGAGAACAAATCCTTTCTTTCTCATTTTTGTGGCTCATTCCTTAAAGGACACATCTGTCTCAAGAGCTGTCCTCAGTGTAACTGTTTCTTCTGTGGGCTGCTTTAATATGGCATTCCATTGTATTTTTCAGTTCCCGAGGTCACGTAAGGATGGTGACGTAGATGCTTGCGTTCGTCTCTGAGTCCTGAAATCAGTGCCTCAGCCCTGCTGCTTTTATCCAAGTGGCAATGTTAGCACGCCCACAGACAGTGGAGTGAGTGGCCAGTTCATCAGTGACAAGGATTTACTTTATACGGACTGAGGGGAGAGCTGAAAATGAAAGCAAATTAGTGAATAAAGGAAGTTTTCTCTCCAACTTATTTTCTGCATTAATGACTACTCTGCTTTTCAATTAATGAAAAGAAAATGGAAAATCATCATACAGAGAGGTGGGAATAGTAATATGAGGGTTGATTTACAGTGACCTTATTAACTAAGCTAATAGAGTTGGGAAGTGTAAGAGGTGAGAAGAGATATCCCCGAAGCTTGGGCTCACAGGAAGGATGGAAGTTGGCTGCTGCACAGAAAGGTGGCATTGCACAGGAAATGCTTCCTTGCTAAGACGCAAAGCTATCCCAGACTGAACTAGGCTCTTTGCTGGATGCGGGGTGGGCCTCTGTCCCAGACTCCCTGCATCCCTCTTCTCAGAAGGACTTATATGGATGGGCACCTGACCGTGCCACTGCTATAGCTAACTTGTGCTAGGCTGACGTGGGAACCAGGGAGCCACAGCCCAGGACAGCGGTGCCTGGCTCAGATGCTCTGTGTTAGAGGCCTGGAAGTTTCTACCCATGTGGGGGAGATGCTTGCTACAGAAGTCTTGTTGGACCCAGCACCTGCCTCTACAAGCAGTCCATGTGCTCACACTGCTGGCTCCTTTCCACACCTGTGTGCCAGCTAGAGAAAGCCAGGCTCTGTGGGAAACCAACCCCTAGCGAAAGTAAGGCCTGAGGCAGCTTGACTCCAAGCTGTGTTCTCTGCACACAGAACCCTCCCGCCTCTTTATTTATACAGTGATATGCCCCATCCCATTGTCTTGATATTGTGTGATACAGAGCCGTGGGCCACTGTCTAAATAAAGCCAAATATATGGATTAAATAAAAGTACCACAAGGCAGTCATTTGCATAATTAGATAATGAACAAACCACCGGATAAGATTATTCTGACAGGGACAAAGTGAAGCCTCAGGACCAGAATGTTGCAGGAGGCCTGCTTTTCTTTTTAAAGGATTCTAAGCAGAGGTTGTAGGTGCTGCGACTGTGTGGGATGTATCAGCCGTTCATCCCATCACCCGCTGACTCCCACAAGGCAGGTATCGCTGTAAAGTGCCAGGGACACAAAATACCAGACTCAGTCCCTCATTTTAAGAGTGTAGTGATGGCAAGTGGGTGTGTAAGCAGTTTAATACCTAACCACCCAGCACAGGCCGCTGGACGTGGGGAGGGTGCTGTGTTCTGCTCCGGCTGTCACTGTCTCACTCTGAGGAGACAACAGTCCAGGCAGCAGTTCACCAGCCGGAAGGAGGGCGCCGCCCTGCTGACAGGAAGATGCTGTAAGGAGGGCAACTCACAGGTGAGCTCCGTGTGACAAGAAAAAGCAGTGGGCGTAGGCTGGTGGAGAGCGAGGCGGGGTGGATAGTTAGGAAGACACGCCTCCTGTCATCCCTGGTTAAGAATCATGAGCTTTGGGGCTGGAGAAGTGGCTCAGCAGTTAAGAGCCCCTTCTGCTTTTGTAAAGGACCGGAGCTCAGTCCCCACAACCCACATGGTGGTTTACAACCATCCACTGACTCCGCGGCCATCTCTGACCTCCACAAGCACCAGGCATGCATGTGGTACACATACATGCATACATACATACATCCATACTACAGGCAAAATAGCCATACCTATAAAATAAGGTAAATATATCTCTAAGAATTTTAAAATCCTGGGCTTGACATATCTTATGTGTTCAAGATTTTCGATCTGGTTATATTTTTTCTATTCCCCCTTCCTCATGGCAGAGAAACATATGTAACTGTGCCTCTACAGGTTAAGTTATATGGGCTAGAGAATGGGTCCAAGAAAGGATAAAGAGGCATGGGAAAGACTGCATCCTCATGGAGTTCCTACATGGGGCTAACTGGAGCATAGGCTGATATTGCTGCAAGTCAAAGAGGAAGGGTTCAGAGAGTTAATCCGGCAGAGTTGGAAAGCTTAGGGACTGGATCCTGTGTTGGACAACAGACCACACTGTAAGGATTTCTGGCCTAAGTAAGCAGACAGCCATGCATTGCACTGGGACTTGGGATGGAGCAAGCTGAGGAGACTGTAGTGAGCTCCTCCTGGGACATGTCAAGGGTAGAGACTCTTCCTACAGGGCACACAGGGCAACTGTCCTTGGGGGAACACAAAGTAGAGTTGCCAAAGCCAGGGCAACCAGAAACATTCTTTCGGTGGCCATGAGGGTGCAAGAAAGCACTGAGGTTGTGAGTGCTGGTGAAACCATCCAGCAAGACCCTAAGAATGTATCTACTGCTGTCAGGAGAAAAACAGCAGAGGCGGCTTCTGAGGGGAAAACGTAGAAGCAGAACAGGGTGAGTGTGCAATCAGACAGGATACACTAGGGCAGGGTGGCTCAGTGGTTAAGAACACTTGCTGCTCTTGCAGAGGGCCAGAGTTTAGTTACTATCACATGGTGGCTCACATCTGCCTGTAACTCCAGCTCCAGGGGATTTGGTACCTTCTTCTGGCCTCCTTGAGTACCTATACACATGTCACACACGTGTGCGCACGCACACGCACTCTCACACAGTTATGTGCATATTTATGTGCATATATTTATTTATATGCACATAAACAAAATTTATAGATATATTTATATATGCACATAAATGAAAATAATGATCTTAAAGAAGATACCAAATTGTCCAAAGAAATCATGTAAAGACAAGCCAATTCTGAACTTGATAATGACTGACCGTCTCAGCAAACCCAGTTCCATTGCATGGGCGGAGCAGAAGCAAAACGGTGGCGGGTTGAGAATGGGACATAAAGTTTGTGTGTGACCGCCCCCACCAGTGACAGCTCCAACAGGAAGCCCTCAACAAGAACTCAGAGCTCAGCAGGGACGCCGAAACAGAGCTCTTCACGGCTGACACTCCGGCAGGATTGTGGGGAGGACTGGACCTTGGGAGGCTGGCATGCTCCAGGGGGTATATGAGCACACATTGGACTTGTTTGTGGTGGGCAGGGGTGTCACAATGGCAGGGAGTCGGGCATGAAAGAGCTTGGAAGTGGGTGTGATCAGAGTGTATGAACTGAAATCCTCAAAGAATCAATAAAAATATTATTTTGAAAAAAAGTGAAGGGATGGGGGGACACAAAACTCAGTGATAGCAGGGTTCTGGAAAGAGTGAAGAGGAGAGGAGGTGGGCACGTGCAGAGACGGCCAGGAGGCTTCCCAGAAAGGAGGCCCGAAGGTCTGAGCGAGAAGATGGGCAGCAGAAGCCTCCTGGGGCGCTCCTGTGGTTAGCAGCATCTGGCCCAGCCTTCATGACAGCTTTTCGGGGGCAGGAGAGTGGCCATCGCAATCTGCCTGGGTGGGGACATGGGCTTTGTTTTTAAAACAAAAACAGTTGCGAACTTATGAACCATTTATCGTTCTTTTCCCCTCCACAAACTATTCAAGTTAATGGGGAAAAATAAAGTTTCTAAATAAAGTCCTTCCTAAGATTGCATTTTTCACTTGCCAAGGCAAGCGAACCAAATCTTTTGTTTCTCTAGCGATCTCACGTCCCAAGAAAAACACACCTGCGGGCCCCAGGGCCAGGTCTCCCCACCCTGGGCTGGTTTTCCTTTTCCCTTAAAGCAGTGTGGAGCGGGGCCACTTCCACTTTGTGCTGTGCCACGGGTTAGCCAAGAAGGTTAAGTGGGGCTAAATTAAAGCAATCAAACCATTCTCGTCACTTTGGGGCTAAGGAAACTGCTCCCTTATTTGCCCCCGAGGATGTTCAGCCTGGAAGCGAAGTCTTCAGTATCTTCCTGGAGGGCACAGCTCAGCAGCTGCCAGTCACCGTGGTTCATGCTTGTCCTAACAGCTGTTGTCTGTGCCATCCTCCTGGCATCCCAAGACGGTCATCTTTCCATGGCTCCAGGAGGAGAAAACTCTTCCCATTTTACAGGCAGCCTGGAGACCCTGATTCCCCAGAGCAAAAGCCAGGCACTTTATGTGACGCTCTGGTGGGCAAGCTTCGTAAAATTCCAGGCTGCAGAAACTCTACCCAGTGCGTTTTATTTTGGAACTTTGGGGTTTTGAAGAAAAAGAGAGTGAGAGAGAACCAAGAGAGGTCATTCCTGAGATTATTCTGGTTTTTTAGAACTCCTTAGCCGCCTAGATGTGGTTAGCTGGAGGCTAGTTTCTGCAGTTATTCAGGGAAAACAAAGGTAACTAATGGTGTTTGGATGTCGGCTCTCATGCTGGGCCCCAGGAAAGCTCCTCATTGCCTTCTCAGCAGCCACTGTCCTCCCGTGGGGTACTGTGGAAACAGGCTTAATGTCACATAGCTTCCCTGATGTAAGGCTAGTGGGGGAGAGCTGAAAACCACCCTTTTCTGGTGCCATTTGGAGGCTTTTTTTTTTTTATGCCCATGTCTGAAAACAGAGCAAAACACGACATACATGTAGACAGCGGTGGGAAGAGGCTTCCGTCCACAGAGCGCGATGCTTCACAAAAGTGCCCAGTGTTCTTGGTAGGACAATCTCCAGCTCCTTTCCACAGCCACAGGGCTGGCGGCTCTCCTCTCCCTCTGTGCAACGCCATCTGGTCCCAGCTCAGGCTCCTTCCTGCTCGGCCAGCCCGGACTGTGGGGATCACCAGCATGCCGCCCTTCTGGGCTTTCCTGCCCCACTTTCAGAAAGGTTAGGGCTCGGCATTGAGCAAGCAAAGGCCGTGAGAGGGGACCTAGGTGCTGGAGTGCCTCCCAGCCTGTTTTCCTCCCTCGTGCTACTCACGAGGCCTGCAGCAAGAGGCAAGGAAGAAAGCACTCAGCTTCAGACAAGTGGAAGTCTGTTTTACCTACGTGTTTCTGACAACGGAGTGAGAAGGAAAAGCTATGTAAGAAAGGTAAAAATGAGAGGAGGAGTCAAGTCACCAGCACGGTCCTTATGAGCGGTTTGTAGGCTCCTGACAAGCTAAGGATCCACTTCCCCTGACCACAGGAAGGCACTGGCATTACCTGCTCACTGCGGAAGCCCAGGAGAGGCCAAGGTTGCCCATTGCAGGGGCTCCAAAGCCCC
The DNA here is from genome assembly GCA_028658305.1 of Pachyuromys duprasi. Taxonomy (NCBI): domain Eukaryota; kingdom Metazoa; phylum Chordata; class Mammalia; order Rodentia; family Muridae; genus Pachyuromys; species Pachyuromys duprasi. The sequence goes on from CM053761.1 coordinate 1,484,422, forward strand.
ACCTCCGAGGGAAGTGGCCTCTGGGCTCAGCACTGCTCCACCCCCAGGAACGCAAAGCAAAGCTCAGTGCCCACAGGAACTGTTACCTCAAGCACTGACAGATGTCAGAGCCAGAGATGGCTTCTTTGTGCCAGGTTCAGTTTCCTGGAGTCTCTTGGCCCTTGGTACAACCTCGTCTTCTGGTTGTTTCTTGCTAAAGAGGCAAAAAAGGATGTTTGCTCTTGCAGTTTTCTGAGTACATGGTCCTCTTTATTTAAAACACCTTAGAATGGTTTCTGAATTCTTGCAAAGCGCTTGAACTAAGGCCATAACTCAAAGTCTGCCTCCTCAGAAGGAAGTCTCTCACCTCTCCATTCCCCTCCTTCCCTTCCCTCCTCTCCTCTGCCCTTTCTCCTGCCGTCCCTTCCTCTCCTCTTTCCCCCCTCCATTTTCTTCTCTTCGTCTCTTCCTTTCCCTTCCTATCTTTTTCTCTTCTCCCTCCTTCCTTGTCTCCTTTGGCTTTCTGAGACTGAGTCTTCCTCTGAGCCCAGGCTGGCCTCGAGCCTGCAGCAGTTCTGCTTCAGTGCTCTGAGCGTCTCAAGACAGGGCCCTGTGCCTGCCCCAAGCTCACGCCTCCTCCCTCTGCTGTCTGCACAGGGTGCCTCTCTATTACACAGTAGTCCAGGCTGGCCTGGGCGCCCACATCCTCTGATTCCCCTGCCCTGACTCCCTGACCCCAGGAGCCCTGGACAGCCCCTCCGCAGCAGCTCCTGCTGTTTCTGCTTCTACAGCACTTAGAGTTGAGCTAAATTCTGACTGAAGAGCTCAGGTTGCTCACCCTGAGCCTGCCGCAGTCAGGCGTGCCCTGCCCATGCTCTTCCCCTGCCTCACCTCCTCCCAGCCCCCTGCTCTTTCTGGTCACACACACACACACACACACACACACACACACACACACACATGCACGCACACGGATGGTTGGAAGGATTGCAAGGAGCCTGTCCTAACAAAGTGAGCATTATAAGTCCACCTGGAGTAGTTACTATCCCTCCTCTAATTACCCCATCTCTCTATTTCTCTATCTCTCTATCTTTCTATCTATCTTTCCATCCATCCTTCCATCTATCTATCCATCTATCCACCTATCCATCTATCTATCCATCTAATGTGTATAAACGCTTTGCCTGCATGTATGTGTGAGGGCCATGTGCCCGTGGAAGTCAGAAGGGAAAACCAGAGTTACAGATGGTTTTGAGCCACTGTGTGTGTGCTGGAGAATCATGATTGACCTCAACCCCTGGGTGTGTTAGAGAGGCCATGCTCTACCCAGGCTCTTTTTCCTCACCACACACATTTTCCCAGGGCAAACATTTCACACATTAGCTTGCTGCAGCCACCTTCAACTTAGACAATCAGGTAGTCCATCACCCAATGAGATAAAACCTCTGTGGAGAATTGAAATAGAACTTTCTTCTGGAAAGTGCCAAGAAACTGAATTGATACAATTTGGAGTAAACATCAGAATTCTTATACACATCTGCAGCTCTGGAAATAACACCTTCCCTCTTGGTAGGGACACATGTGTGAGGCATCCAGCACACGACTGTTGCTAGAAGCTGGATAACCTAGGCGGAATGGCTCCTAGCTGCAATTCCAGTGTCTAGGAGCCAGAGGCGCGAGGCTTACTGCCAGCCCGAGGGCGGCCGGGGTTACAAGGTTTCCAGTGACGGCTGTGAAGCAAGAACCCTCTAAGACACAAACAAACAAGCCAATAACCAAAATAGAGAAAAACACTCACAAAATGAATGACTCAGTGAGATAAGGAAAGAAGGCTACACCACACAGCAATTCCTCTAAAATGAGAACTATAGACAGTGCAAGCAGTTTGATTAGAGTTGAATACATTCTCTTTCTGTGTGTATGTGAGTCTCTGTTCCGCCTTTGCTTACAATAGCAGTTGTTCACTGATAAAGACCCTAACCTTAGCCAGTTTTCATTCAGCAGCTTTAGCCAGCTCCACAGAGGTCCCAAGCAAAGCTCTCTCTATTGGTGAAGATGGCTTCAGCCACAAATCCCTAGCTTCCAAAGTATCACACTAGATCACAAACATACCCCGGACACTGTGAAGGTGGATCTTCACTGCCAACTTAGTTAGATTTGGAATTACCTAGGAGGCACACCTCTTAGTGTGTGTAGGGTATTCACGGAGGTTAATTGAGGAGGGAAGAGCTGTCTTGAATGTAGGTGGACCACCCTCTAGGCTGGAAGCCTAGACTGAATAAAAATGAAAAAACAAAACAGATTTTTTAAAAAACAGGTAAGAAAGCTGAGTGGGCCCCAGGCTTCACTGCTGCTTCCCGACAGTGGCTATGTGCAGCCAGCTAAGTCAGGCTCCAAAAGCCTTGCTTTCTCTGTCACCGTCACACCATGAGCCCAAATAAACCCTCTTCCTTTAAGTTGCTTCTTGCAATTTAAGAAAATAAGAAATAAGAAAAGTACCAGCAGTATGCCATGTGCTTTTCGCATTAACTAGCTGTGGAGTGAGGCAGGAGGAGAGCCAGAGCAGACCTGACAACTCCTGAGAGCCAAAGCAGCAGAATCCATTCAGAACCCCACGTGCCAGCTTTGCCTTGCCAGTAGGGGTAGCTGCTGAGCTGCCAACACAGGAGTTCTTTCATTCTGGTGGAGGATTCAAGACCTGCTTTGAGTTTGTGTCCAGGTGTGAGGCCAGAAGCCCTGTGCCCCTACCACACAGAGCTGCCCTCCTGTGCCCTACCACAAAGAGCTGCCCTCCATTGCACCCCACGCCAGTCTGCTTCTCTCATTCTTTTCCTTCTTCTTCCTGACTCTTCAAAGCCCAGATCAAATTCCTCACCAGCCAGCCTGGGGCACGAACATGGAACAAACGTTCCTCTAGCCAATGTCAGACCTTCCATCTATCTATTTTTATTTCTCTCTCTGCCTCCCTCTCTCAGTAATCTAGCATCTATCTGTGTATATGTATCTATCTATTATCTATCTAATTTATCATCTATCTTTCATCTATCATATCTTTAATCATCTATCATCATCTAGATATCTCATCTATCATCTATTTAATCTATCACTGTCATTCACATGTCTGTCTATTTACCTATTGACCACTTGAATCTATCTGTCTGTCTGCCTATCTATATCAGTTATAATCATTTTTACTGGTACATTTATTATCTATCACCTGTCCTCTATCCCTCATCTGTCTATCTATGTCTGTCTATCCCATTCTCACTGAGTTATAATCTATGAAATGAAAGGTTCCTGGGGACAAATTTGCCCTTATGTCTTAGAACCTGGTACAGCTCCTGCTACATGGACACATGTGCAGGGAGAGGAATACCAACACAGAGTCACACTTAGGGTTGCTTAAGAGTGTTCTGCTTGGTACCACGTCAGTTCAGGGATGACAGGATTCTCAGGCCTAATCCTTCATTCCATGGGTAAGAGATACCGCCATCACTGTACTCAGAGCAAGTCTCTTGGGAGGGTGAACTGGCTGATGAGGCCTGAGATTGGTTCCAGACAGAGACAGTGTCTTCCTTGTTCACAGGGTAAAAGTGGAACTAGGGAACTGGACCATCAGCGTCTCTGCAAACATGTCTCAGGTGGACTGTCTGTCGTGTCTTTGTTTGAGCCTGATGAGAGCTGTTATCCTGCACCAGTGGGAACAGAGCTAATTTTGCTGGCAGGTTAATCACAAAGTGGATTAGGGGTTCTCCAGACTCTATTCCATTACAAGCAAGTAGCATCCACAGGAGATGAGAGAGAGGAGAGAGTTCTGATAACAGCAGAATAGCTACACCGGAATTTAGACTTTAGGTCTGTTTTATGCTTAGTGTGAAAAGGCAGGAAGCATCTAGGCATGGACAGTTCCACAAAGTTTGCCTTTTACTAGAGGGAACTTAGTAAATGTTAATAGGTACTAGAAATGCTGGAACTAGGTTTGCTTTGGGCCCAGAGACGTAAAATAATCATCACTTTGTTTGTCTGATTGCAAATGGGCTTAGTATTGATTTGCCCGATATGAATTCCAAACTCCCACTGTTTTGGGAGGTCGTCCAGAGCCACTGCTTTTGATTCCCGGGAGCTTCCTGCATGGAGACTTCCTCTGCACTTCTGCACTGAGTGGGGAGAGGAACAAACATGAAAGAGAACGGCCAGACTTCCCTGTCTGCTCCTCTTCCTTGCCTCCAACCCCAAGCCCTGGAGACTATTTTCCACTGCAGCTGACTCCCCAGGGTGTGGCTCAAGTTCAACCCTTGTTCAAAGGGAAGAGGAAGAGTTCAAGTGAATGAAGGTCAGGAGTAAACTCAAAATCAAGAAACAGAGCTAGCGTTTGTCAGAGAGCTCATCTCCACTGTGTGGGATTTACACGCACGCTGGCATGGGTCTGGCTTAGAGTTGTGGGCTGAAAGGACTTTGGGAACTCCACTCCTGCTGTGGAATGGAGCACGGATAAGACAGAGCTGGCGACACTGAGGACAGACTCCTGCTCTAACACTCATGGTAACCTCTCCTGTGCCCCAGTCTCTACTGTGAACTGTTTTAATTTGTGTAGGTTTGATTAAACTTACCTATTTAGCGTGTGTATGTGTGGCCCACGTGCGGAGGGCAGAGGACGTTGCAGAGGTAATGGCCTCCTTCTACCCTGGATCCTGGAAAGCAACCACAAGCCATCTAGCTTGGGGGAAAGCACCTTTCCTTTTGAGCCCTGTGGCGGGTCCAATTCTAAGCCTGTGCGACTGTAACACAGTGTGTGTGTCACAAGCCGAACCGTGATGCCATGAAACATCGAGCTGTCATCTACAGGCCAAGATTCTTCTAGCTGCCGCTGGGTGAGTCCCCAGAACAAGGCGAGGCAGGTGTGCACTGCTGCTGTGTCAGACAGGTGGGACCGGTGCCTGCCAAACACGCCAGAGCCGTGGCCACAGCTCAGAGTCCTCACCCAGCCTTCTCCTAAGACCCATGCTTTCTCCTCAGAGCGTACTCAGAGTCTCTGGAAGTGGGAAGACAGGAAACACACAGCTCTCTCCAACGGCAGTGTTGCCGGCTGAAGGACAGAAGTTCAACCACGGAGATGGGCCCAGCTCCTCAGAGAACGAGGGTTGGTCAGGTTTGCTCCACTTCCTTTCTTGGTGGCTGTGATGTCAGAAGCAGGCACACCCGTGTCCCCAGGACCTCAGAGTGAGTCCTAATCTAGACATGCTGTCTTTACAAAGGTGCTCAAGTTAAAACGAGATTGTTGGGATGCGACCTAGTCCAATGTGGTGGGCGGGCTTTCGCAAGGGAGATTGTGAATGCTGAGTCAGCCAGGCTCAGAGGCACTGAGAACGCAGCACCAACCCACACGTACAGCATGGGGCACAACCAAAGCTGAAGAGGGGTGTGCAGTGGCCACAGTCACACACTCCGAAGGACTGATCCATGATGACTCCAGCCTCAGAGCACTGACAGACTGAGCGTTGGTTAGTAAAGCTGCCCCGGCTGGGACGGGGCTGTCATCTCAGGAGCCGCGAGTATGAATTTACTCCAGATCCTTGTAGTACAAAACCACTTCTGCTTCTGAGGAACGTCCTTCCACACGCACGCTTTCCTCCCTCTGAAGGCTCCCATTCCTCTGGTAGAAGGTGGCAGGCAAGCAGGTATTAGGCGAGTCCTACCAGGACAGAGGCTCTGCTCACTTCCAAAGCTCACACTGCACAGTTCGTAGCACCACACAACAGTCTACACACGCCTGAGACTCAGCCCTGTAGATACAGGTCTATCTTCTTACTCTTTATTCTTTTTTTTTTTAATTTATTTATTTTTATCTCAATCACAGGTTAGGTACTTTGAATCCCAGGCGTAGCCCCCTCCTTCAGTCCCTCCTACCCTCCCACTCCC
>CM053761.1:1508772-1629269 GCA_028658305.1 Pachyuromys duprasi
TTGATTTTCTCACCGTAGGAGTTCTGCTCACCTGGCACTCACAATGCTGGCGTTTTAGAGTTCAGTCTCCTGGTCGCTGAGTTGTTTCTGCTCTCCTACTCCTCAGACACAGTGTTCTCTCGTGGCAGCCATCTTGGATCGACCAACACTGGACAGTTTTATAACCATTTTTTTGTTTGTTTTTCAAGACAGGGTTTCTCTGTGTAACCTTGGCTATTGTGGACTTGCTTTGTAGACCAGGCTGGTCTCAATCTCACAGCGATCTGCTTGCCTCTGCCTCCCTGAGTGCTGGGATTAAAGAAGGTGTGTGCCACAACACTGGATTATAATCAAATTCTATAACCTAAAATACAAAAGAAATCATTTGAATCTTTAAATATTTTTTATACATTTATTTTTACTTTCTTAGGAATCTCTTGCTTCTTCTGAAACTCTTAGCAAAGGATCTAAAATGGACCATAACACAATTATCCCAGTTTGTTCAGCTGAAGTGAAGCCAACAGTGGAGCAGTCAGACAACCTCTGAGCAGCTCCTGCTCACACTTGCTGGGCAAGACAACTCACCTGTTTGCAAGTAAGTGTTTCTGAAGTGAAGGGCACTGTGACTCCAGGTTCCTCCTCTGCTGTTCAGTGAAGCTCCGAGGGCAGAGAAAAAGGGCATCATTAAAACTCAAGACAGCACCCTTCTCCAGACTCCAAAACATTCTAGATGGTTATTTTCACATTCAATAAATGGATGTTAGATGATAGATAGATGATACATAGATAATAGATACATAGATGATAAATAGATACATGATAAGAAATAGATAGGTGGTAGATAGATAATTGATACATAGATGATAGGTAGATAGATGGTAGATAGATACATGATAGGTAGATAGATGGTAGATCGATAATAGATAAATAGATAAATGATAAGTAGATAGATGATAGATAGATGATAGATATAGAGATAGATTGATAAATACATGATAGATGGATGATAGTTATATAGATATATATATAGATAGATTGATAAATAGATACATGGTAGATGATACTTAGATGGTAGCTAGTCAGATAGATGACATATACAGATAGACAGATGATGCATGGACAGACAGATGGCAGAAGGTAGATAAGTAGACAGGGAGAAGAAAGTCTGTAGAGGTTCAAATGATAAAGGTCACACATATGTTCATGCATTTGCATACTTAGTGCCTAGTTGGTAGCACAGTCTGTGATTTTGGAACCTTTCCGGGGTACAGCTTGCTGGAAGGAGGGCTTTGAGAGACCATAAACCTGCTCTACTTTCTGCTCACTGTTTCCTGTGTGTGGACAGAGCGTGATCAGTTGCCTGCTCCTGCTGCCAAATGCCATGCCTTCCCCTGCTGCCCAGACTGTAGGCCCTGGAACTGTGAGCCAGAGTAAATTATGTCTTCCTTAGGTCATTTTCTTGTCATGAATTTTATGTAGCAATAGAAAAGAAACTAATACGTGGATGATGTACAGAGGAATGACAGCTAGATCAGACAAGCAGACCGGTGACAGAGAGGAATGGAAGATGAGACAGATACACACTCACACACATTCTCTCACATACACACACACTAAGGGAGGAGGGGCAAATATTTCAAGAGTCCAAGACAGAAAAAGTGAAGACAATATCTGAGTGAACACACTTCCCTGGCAAGCATGAACAACATTTTCAAATCATGCCTGAGTTCATACCTAACAGTTCATATCTAGCAGCCAACAGTGCTTCTTTGGTGCTGTCCATTATTTACTGTTTTTGTTTTTCTTATTCTTTCACTTCATCTCAGGAATTTCCTAACTCCTGCTAAGTTCCATGAAACTGAAAAAACTGTTTGCTAGAATCCTCACAGAGTCTTTGGGCACGAGTCTTAATGGCGGCTCAATGGCGGCTCTGCCTCCTCAGCACAGCCTCAGTTTTCATATCAATGTGTGGACTGCAGCATCTACATTTATATTCAGAAAATAAAAATACAGAAACATATAAAAGCCGGCATTTACTCAAAGAATATTCTGCAAGAAGCACCAGCCTTCGGGGGCTGGAGAGGGGCTCAGCAGTGCCAGCACCCATACATGGCGGCTCACAACTGTCTGCAACCTCCATGGGAACTGACCCACTCCACTGGCCTGCTCAGGTCGGGCATGCAGACAGCCAGAGGACTGTCTTATTCTTCCCAGTTTGCCTGGCTGTTTTTGTTGTTGTTTGTGTGTTGTTGGGTTGAATTTTTTTTAAGGAATAGACCCAGCCGAGCTACACCCCCAACTCATCTCCCTGTCTTCACATGAGAAACAGCTGTCGATAGCATGTGATCTGAGCACAGCCAGTGTACAAATCTGAGATTGCCAGCTCTTTGCCCAGTGTCAGAGAAACCACCCGCAAGGCATGACGGTAATCATGAAAAGGGCAGATAATTGAGGGTTAAATTATGTGGTAGACTAAAATAACTAGAAATTTGGAAGAAAGAAATGTGGTGCCAGTTAAAAGCCTCAGAGAAGACTGACAAGAGGAGGACTGAGGACCGTGAACTTCGCCACAGGCTTATGCTTCCACAGCTCTGGACACTCCCCACCAGAATGCACAACCCATACCCCCAACGTGAGGGGACAGCAGAAGGGCCAGTGCAGCGCCATCAGCAACTGCCCAGCTCCCAGGGCTCACACTCGCCTATCAGTGCACCTATGGTGTGGTGGGCACAAGGGACTCTAGCAGTCAGCACAAGTAGTGTAAGGACTGTGGGCACACTTCTTGGCAAAGAACTTGACAGAATTGTTGTTTTCTTTCTTACAGGGAGTAAGGGGAAACATTTGTCACTAATTTGGTGCTTCACGTTTATAACTCATTATAAGGCTATGATGTTGAAACGCGACAGTGTTGTGAAGGGCACTTGAGGATGCCGGCTTGTTCCAGAGCAGTGACAATAAAATATACCTGAGTTCTTGCTCCTGAATATAGTGCTCCAGAAACAGGGTAACACAGGAGCGGAAGGTCCTCCAGGTCCCTGGGAGGAGGAAGGAATTAAGGAGAGACAACCAGCCCCACCTGTGCCCTGAACACACTCCAAAGAGCTTTCCCAACCACTCAGGGTGGAGTGAGGAAGACGCAGGCACATGACCTGTGGCGAGCAAGGGCTGCCAGGGCAGATGCTTGGCTGAGGCCGGGAGGGCAGCAGGCTCCTTCCGAGCATGGGTATCTACCCCAGTGCTGGCACACCTGCAACCTCAGCCCACCAGAGGCTGAGACCAGAGGGAGTGCACAAGTTCAAGGCCTCCTGGGCACATATGAGATCCTGTCTCAACAAAACAAAGGGCATCTGTGACGGCCATGGTCACTTCTGAGAGGCGTCCCTGGCCTCCACACCCCTCCTCTTCTCAATCTTAGTCCATCCTTTAGGGTGGTGGCTGATGAGTGAGTCTGAGTGAGCTTGAGGGAGTCTGTGAGGGCATTTGCAGAGGAGGTGGCAGTTGGTAGAGTGGGTCTGCTGGGCAAGACTGGCAGGACAGACAGGGCAGGCACACTGCGTGCTCTGGGGCCTCAGCCCCTGACCGAGAGACACACAGGCCCTTCTACTTGGACGAGCAACACCACTGATTGTTTGAGTCTGGATGCCCACTGTGGGACCCTGTGCCCGGGTGCCTGTGCCCGTTCCCCAGGTAAAGCAACAAGTTCTTGCTTTCTCATTTCTTGCTTTCTCTTTTTCTCTTTCCCCCTCTCTCTCTGCCTTTCTTCCTCCCTCTCTCCCTCCCTCCTTCTCATTTTCTGGAAATGCTAACATAGTAACCAAATGCTCCCTGCATCTAGCCATGAACTGTCAAGAATTTGCTTGTGTCAAATTAGATAAATTAGATTCTTCCATGATTTGGCTTAAATACATTCTCAACAATTAAAGTTCACCCTCTCCCTAATAAGGGACACACTGAACAGGAGTATTTTGTACTAGAAGCTGAAGGGCCACAGGGCGACAGGCAGACTGTGTCTCCAATGCCCGCAGGAGCAGGGCCTCTGTGCGGATGAGGGCACAGGAGCATGTGTCACCCACGCTGAGAATGACGGTAGGTAGACAGGAAATGAGAATGCACAGTGAAGAAGCGGTGATGCACAAAGACCTATTCTTAGGGATGAAAGGAAGTCTGCGGCCAAGATGTCGAGACCATCCATCACCTCCAGGAACTGACTCTTCCCAGAGGACAGGAAGGGTATCAGGCAGGTATGATCACGTTTGGGTGAAGTAGAAACAATGAGACCAGCAGCCTGAGATTTGAAGGCTCTGGCCCGCCCGCAGCCTGTCCCGTTCTCTGAAACAATCTGGGGACTTCATAACATTTTCCTAAACTTTAAGCTCTAAAGCTGTAAGCCGAAAAACCCTAACCACGGAATATAATAGACCACATTCAATTTCCCCCTCGAGAATAGCAAATGGTTCCAGAGTTCATGCTAGGAAAAGAATGGTCATTTTTAGGAAAATAACCTCATTAAATGTTTGAAGAAGGGAAGTGAGGCACAGACTAGATACTCCTAACGACAGGAAAACGAAGCTCTGTCCAAGAAGCTGAGTTGAACTCGGGGGCAAATGAGTGGGAAGACAGAGAAGGCAAGCACAGAGGCACGCTGTCAGAAAGAGCAGGACGCGTCCAGAAAGCAGGAGTTTAAACTAACCATGGAGTTTCTCTGTAGCCTTCAGCATGCACCCCAAATCTCCCCACCCGGTCATCACAGAGGAATGTTACTGTTGTTTGGAAGGGTGGAGCCACATGAGGAAGGGGTGCTGTCTGGGTCATGAGGTGAACATCAGGGCTGCCAGAGACCAGAGCACAATGCGACAGAGATGAACCGTAGCAACCCTACCACCTTAGAGCAGAACGGCACCTCGGGGAATCGCCAGGCCCAGGCCGCTGTCCAGGTCACTGTGGAGCAGGTCTGCCTCTCCACATCAAGACCCTCTGTGGATGGCCCCTCTGGACGCTCCCTCCCTTGGTGGCGTTCCCCGCTCTGGGGAACAGCTGAGCTGCCCTGCTGGCCTCTTGTGGGTGGTCATGCATAGGTGTTTGTGTAGGTTCTCTTGTCCCTACAAGTGGAGGTGCAGTTGCTCAGAGTGTATGCTGGGGCTCCTAGGATGGCCCTCTTCAGGACTTAGGAGCTCCCATGTGCTCTGCTCCTGCTTCCAGCCTTGAATTTGGAAATGCATGTAGCCTTTCACCAGAAGTTTCTTTCCCACAGAGCCCCATCAGCCTCATGGAGACCTGTCACTAGCGCTGAGTCTGTGCTCAGCCCCACACGCCTGTGCACTGTTGCCATGGAGACCCACCATCATCAGTCTGTGCTCGGCCCCACACGCCTGTGCACTGTTGCTGAGGGCCTGCGTGCCCCACCCCTGTTTGCAGTCAGCTCCAGTGTCTCAGAGGTGGAGCTCTGCGTAAGGACCGCTTTGAATACTGCCTGGGGCCTGTGCATCAGTGAGTGTTTCCTGGGACACAACTAGGAGGGCCAGTGTGTACACTCCCTTCCTGACAACTTGGCTCCGGGTGTCTGTCTGGAAGCCTTCTGGGGTGGTGAGATGGTCTCAGTTTGTATGAATTTGCACTTGGTGAGGGGCTACTAAGCCACTTACAAGTGGGTGTGTGAATGGTGAGCGGTGTGTGAGTGGGTGGGTGCTGAGCGAGGGTGGAGAGTGATGGTGAGCACAGACTGACAGACTTTGTCTTGGAGAACAGTTTTTCTTCCATCACTGGCGTCCTTAGCCCAGGTGGGAAGGTGAACTCTGAGCTCCCACCCCCGCCCCGCCAGGCCCCCCGCCCCGCCAGTCGGGCACTGCCCAGGCTGCAGCCCAGAGCCCTTGCTTCACTGCCTCGGATCCTGCAGGACCAGGCAGAACCCGCTGAAGCACCAATTCCCCTGCACGTTTCTGTTCATCTGACACCGCAAAGATGACGCCTGTTCCACAAATAGGTGAACATTTCTGCGGGGAGAGACATGGAGGGAAGTGAACACAAGCTCAGGAGGACTTTCTTGTCGTCCTTAGAATGTTCTACAGTGCAGGGAGGAGAAACCTGAGCTGTGCTTGTGTATACATTTATTTGTTCTGTTTCCAAAATGCAGCACCCACTGTGTAAAATCTCACACACTGTGCACTAGTCACTGGCACAAGGGGGTACGCCTTTCCCTGCTCTGGTCTTAGGTTGCTAAGGTTAGGGCCTTGGGAAGACATGGACGCATCACCGTGGGCAGAAGGTGGGAAGAGCCAGCTGTGATACAAATGGGTCATTGTCCAGTGAAACAAAACTCCACTCCCAAGCTGGGCCACATGTAATCTTTTGAGGTTGACAAAAGGAATGTTGTGATGAGAATCTACAGGAATGAGGTCCCCAGAGCCAGGCATGTCCTCTCCTCTGCTTTCATCTCCCCTAAAATTGGCTCATTATGCTGTTGAAAAATACACCATAGAATGAGGTTATGTTCCAAGAAGATTTTTAAAAAGTGCTGCCTTGAGCATTCCATGCTCAGGGCATCATCTTCCTTTACGGTTTTGTACACGAAGGTAGTTAAGTCAGTGTAGCGATGAGCTGGATCCATGCAGGCATCTGCTTTGTTGAAAGACGACTCTGACTTAATTTGAATATGTTCATGTACAGTGTGTTATCATCCTAAACAGTTTATTCAGACAGGCTGCTGCGGGCACCCCCTGCCCTCTGTGACTCCATTCTCACGCCTTTTGTCGTTGCCTATTGCTCAACCAGCATGGGGTGAGGGTGATAATGCTTGAAAGAACGCTTCCCTTCTCACGGGCTTGTGACAGCGCTGTCGGGCAGAGTACAGAGCCCGGAAGGGACTTGCTGGAAACACTTGAGTTTGCACACCTGTGTCAGCCACACCCACCTACAGTGTGGGGAGTGCGGGACCCTTCTGCAGGCTTCTGGCTGTCTTTAGACATGAGCCCAGGCCCTGTCTGCTGAGCCTCTCCCGTGTGCTGACTCTCAGCTCTCAGGCGAGCTAAGGAGCTGTGTCTGCTGCAGTGAGCATGCACTTCCCTCCCTCAGTTTCCCCTTTGAGTGTACATTCCTCCCACAGGGCTGGAGCATGGGCGTAGGTATCTGTCAGCACAGGGTGGGAGGAAAACAAGTTGGAGAGGCAGGTTTCCTGAGCAGTGCTGGCACTGACTGGGAGAGCAGGGTGCTCAGGGCATTACACAAGGCACAGTGAACTGCGGGCAAGTCCAAGGGGCTTGAGGCAAGGGGAGCTACGATAGCACTGGAAGGATTGCGTCAGAGATGGCGGAAAAATCACCCTTGGCCACAGTGATTAATACCCAAACCAGCGTCAGCACAAAGCTGAACAGGCAGCTGTGTGGGCAGATGCACTTCTGGGCCAGAGGCACCTGTAACGCCAGCCCTAAAGGGACTGGCGCTGCTGGGAGACGCCTCACTGGTAACTGCAGTTGAGGACGAGTTCAGACCCCAGGAACCCACAGGTGGGTGTGGTGCTGTCTGTGACTCCAGCCCTTGAAGCAGCAGGCAGGGGATCCCCAGAGCAAGCTGGCCAGGAACAGCCACACCGCCAAGCTCAGGCTTCACTGAGACTCTGGCTCCATAATGTGTAAAAGAGTCATGGATGATTTCTGACCTTAAGCTTGGGCCTCTGAGCAAACACTGGTGCACAGGCACCACATACGTGTGCTCACACACACAGGGGAATGGAGAGAGACAAGAATAAGAGCGATCGGCAGGAAGGTCTGCAGAGCTGGACACTGAGCGACAGAGACGCCGCTCCCAGAAGAAAACAATCGACAAGCAGTGACGTCGCCCCCGGTGTGGTGTTGGGCTGCAGGCGTGTGTGTAGCTGTGTGAAGTCGGGGCCCTTCCTTCCTATGCTCAGGCCTCCCGTCCTGTCCGTCTCTGGGGCTGACACCTTTCTTTGTGAGCTGTGACGTTTCTTCCTTTAACTCCTCACCAGGTTCATCTTAACCCAAGACTGGCTGTTTGAGCCACACCCACTGGATAAAGGTGGGCATGTGACCAAACAATGACAGCCATAGCCAGAATTCAGTTGGCTATGAGAAGAAGACTGGGACTTCACAGGTTAGTACAATTTACACTCAGGACTGCTGGCAGAGGCTGGTCCTCAGTGTGATGGGCACAGACAGAAGGAAAACTGGAGTGGAAAGGTGTCAGGGCAGGGTGGGGGTCGGGATGGGTGTGGGACTTGTACTGTTTGAGCATCTGGAGTCATGCTTGAAATTCAGCTTCCTTGATCATCGAAGTGGTCTGAGCTGGTGAGCATTCTGCTTTAACCTCTGTGTGAATGTTGGTTCCACACTGAACTCATAGAAGTTCAAACAAATGAACCCCTCTCCAGGAGCTTGCATACTTAAGAAAGGTTAAGGTGCACTGACACCTGTCACATGCCAGAATACTCTAGGATCACATTTTCCTGAATATTCAACTTGCCAGGAGAGCCAGCTCTCTGATCCCTGCATATTTAGACAGGAGGACATTCTCAACCCATTTTCAGTAATTGCTGAGTTTAGAATATCATAGTGGTTATTGGAACGGTGTTTAGCTCAGTCCTCAGAGTGTCTTATATCAAAGCCTAATGCTGTTCTCTCCACTTGCTATGGCCACATGCTCTTCAACTATTGCTAAGGCCTTCCTCATCTTAAATCCAGGAAATATTTTCAGAGATCTGCCCAGAGGCGTTGATTCCAGATCTGAGATCCGGCAAGGTAAGCTGACTGTTCTCAGTCTCTTCTGCTGGATTGTTCTCAGAGTATGATGCAACAGCTGCATAGCAGGTCTGTGTGGAAACAGGAACTAGACACCTGTATCCGACAAAGAGAATTTTAAGCCCAGCATGCGAAGAGCTGACAATGAGCACTGCTGCTGAGCTCCGCTCTGTTGAGTCATGGCATCTGCGGTGCAGATCTTGGTCTCCACCAGTCTTTCTAGGATTCAGGGGGAAGTCATGAAAAATGAAAAGGACATAGCGGCATTGAAGAGTGTCTTCCAGTATTTTTCTACACTTATTATGGAAATACATTTGTGTTCATAGTTTTATCTTGACAATTACTTGCTTAATTGCTTGGCAATAAAGTATTTACAGGTCAAAGATGCTCAGAGGCATTTTCATACTTCGTGTGTTTGTGTAAAAATGTTAGAACAGAGGCTGATCCTTCTTCAACTTGACTACCAGCAACACGTACAATTACCGCTCAACCCACTAAAGCCGAAAGCAAGCTACAGCTGTGAGGCATCTGGGATGAATATAAAAGTCACCGAGACTTTCTCTAGTGACAATCTGACAGAAGAGAAACAGGTCAGACAGGTGCACAGGCCTGCACGCTCAGCACTCTGGAGGCCGAGAAGAAGGAATGTTCACTGAAGGCCAGCCTTGCTATACAGTGGGCTCCTGACTCAAAAACCAAAATGAAGATAAGGAAGGCAGGCAGGCAGACAGCATGAAAGCAAAAGAAACAGGCCAACATCAGGGCAACAACAGTCTTCTTGAAGCTTAGCAGCTCTGGGTGTGGGTGGAGTGCCGGAGCCCCCCGCAGAGTCGAACAGTTCCTGAGTGGGGAGTGAGGACAAATCACACTTCACACGGGCTCGGCTTGAGAGGGTTGTCAGTCTGACTGAAGCAGCTGGGTTTATTCCAGTGTTCATTATTTATAAGCAAAGCAAAAACAAGCCACATCAATACAAAAAGGAAAAGGTGTGGAAACACCTAACTTCTTTTCAAAAACTGCTTCCCAGGTAAAAACATAACAAAGCAGCTTAACGAGCAACTCTCCACACCACACTGTGAGTCCTCGTGATCCAGCTCAGCTGTCAAGCCTGGCCACACGTGTGTTGCTTTAGCAAGAGGCCAACTGCGTCCAGGTGCTGGAGGCTTCCGGGTTACCTGGAGCAGCCGGGACTGTCTCTCAGGCCAGCTTTGTCTGTAGCTGCGTCCCACGGCTCTCCACGGTGGAGTACTGACATGACAGCAGCCTGGAACAGTGCTGAGGGAGAGCCTCAACTATGGGTGGTCTCCTCACCAAGAGCAAGCCTCACCATGGTGAGAAAGCCTGTCTCAGAGTCAGAGGCTGGGTTTACAGCTGTGCACTAGGGTTTAAGAAATTTTTTGCAATTCCTGCATAAAACAGAAACTATTGGGATTCTGCAGCTTCCAATTGCTTTACACTCTGCTGAAGAAATGAGACTTTTTGTAAAACCTATGGCTTTTTAGGATGCTGAATACTGGGTTAGCGTAAAACAGACTATCTTTAAAATTTAGACCATTTTAAATTGGGCCATTTTTGGTTAGTATTAAGCTCTTTTCCAGTGATTGACAATTTTTTTCAGATGAGAAAAGTCATTTGATAACTGCTGAAACTCTAAAATACCTCCTAGTAGTCCAAAGGAATGAGTTAGAGTGTTGCCTTGAGAGACTTGAAGAGCAGTAAGGAGCTCTGTGTCCTTCAGAAAAGTCGACAAGGAATTGCACCTTCTGCGTGGCCAGCAGAGGACAGGCCAGCACCATGGCCAGCCAGGACTGCAGAACTGCGGAAAGGGGCCAGTGTAGGCTCAGCAGGCCCAGTCCAGCCTGCTGGTCCCTGACACTTGACCCTGAGCTCAGTTTCCCCTTCTGCATTCAGTGTCAGAAGGCTGTGAGAATAGACAGAGTTCAGCATCTAGACTCTCTGAGACCTCTACCAGATACCCAGTGTGGAAATCATTTCTGTCATCGTTCTCAGGGACACTTTGCTGTTCCCTCTTGCTCTCTCTCAGGCCCATGTCTTGGAAGACAACACATGCCTTGCCTGAATGCTGAGCGGACATGACTGAGAATCCAGCTGCCTCTGAATAAAATGGACACTGAGGAAAATGCAACACTCTGAGGAAGCCTCTCTCCTAAACACTTGAGTGGCTTTTGAAAATACGGCTGTTTCTTAGAATCAGTGAGCAAAGCTTATTCTAGAACCTTCTCAGATACTGAATATATTCCCCTTTTTACATTGAATCAACACTACAATTATAAAACCAATGTTCTGTAATGTTACATGCATAGCTAGCCAGCTGCACTGTTTTTAGCTTAAAACAATTATTCAGGACAGAAATGAAATTTTTCCCCAATCCTTTTTTCTTTAAAGCTCACGGATACAGAGGACTGACTACAAAGCCATTGTCCATTAAGTCACAAAGTCAGTCTTAGCATGCCACTGTGATTGTCTTGGGGGTGGGGCGCAGGCATATCAAGGTGCAAGCGAGGAGGTCAGAAGAAAACTCACAGGAGCCCGTCCTTCTCTTTCCCCACCTTGGTCCCAGCGATCCCACTATGGCCATCAGGCATGCCAGTGTCTTTACCGACTAAGCCACCTCACTGGACGATCACCAGAAGATCACTTTAAATTTTCTGTTTTTGATTCTGGCTCGAAACAAATAGTAATACAATGATTATCCATAGACTTGAAACTCAGAGTAGAAGAGGTCTTGAGACCAACAGGCAGAGAACTACAATCTTAAACCAATTGCAAGACAATTATTTTTCTCACAGAAATATATCTAAGTATTTTGTTGATGCTTTAAGAATCTCATATGATGAATTCTGACTATGTCACTCCCCACTCCTCTCCCAATGCTTCCTGGACTCACCCTGCCCTTTTCCCTCTCCCAACTTCAAACCACTATTGAGTTGCAATTTCCTCCAAGAGAGTAGAGAAGCTACTTACACATAAGAATTAAACAATTCAAAAACTTCAGGAAGTCCCTGAACCTAAGCAGATTCACTCAGCCCCTCCATTCACTTATGTAAGTGGTAAGGACTGTTGTGTGATGCTCGCAGACTAGCCCAGTACCCCAAGGAGACAGAGATCAGATGAGCTACAAAAAAGACAAGATGCTTGGAGTATCTCAGCTGCCTAGAAGAAGCAGAGCCTGGGAAAGGCTCAGATCCGTGGCTTTGTTTGAAAAACACACTCTCCAACCTGCCAAGCTGCCTGCAAGTTGTTCTGTGAGCTCCAGGGTTCTAGTTTGCATGAGCTGTCACCCCATGTGACGGTGGGCTTTGGTGATGAAAATACCTTTGCATTATTGCTGCTCCTGTAAGAAACCCCTCCCCCATATTCCCATAAGTAACCCCAATAAAACATTTCACCAGATTGGACTCTGGTCCCTTGGTGAGTAAACTTTTGTTTGCGCCTCCCCAGCAGCAGCGACACACAATACCTTCTAGTTTGTGCTGCCCATCTCATGGGCATGAGTGCGGGACCATTCCCTAGAGCATGGCAAACCAACCAGTGACTGTATTCCTAAAGAGAAGAGACTCAGCAGCTCTTAGAAGCCATCAAATGCCAATGGCTCCCCAGCTAGTGGTCAGAACTCGTAAGCTCCTCACTTCTCCGTTCTGGAAAAGGTTGGCTGGATTGTTCTGGTATAGGTCTTCTTCAGGCAACCACAGCCAGCTCAGTAGCCCCGTCTTGCCGGGAACTTGTGGCCTTTCTTTGATCCTTTATGACCTCTGGCTCATACAATCTTTCCACCCCAGCTTTCAAAATGTTCCCTGAACCTTAAGAGAAAGTTTGACAGAGATAGCTCATTTGTGGCTAAGCACATCTCTACTTATTTCCTAACCTTTGACCAGTTGTGAGTTTCTGAGTTAACCAGTCTCTACTTCACAACCAAGCTTCTCTGATGAGGTCTGAAGGACACAGAAAGAAATGGAGGGGAAATTGGATCCTATGTCCATTTAGCAAAATATTAGTAGCAGGTTTCCCCTTGTGGGCTCTGAGCTCCTCCAGGTGGGAGTTTTTATAGTCAGAAGGAGTTGTGCAGACCACGGAAAGAGGAAAGTCACCACCAGTCTCACTTAGTGGTGAACTGTGTAAGCTCCAGCAGTGGCCTGTGTGGGAAGGCATGTCCTTGGGTGTGATAGTGACATGAATGTTATGGGGTTACCTACTGCTTTTTGCTCAAAGTTAAGACCTGATCCACAAGGGGATACATGACTAATATGTGTAAATCTGGTGAGGAACTCGTGTTTTAAAATAAAATTTTAATAAATTGTTGAGAGTAGTAGTTTTCCAACTTATGTTGCATGCTCTACTCCTGGGTGGAGTTTGTATGGGAAGCTGTTATCTGGGGTTTCATATTCCATCCCTGATATTTATAAAACACTTTTGTCTCTGTATCGAACCATCTCATTATTTAAATAACAGCTTTAATGATTACTTTGTCTAAAGATGTGCTGTACTTCAAATCTCCCCAAAGCTCTTGTGTGAAAGGCTAATCCTAGGTTAGTATGATGAGAGTGGATAGAAGCTTCACGAGGAGGGTGTTAGGATCATCAGGGTCACTAGAGGAGTGCTCTTCACTCTTTTCTCTTCCTCTCTTTGTGTTGCAGCAATGGGATGCCTAGCTTTGCTGTGTCTTCCTGCTAGATAGGCTGCTTTACCATAGACCCAAACACAAGCCTAGCCGTCATCAACCCAAACACAAGCCTAGCAGAAATCAATCCAAATCTCTAGAAGTGTGAGACCAAACAAGCCTTTCCTCTTTCCAGCTGATGACCTTGTCACTGTACTGGAAAGCTAGCCTCTCATTCTACCCTCTCATGGCCATGTCCAGGCTTTCCTTCCCCAGAAAACCCAGTGATCATCATTCTAATGTTAACCAGACAAGTGGCTGGTTGGCATGACACCTAGCTGAAGACTCACCCTCTAGTGCAGCCCAAACAGAAGGCCTCCAAGTCAGCCTTAGCATGTGGTGCTGGGCACTCCATTCCCATGAATGCAGCAATACCCACAGCTCATTCTGTCACCTTTTAATTGCCCCCCTTGTCATTGTGACAGTTTCCAATACTTTATGAGCACCCAGAGAGAACGGCATGCTCCCATCATCATTCCTTGCCAAAGGACAATGGCTGCCCAAGAGAAACCTATTTGTTCATGGGCCATGCTGGATGACAGGATGGACCAGGTGAGGGCCATCATACCAAAGGAACTCTGTCCTTTGAATACTTTCTTGAAGGACATGAGCTCCATTCTAGGGGAATGTTCATCTCTGAGGCACAGGGAAAACAGTGGCAGAGATGTCCCTGAAGAAAGAACTGAGCACCACAGGGTCAAGCCATGAAGGACATAGCAGAGCTTCAGAACCCCCTTTTCCAGCTGTGCTCTCTATGAAACCAAGTGCGGCCTCTGGCAGCAAGTGAGCCCAGAGCTGCACTCCAGCGTGACTTAACTCTTAAGGGTCACTGCTGCCAGGCAAAGCTCCTCCAGTGTTCACACAGTGTCACTGAGGCCAACAGACCTCAAGGAGGTAAATCCAAATCTCTACTCACAGACGCCACAATGCAAACTTTACTTCACCACAACCAACCTTGCAGGAGTAGACTGGAGATCTTTAATAGCAATTTTACTGAAATGTGACTTCAGAGAAACACAATTTACTCACCAAAATTGCTTATTTCAGTGAATTTGAGCATATTTAGAGTTAAACACACACGACCACCCTGATCCACTCCAAAATGCCTTCGGCAGTTCCACTAACTCTCTGTGCACATCAGCAGCTGCTCTTCATTGAAACCTGCCTCTCATCGCAAGCCTCCACACACTTTAGTTCCTGGTGACAAGCTTTAGTGCATAAGATGGCAGCTTGGCATAGTGAGCACCTTCAGATAACGGGCTCTGAGATGTGGTGGACGCGGGCAGGACTCGGGCTTTGCCCTCTCGTGGGAGCTTGTTCCTGTTGCTGTGACAGACCCTGATCAAAACCTGTAGAGGAAAGTTTATTTCAGCATCCTGAAGAAAGCCAAAGGAAGAAGTCAAGGCAGGAACACAAGCATGTACCATGAAGGAGTCCTGCTTACTGCTTTGTTCTCCTAGTTTGCTGTTATAAAACCCACGACCACCGGCTCAGGGTAGCACTTCTCACAGTTGGCTGGGGTCTAGTACATTAATCATTAGTTGAGAAAATGTCCCTGGTGGCACGCCTATAGGCCAACCTGATAGAGGAGATTCCTCGACTGAGGTGTCTCCTCCCAAGTGATTCCAGCTCGTGTCATTAATAACAACAACAAAACCCCAATCAGCACGGGGTTCATCCCAGGGTCCCAGGAGCTCCTTTCAGGAAGGACTCTCTGATCTGTCCCGTAACAGTTGCAGAACCTCCACCCAGAAGGACCTTTCCTTAGCATCCTATTCCCCTCAGGAAGGGAGCAGAAGACCCTCTCTGTTTGCAGACTTTGGCAGGTCTCTTTGGTTCAGTGCCCTGACCTTGGGTTCCTTTCCTATGACTTTCCACTCTTTATCAAATATGACAACAGATGCCCTCAAGTGCCCTTTCCCTGTGTTTTATTTTCTCATAAAGACTTCTCTGTCTCATGCAATGTGCACTAGTCCATGCGCTTTCTCTTGCTTTTCCAAAGGACTCTTCATAGAACCTAAGACAGAGAAGACCAAAGAGTTTTGCTTTGTCCTTTTCTATAACAGCAAGTAAATAATTTGCTTTCCATCTATATGGAGTGTCTATTCTTGACACTTCACACACACACACGGCATCATACCTGCTGTGGTCCGTGGCAGCAGGCTTTTCTGCTTAGAGTGGGTGGCAGTCACCTCACAGTTTGCATCATTTGCTCATGGCGCCAGTGCGCTCCGCTCAGTCATCATTTAGTGGACTTTTAAGTTGATTTACTTTGAGCTGTTATGAACAGTGTGAAGATTGACTCGTTCATTGATAGATTTTGTTAGTTTTTTTTTCCTGTTGGTTTTGAGATAAGGTGAAGCTCAGAATAGCCTCCAACTTATTCTCCTGCCTCATCCTTCCCTGTTCTGAGACAACAGCTTATTCTACCAGCCTGACTGAAGATTTATTTTTAAGTTACTGAGGTGTAATATGCATGTACACAAACACACTGTTGGTATTCTGAAACAACCTGCTTCTGGGTTACCTAGCAACTTATGACATCATCTTGTATCGCCCAGCCAGGTGGCCACACCTGAGGGGCGTGGTTAGTGGTTACCTGACCTTAAAAGGGACAACCAGACAAGTGGTCTCTCTCTTACCCTTACTCTTGCTCTCTTGCTTTCTCTCTCTATGGGGCGCTCCCCCCTTTCCTCCTCTTCTCTCTCCCCCCCCCCTACCATGGCCCACTCTCCCTGCTCTCCCTCTCTCCATATCCACCTAATAAACCTCTCTCATGGAAAACCTGTTGTAAGCCTCATCCTATTTATAAATTAATACTAACACACACACACACACACACACACACCTATATATTTTTATCTTTATACAACTGAAGGGTTTTCCTGGTGAAGAAAGTGGCAGAAGCTTAAGTTTTGACTTCTTTAAAACTTACCACAGTTGGCCATGTCTCTCATTAAAGATAGCTACAAACAATGTCCAGGAAGTGAAATGATTTTGCTAAATCATTGGGAGTTTCGATGAGAAGAGGAAATCCATGCAATCACCAAGCTAACCTAAGTTTGGGGATGTCAAGCAACTTGTTTGCGATGTTTTCTTGATGTCCAGTGCTGAAAGGTTAGAGTGTGATGTGATGCTCCCCGGCTTGACAACAGTTGCTAAAGCTGTGTTGTCTCACATAGGAAGTCAAACTGTTATTATCTGAAAATGTAAAATGAAACCCTTAAAAGCTACTCCTTAGGTCCCTTGCTAACTTTAAGGGGCACACCCCTGCAGTGATAAAAGTTAGAGCTTAGCACATGTGAGCAGGCCCCTTCCAGGTATGGCCCCACACTGGGCACTAGAGAAGGGTCTGCAGGGACAGGCTCTGAACTCATTCTGAAGCTCTGGTATCTCAGCTGCAGCCGGAGAATCCAGTGTGGTCTGCCCCTCACACACTCATCCCTCAGTGAGAGCAGGCATGACCTCAGCTGCCACACCCACGTCAGCCCGCCCTTCCGCTTGGACCACAATTGAACCAGATGGCCCTGCACTTTGAGCTGGGAAATAAAGCATTCCTGTTCTCACAGCCTTGACCTTTTGCTGTTTTAAAAATGAAATCAGATTTCCCATCTTTGTGTTCTGTAATTGGTGTCTACGAATCCTCATTGCTTTTGGCATTTTCCTCCTGAAAGCTACAATTGGAGAAAGAGGTGGATTCCCATTGTTCCTGTGTACCTACCACACACCCACTCACTCACTACTGTAGTTGCACTGGACGATGTAATAATGATACGGCCCGGACATGCTTTGGACCATACAGACTTCCTGAGATGAGCAGGGGCCATCCTCCATCACCCTTGCTCGCTCATGACAGCCCAGGTCCTATTTTCCAGATCAAAGCATGTGTGCTGGCTCTTGTGCACGGCCCATCTCCCTCTACCTTTATCTAGATCAGAATGCTTCTACTAAAATATGTCTCCGATTTCACTTTTCTTTACCCTATATAAAGTAAACGAATTTGTTCTAGAATTTTCAAAAGATTCTTCATCATTCTCTCCTCCACTTTTTTCATGCTACATTAACTTCCTTTATAGCTTGTATGCCCTATAAGCTGGATCAAGTCAATAAATACCTGCAGGTCTATTAAAATACCCACGTGTTTCAATTCTTTAACACTATTTTATTGCAATTATGTTTGGCTGGAGAGATGTCTCAATGATTATGCCCAGAGGATGGGACCCAGTTCCCAGGACCCATGTGTCAGCTCTCAATCATTTGTAATTCCAGTCCCAGAATATCAGATGCCCTCTCTGGCCTCAGGCACACAAGCAGTGCACAGAAACACAACCAAACAAAGCACCCATACACATATAATTAAAATGTTTTAAATTTGAAAATTAACTATGGGCAGGAGATGGAGAAAAATCTGGGTATCAAAGGCCACCTGCTGCCCTTCCAGGGGACCTCAGCTCAGTTTCCAGCAGGCTTACAACTGCCCAACTCTAGCTCTAGGAAATCTGATGACCTCGGGGGTACCCGCACACGAGCGGTTACATTTCTGAGGCATCTTATAGAGACAGAAGGGCAGAACAAAGGGTCTCATCTGGCTTCAGGAAGGCGCTTGCTTATTGACTACACAGCAGAACCTCACCAAGAAGAGAGTCACACATGGGTGATAGGCCGCCTTGTGGGAAACATGGCTGCGGCCTTTTATAGGTGTGGAAACTGCAGCTCCTCCTACAGCCCCACTCTTCTGGCTGCAAGGGATGCTGGGAGGCGTAGTCTTTAAGAGAAAACTGTCACAGTGCTGAGAGCCACCATTTGCTAGGACAGGAACCTAAGCTGAGTCCTCTGAAAAAGTAGTCAGGGCTCCTAACCTCTGCGACATCTCTCCAGCCCTAATCTCCCACTCTTTCAAGGGGGAAGCAGGAATAGCTTTTTTTCTTAAAGTCACTGAAAATAGCAACCATCTCTTTCTCAGCTTCTCTGGACACTCATGCCTGAGTTCAGCCCTCTGAGGCTGATCTAGACTTGGAGTCAGTACACATTGATGGGGCACAGCTGTAGTCAGCTGACTGTGGTGGTGGGAACAGACGGTTCCTCACCAAAGTGAACGCGCAGCGTGACAAGCCTGCTCTGTGGTCAGCAGTAAGGTCAGTGGTTACAGGAATTGCACTATGTGGGGTCATAACTAAGCCTGGCTACAAAGCATTGCATTCTTCCGTTCTCCAGAACATCCACCTCTTCTGAAGCCAGCCACGGGAGACTTCTGCTAACTCGGGGTTACCCGGTCCAGCCACAGCACTGACCCCAGAGCATCTGCTTGTGACCTATAAGTAACACAGCGGACTTAACCGCTTGAATCAAGCCACTTCGTACAATGCAAAATGATATTCGTGTCCCGGTTCTTACTTCCATGCTCCTTAACGTCTTCTGAGACAAAAAGGATTTATATTCTGTTCAAGAAATGTTGAAGAATGCAATCTACCCCTAGATCCCATTAAGGGTGAATCCAGGGGGCTGGAGAGATGGCTCAGTGGTTAAGAGCCCTGTCTGCTCTTCCTAAAGGACCCGGGTTCAATTCCCAGCATCCACATGGCAGCTCACAACTGTCTGTAACACCAATTCCAAGGTATCTGACATCTTCATACTAATGCAATGTACATAAAATAAAATTAAACAACTTTTTTTTAAAAGAGTGAATCCAATCATGCAAGTCAATTATGTGGCCAAGGAATTGCTGCCCAGGAAGGTGGGTCTCCCTAGGAAAGTCACTCCCTTGATGAGATAGTGTGCTTTGCTTTCCCCGAACTCCCGCCCTCCAGGGTGGCCCTGTGCTTCCTTTGGATGCTAGTTGCAGCCTAAGTGAACTTTCTATAGGATTTTGGGCTTCCTTATTCTTTCCCTAGAGGGCCCCTCCCTTCCATGTATCTGTCTGTCTGCTGTGGGGCCAGCCTCTGAGACAGTTTAACTCAAATGGCATCATTGTCTCTCTTCTCCGTCTTCCTTCTTTGAGCAGCTCTTTGGGCCGCTGCCTACAGGCCGCTGCCCTCAAGTTTCCTTGTAAACTTTAGATAGAATGGCCCTTGTGCTTCCTTTTGAGTCTATTCTTAAGTCTCATTAATGAGACTAAGAACTCCAAAAGGGGATGACAATTTTCTTGGTCATATGTGGCAACCCAGATTGGACTGCCCCAAATCCCAGGAACAGAATGAGCCCTGTCTTGCTGTGTTTCTGATTTCAAGCTAGGACTTGAAAACCTAGTCTTGGCATTGTGTTCATGTAAACAGCATGGACACTGAAGGCACCTGCCTTCTTTCGTTCGAGCTCTACATGTGTCACCATCAGTATCTTAAGAATCCATACTTGAAGAACAGCTCTACAGGATGGAGAGGGTGGGCAGTATTTGTTCTCTCATTAGCCACCTCCCTCTAAAACAACTGCGAAACTTTGTACTTTGCTGTCTGGGACAAGATGCCACCGGTTTCCTGAGAGCTCTACCTTGGGTCTCTGGATTTACTCTATGTAAGTTCATGTTCAAAACATTCTCCAGGACAGAGTTGAGGTAGATAAATATTTTATCACCTTGTTTGGAAGAAGACTCTATTATGGCTTCTCATTTGCTCACAAGTTTGCCTATGTGCTGAGTTGAAAATAAGTTCTGGTGTTCTTCTCTAATGCTCTGGTGAGAAGTACAAAGCAGAGGGAAGCCTTGCTTGTTCCAGGGTTTCTGAGGGAAGAGCTGGCACCATTGTCTGGAGACAGTGGGAGATCTTGTAAGACCTAACCCAAGAGCTGTTGTTCAAAACAGCTCGGCAGAGGCACTGAGCCAAGCAGTGCAGTACCTGCTTTAGATAGCAATGACAGTGGTGGTAGCCTCGGGGTATGTGTGTGTGTGTATGTGTGTGTGTGTATGTGTGTGTGCATGCACGCTCTGCAGACAAGCTTGCCTGCCTAGGAGCAGACTGTGCATTCCCTCAGTGATGAACTCCATAGAGATCAGGGAAGCTGTTGATTAAAATAAAAATCAACAAGATCATCTGTCTTTTCACCCCAACCAGACTCACATAGAAAAAAATCACTGAGATTTTTGCCTCATCATCAGGAATGGACTGGAATGTCACAGCATAGCATGAGTTTTATGTGTCTTCATCTCACAGTGAAGAGAAAGTCTGTGGAATTACCAACACCATACACTGTAGTGAATATTCTCTTCTGAAAATATACACCCATAAATTAATTATAACCTGTGTTGTTCCTTATTCCAAATTGATTTTGCTTTATGAACCATAAACACTATGAGGCAGAGGCATTTTGATGTGGTATACTGTGGCATGATTCACACCAGCTGCCGTTACCAAAAGACATGAGCTGGGATTCAGATGAGCTGCGTGACTCTGAGGAAGCTGGGATCCAGATGAGCTGTGTGACTCTGAGGGAAATGGCTTCATGCCAGCACCTGAGGCTCTCAGTTAACCCAGGAAAGAGTAACGGCGCCCTGCGCCCCCAGCCTTTGATGGTCTCTGGAGAGGAGGAAAACAACACAAGTTGCCATTTGACTTCCCGCTCATTGTGTCTACCAGGCATACAAATGAGAAAGTTCCTCCACCCAGCAGCTGAATCTACATGAGTGTGGCCCACTCATGTTTGAAGGCTGAGGCACTGTGAGCAGAATCCTCCTCAACAGATGTGCTCTAAGAACATTCCATAACAGAGCTCGTGGGAGGTGCATCACATGAAGCAACCATCAGGAACTTTCCTGTTGTCAAGAGCCAGAGCATCTCAAGTCTGAACAGCCACTTCCCACCAGGAAATGAATTGCAGATCCAAGTGGATTTGATGTTTCTTAGAACACCTATGAACCAGTTGAGCAGTGAGCTAAAAGACAATTCAGTGCCAGCAGCCCTTCAAAAAGAGAGAGGCCGTCACAGATGCGGAGTTCTGGCCTGTGGGAATCCTTTGCCAGACAGCAAGCCCCAGGACCGCTGCAGTCTGAACCCAGCCTGGAGTTCTCTAAGGATGCTATCCTCAAAGGCACAGTTAATCAGACTCAGACCTCTCCTCAAAATGTCTCTGTGCAAGCCAAACATTTTGCCAGCGAGAGGAGCGTGTCAGACCAGAGAAGGTAAGCTAACAATCCATGTGCCCTGGTTTCACAACTATGAGTTGTCAGCCCGTTTTCAAAAGAGAAAAAAAAAGGCCCGTGTCAGCTTTTGCATTTACCAAATAGTTGGCTTTTGATGAACACAACCAGGGATTTTTATTTAGCCTGGGATTTCAATCTACATGAATAGATTTTAAATTTACTTTAATTTAATTTACCAAAAAGGAAAAAGTGTCTTCCCTTCTTTCCTACCCTCACCCACTAGAGGAATTCAGAGGACGAATGAGTGCCAAAGTCATCCTGGAGAGACTCCATGGTTACCACACTGAAAAAGAAGGAAGATTTTTGGAGAGGTGGTCTTGTATCAAATGCCAGGCATTTTCTGAAAGCATCACAGGTCTCCTGCCTCCCACACTTTCCGTGCCATCCCATCAGGAGTGTGGAGGCTTGTCTGCGGACACCAGTGTTGTTCCCATTGATGCATGCTTGGTCTGGGGATGATTCTCTTCATTGTTTGCACAGGGACATCTCTAAGTGTCAGAGGGAAAACCACTTGGCTTCAGTTATGTAGGGCTAACTGGGTTGGTGAAAGGGTCCACGGCTTGTCAGGTTCCCACATTAAAGCAAAAAGAAAACCCAAAGAGCATGTCAGTCCACCTGCAGCCACATGCTGCCTCCCGGCTGAGCACTGGTTGGTGGCTTATTTTTTTAACCCTGGCATGTCCATTACGAAGTAGAGGCTTACATTCATTCCTGAAGGAAGGGGGTCAACTTGTGAGCATGATGAGCTCGGGTCTTGCACTCAGCTCTTGGCTTCTGCAGATGAGAAGTGCCTCACAAAGCTGTTGAGACGTTTTGAGTGACTAGGCTTCGCTTGTGAGGCCAACTTCCATTACTAAACACAGAGTAGAAAGTACTCAGCCCTTATGGAATTCCTCTCCTGCTATGCACAGTTTCCTCTATTATCAACGGCATATGTTGGCCTGGTTTCATGTTCAATTTTAAATTACATATAACATTTAAAACTTAGCATTTGAGGCTGGGATGGCTCGGTGGTAAAGAACAGTTGCAGAACAAATATGTAAGACCCGAACAAATACTTAAGAATCCAGGGAGTCCTGTGGAAAAGTGGGAGGAAAGAGAAACGGACCTGGAGGTGACAGGAGCCCCACAAGAAGACCCACAGAGCCAACTAACCAGGGCCCAGAGGGGCCTGCTGAGATGGAAGCACCAGCCAAGGACCATGCAGGAACTGCACCGAGGCCCCCTACACCGATGTGGCCGATGGGCAGCTCAGGCCTCATGAGGGTCCTCCAGTGAGGGACGTGGGGACTGCATCGGACAGGGACTCCCTTGCCAGCTTTTTGGTCATTTTCCCTGGCAGGACTACTTGGCCAGGCCACAGGGGACGAGGACACGCTCAGTCCTCATGCAACCTGACGAGCTGGGCTGGGTGGGAAAGGGAGCTCTTTTCTGAGGAAAAGAGGGGGAGGGGGAAAGGAAGAGTGGGTGCAGTGGAGGGATGGGGCTACAACCAGGATGTAAAGTGAATAAAAATTAATTAATTTAACAAAAAGAAGCCAGGTTTTCCATAAACTACTGTCACATCAGCTCTGACCCCCCTCTTCTGTCTTCTGTGCGCTTGTGCTCCTGCGGGCTCATAGATGCTCATGTGTGCTTATTCATGTTCACATGTGATCATATATACACATTATGCATGCATACGTGCTCATGTGTGCTCATGTGGGCTCACCATGCACACAAATAGATAAATAAATTTCATAAAAACCATAATTCTATGAAACAGTTTGAATGCAGTTATGGACATGAACCGTAATGTCTGTTATTCAATGTCATTCCTTAATACTCTGATTTTCATTTCTCTGACATCATTTCATGAAGTACCCCTACCAAAGGTCTCCTCAAAGATCTCCTCAAAAACCACACTGGATTAGCACACCATTTTCAAAACCCCTGATGAAGAGCTTCCTCTTTAGGTTTCCCAGTTGGTGAAGTATAAATGTCCACAGGGATAATTATTACCGAGAGTGTTAAACAGAAACAGTCTCCATCCAGTCCCAGCAGAGTACCACTGCTCATCAGCATTTCGGTAAAAAGTGGAGACGTGTGAGTCTCTGCATCTGACCTGATCAGCTTCTGGGTCGGGCCTCCCAGAGAATGGCTAAGGCTGCCTCCTGTCTGTAAATATAGCAGAGCCAAGCATCAGGCAGAGCTTGGAGAGCCCTGTGCAAGAGTGGGAGGGAAGGATAGATGGACACAGAGGGGACAAGTATGCTGCAAGAAGACCAACAGAGTCAAGTGACATAGATTCATAGGGCCCTACAGAGATGGAGCACCAACCAAAGAGCATGCATGGACTGGACCTAGGCCCCCAACATATGTAGCCGATGGGCAGTTTGATCATGTGGGCCCCTAGTAAGTTGAGCAGGTACTGCCTACTACTTGCCTGCTTTCCATCACTTCACCCTGACTGGTCTGCCTCACCTGCCCTCAGTGCTTGAGGGTGAGCTCAGTTGTGATGAAACTTGATGTGCTGGGGTCAGTTGGTGGGGGGGCCTCCTTTTCTTAGGACAAGGTGCGGGGAGATAGAGTGAAGAGGTTCGGGGGGAGACCGAAAGGGGTGGAGGAAGGAGGCTAAGATCGGGATATAAAGTAAGTACATAAATTAATAATAAATTTTAAAAAATACCTCTCAGAACAACAGCAATGAAGCTCTCATCTCTTTAACTGAGGGTTAGGATCAATAAAAATTAAAATGAAATGAAATAAAATAAAAACAAATGTATGCTGTTTATTAACCATAAAAATACGGTGACATGAGGAGAAGGGCCTTGGAGCGACTGGGGCAGTCCTTCCTGGGTAAACGATCCTCACGGAGGAAGTTAGGACTCAGGAAAGAAGACAAAGTGGTTCTACAGGCAAATGCAACCAGCCTTTGGGTAGGTGGGAGATGGCCATGCTTCCTGACCTCAGATCTTACTGGACCAGCGGAGAGACTAGAAATAGCACCTCATTCAGAGTTACAGAACATGGAAGGTCCAGAGTTTAACAGCTAGAGGGAAGTAATGATGAACCCGGCTCAAAGAATACATGGTGTTCTAGCTACCTGCCTTGTCAGACTGCAAAAGTTCATGTGAGCCTATCAATGGTCACCCAACACTGGCGTGGAACTAGCTAAGTCATTGCATCCAGAAAGGAGTGAAGCTGCAACAGCTGGGGCCTCCAGAAAGGCTTGCCTCCCTTCTCTTCTCTGAAGGCAGTGGCCTACCCACTGTAGCCCACACTTCTTTGTCACCTTCTCCCGAGCCTGCCTTTGAGATGCTCTTTCCACCATTCTGCTTCCGTAGCTCTTCAGGATCCGATAGTCTCTGGATGCAGGATTGCCTTCTGGCCTCAGCCACCTGACAAGCACAGTACATTATCCACCCTTCTCCCTGCTGTGACCTGGCAAAGGTGACTTGAGGGAAGGGAGGTTTGCTTCAGATCATAAATTCAAGGGACAGTCTACCATGGAGGGAAGGCATGGCAGCAAGAATGGGCGGCCAGCTGGTGAGGTCTGGTCAGCCCGGAACAAGCTGCGACACAGATACTGGTTGCAATGGATGAATGACTGTATGAGCGGATGGACGTATCCGAGCCAGGAAGCAAAGCGTGGGTGAGAGGCAGGAAGGGCCAGGCTTCCAGTGACCCGCTTCTTCCAAGCTGCTGGCGGGGTCTTGGAAGTCTGTGGAACCTTAGGAGATGGGGCTTTACTGAGCTTCAGCACTGACCATGGTGATTATTATGGCAATTACAATACCAGCCATTCTGATTAGAAATGATAAAACTAAAATTTGGATATGAAATATTATTCTTGAATTTGATAGTCAGTAAATGCCAACCAAGACTCCAATTTCATCCATCAAATCCACAGTCCTATAGCCTTATAGCCTTCCTATTGACCATGAGATATCTGTTACAACAATGTCTGTTAGAGTAAAAATATCAAAACTTTTCATCAGCATTTAAGATTATTCACTGTGCATCTCATTTCTTCTTCTAGACTTTCCCCATTACAGATGGTCCCTGGCTTATGGCTTTTCATCTTTATATTGTTGCAAAAGCAATTCACACTTGGGCTAGCACGCTTTGGATCTGGAGTTTGGATTTTCTCTTGGGCTAGGAGTATATATAATATTACGCTCTGACAGGCGTGGAGAGGTAGATCTGTTGTCCCTGCACTCAGGAGGCTGGGACAGGTGATCATGAGACAGGACAACACAGCCTCTTACATAGTGAGATTGTATCAACAGAAAAACGATGGAACAGAAAACCATAGCAAGCCTCTGTGTGACAACCCTAGGCAGCAGCGGTGGGCTTTAGCTCTGGAAGCCACGAAGTGAGATGGGGAGTGTGGTGGGCACATTTGTGCTGCTGCTAGGCTGTGGCACGTGGCTGTTAGAACATTACACTCGCTGCCCATGTAGCATTCCCAGCTGCGATGGGTGTGTCGGGACATAAACCAGCTATAAGATGGTGAAAATCTGTATTCTCTTGCATAGTAGTTTCTTCCAAAGTTAAAACCTTTCATCTTGGAGGAAACTTCACAAGATACAGGATATGGAAAAGAAGTGAAACAATGGTATTTTTAAAGTCAGGATGTTTACAGGGAGCTGAAACAACAGGGGAAGTGAGACACTCTGTCCCATAGGGAAACTCTCTTTTTAAATCAGGAAGTAAACGTTTCAAAATTGCTCCAGGAAGTCCCTAAAACTGACCAAATCCACTAGGCCTTTTCCTCTCCAAGAATATATAAGCAATTAAAGATTTCTGAAAGCTACTTTTGGACAGGCTCAGGGGCCAGGAAGCAGCAGAGACCATGTAGGTGCCTGTAAGCCTCAGGCCAGCATAGTTGGTGGACACAGATACCTGCAGGCTATTAATCCACCTGCAGGCTGTGCAGCACACCCAGGTTTCCAGGAGCTGTCACTCGTGCCGGGGCAGGCTTCGGTGATGTGCTGTCCCAGTCATTTCTGCTCCTGTAAGTAACCTCTCCCCATATTCCTCTAAGTAACCACAATAAAACTGTAACACACACACACACACACACACACACACACACACAAGGGCACCTTGGCAGTCAGGAGCCAAGGAATACCACAGAGTAACACCATGCAACAAACCTCACACAAGAGGAAAGAGACAAAATGGTGGCTGCCTCTGACGAGGGAGGTCAGAGGCAGGGTGACTTTCCACTGGTCTCTTTGTGACCCTACAAAACCTCACTGGCTCGCTAAGCTGAACTTTGGTGGCATCATTGCTTTGGTCTATTTGGGGTGAATAGAGAGCAGCTCCTGTCTCCCCAGGAGTAAATCATGCAGCAGCTCTGCATTCATTTCCTTCCTCTGGGATTTCTTGGTGTCTGCTTAACATCAATGTACATACAATCTTTTCCAATCTGGTAGCATCCTTAATAATACAAAGGATAGTGAGCATTGGAAGACAAAAATGTGTTACTGTTTCATTGTTTGAGAGAGGGTCTGGCCTTGTAGCCAAGGCTGGTCTGATTTTCACGGTATCACCCAGAATGGCCCTTAGCTCACAGTCTTCCTGCATCAGTCTCCCAAGTGCTGGGGTTACAGACATGTAATCTACCACTTGACATTTGAAAGGATTGTCTATCAAAAACCTAGATCTTGGGGCTAGGGAGATGGCTCAGTGGGCACAAGGGCTTCCTGTGCAAGTGTATGGATCTCAGTTCAAATCCATATAAAAACGTGGAAATGGCTTCATGGCAAGCATATCCCAGAAGCTGGACATTCAGCCTATCCAAAAGGATGGGCTTCTACTTCATCGAGGCTTTGGCTCAAGGCAGTAAGGTAGAGAATTGTCAGAAGAAGACACCTGCACCCCCCCCCTTAGACAAGTATGCACCACACATATCTACATAATACATACATACATACATATACAAACAGCAATAGATGTAACACAACACATACAACATACACATAAATATACAGCACACATAACACATGTACAACACATACGTACAGCACACAAACATCTATACACACATATATAATACACATGTAATACATATACCATAGTCACATGACACACACATATAACACATAACTATACATACATGCCACACATATGCACGCAAACCTTGTAATGTGAGGTTTTAGGTGATAACATGTTTGATTTGCTGCTATTTTCTTTGACTTTATAAAAATATCTTTAATAATAAAATACTGAAGGCATAAAGTTATAGTGTAATTCGAATGCTGATTTTTGTATCCGCCATATCTGGTTGCAAGCCTTGTTCGGACAGTCTCCTGTCTCAAAGTTGTGTAAACACTGCTCCTGAATTGTCCCCTGATGTGCCAATGAAGAGGCTTGACCAGCCAGTGTCTGAGCAGGGGAGAGAATAGGGCTGGACTTCCTGCCAGCGAGGGGAGGAGGAGTTGGAGGAAGAAGTAGAAGAGTTGGTCAAGGGCAGAGGTCCAGAAGACATCAAGGGAGAGGGGCTGGAGCAGAAAAGATACCAAGTGCAGGTGTCTCTGTGATGCACACTGGGAGGAAAGCAGATTAGCTTAGAAGATTAAGAATAGAGTAATAACTGCTCAGTTGTTGTGATGTGATGTGTTATAAACACATATAAAAGTCTCAGTTATTTGTGAGGATACCCAGGTTAAGAGAAAAACTTGAGAAACAAACACAGTTTTTTTTTTTTTAAATAACTGTAACAAAGGTCAGTGCTGTTCTCGGGGGCCTGAGTCACTGATCAGAGGCACTGAGGTTGTCGTTCAACATTCTAACTTTTGTTCCACATCTGGACCCAAGGATGCTTCCATCCACGCTGTCCTCCAGGCTCACACTCCTGTCCCCAGTGGATGCCTGCTACACTTCAGAGTGCTAAACTTCAGTGCCACAGCAGTCAGGCAAGTATTCTATTAGGTTCTATAGCCAATTAGAGTGTTTCACTTTTTCTACCCATTTGTGGTCTTACTCAACACCAGCTTCCCAGGATCAGCTAACTGAACCTGCTGTGTCCTTCTGACTCAAGAATAGCCTTTGGCAGAGAAGTGAATCTCAACTCCCTTCTGCTCTTATGAAAACTGCCAAGGAAAACACAGTGCAGAAAGTTCTAGAGCAGCCACAAGAGAGTCTACACCACCCACTCCCACCTCCTTTGTGACCCCTCCACCGGGAGGGATCCGGGGCAGGGCAGGAAGGAGAGCTCCCAAGGCTGAGTCACCTGGTAGCATGATAAGAAGTCAGCTGTGAAAATTAGGAAAATCGACCTTGGAAAGTGGGGTCTTAGTGACATGTTTCCTTTTTATTTTTCCTGTTATTTTTATACAAAAGCCCCTTCCGCACGAGGTGTAATGCTGTCCTCCAGGACACGGATCATGTTCCCTGACAGCACTGTGTTCACTAATTCCTCACTTCACACTCACTGCACTTTCTCTATTTCAGTCATCCCAGGAAGCCGGTAGGTCCCTGCATAGCACAGCATCGTGATGCCTGAAATCACTCCAGAGGTCAGGAGCCCCAAACCAGAGCAGCGACCTTCTCCATCAATGGGCATACTCACCCTCGCCAGCCACACACCAAAAAGGGAAAGCCATTTACTTTTATAGACTATAAACCTTAATAAATGGTCGTTGTCATCATCCGTTTATGACCATTCATCCAGAGCGGCTTGAACATTCATAAAAACATCTTTGTTTCTCCTGCCTCTGGTGCCAGGAAGACTAGTGTGTTCACTCCCTTCCTTCCAATCGTAAGTGCAGCTTATCTGCTGGGAACAAGTCCTTCTCCCATGCTCCTGGGAACAAGACCTTCCCCTGGGTTGTACCTGCACCTCCCATGGCCAAAAACAGGCAAGCGGGTTTCGTACAGTGGGTGGATATTCTTTCCTAGCGAGTGGAAAATTCATGCAGCCAGTTTTTAGACACTTTTGGGTGATAAGCAACTATGGAATCCAGAAATACTCTGCAGAACAGTTTCCAATTGTATTTCTTACCTCCCTAAGTAAACTTTAAGTTCCTTGTAGGAAGATTCATATATTAATGGGTCATACTCTCTGGAGTGTCAGACACAATATGCAAATTTCTCTTTAAGGTGTAATAAGCTACACAACACTATCTTTGTATCAGGTAAAGTGTATGTTATACCCTGCTTGGAGAGAGATGAGCGTGGTGTGGTCCTTGCTTCCCCTCAGTGGCATAGTAGAAAGAGAACAGGTGGTCCGGGCCCGTTGCTGCCTAGCCTGGGCTATGCTACCACAGTTCGTGAAAGAGGAGCTGAG
Source organism: Pachyuromys duprasi (assembly GCA_028658305.1). NCBI lineage: Eukaryota > Metazoa > Chordata > Mammalia > Rodentia > Muridae > Pachyuromys > Pachyuromys duprasi. The sequence continues at coordinate 1,538,586 of CM053761.1, forward strand.
TTGTGAGCCTGCAGTGAGCTGTGAAGATAGCTGGCAAGATGCTCTGTCAGGCAAGAAGCTCCCGAGATGCTAGTGAAGGCAGAGAGTGTGAGATTTTGCAGCCCAGTCTGGCATAGTGTGTGAACACATGATCTGGCCTCATGGAAGACAGGGTAAGCTCTACCCTGAAACAGAGATAAGGGGAAATGAAGGCGGGTTGCACACTGGGGTCTAAGCACAAGGAGTCTCTGGTAAAGGGGGCCGTGGGGTCTGTGTTAACTCGGCACTCCGCAGCTCCAGAGAGAACGCGTCTTCACCAGGTGAAGTCTAGAGCGAAAGTGCTGCCTTCTCTCTGACCTGTAGGTGGCCAGCACTATCCCCCTGGGCACAAGAAACAGGCAAAGGGACCAATCAGCTGTTTGCACCTCCTTTTTCTTTTGCTGTCTCTTTTTTCATGTGTCTGCAGGTTGCACACGTGTGGGCACAGGTGGGTAAGGTACCTGTAGAGGCTTGACCCTGACCTCTGGAATTTCCCTTCATCCCTCTCCATTTTATTTTTGGGGCACAGTTTCTCAGCTGAGCCCAGAGCACGTGAAGATGGCTGTTCTGGCCAGCCAGTTCCTCTGAGAGCCCCAGTCTGTCTTTTGGCACTGCAGGCAGGTTGCCCAGCCGGTCATTTCTTCCACCCACAGGAACATGCGTGCTGGACCCTGAACTTGGCACTACGCAGCGGTACAGCTCTGTTCCTGAGCTGGCTCCGACCCACATCTGTCCCTCTGAAAGTGCTGCAGGAGGATGTCCCTCATGACCTCATCCAGCCACAATCCTTCCCTAAAGACCCATCTTCAAATGTGCTCACAGGATGAACCTTCATGGAGGACACAGCTCCTAGGGTTATTTCTAAAACTGAGAAACTTGAAAGTGACATTCTTCTAGCTATCTCCCAGGGAGCCCAGTTTCCTCATGCCACACAGCTGGAAAATGGTGCCCTTGCTAGATAGTGGGGCTTCACCTCAACACTAGCACACCTCCACCAAGCAGGGAAAATTTCAGCATTTCCTCTATTAAATAACTATTTAATTATTTTCATGGTGTGTGTGCGTGTGTGCATGCTTGTGTACTCCCGACTCCTGGTAGTTCTCATATTATTTTTGTCCCCATTTTAATGCCCTTTAACTTACAAACAACTTTTACTTTGGGAGATCATAAAGGGAATCACCGTCTTAAGCCTGAAAGATCAAATCTTTCAAGTTCTCAGAAAAGTAAATCATCTCAGCAGCCACACAGGTTCTAGAATTGCACACTCTCTTAACTATTTGTTTACTGATGAATTAATACAAGAAGCCCCTTTGGATGGTTGGTGATTATAGTATACAGTTCTGATGACAGAATTCTCTCTGGTTCCAAGGCATTTTAGTGGTGGCGTCATGAAGAATGTGGTTTACTGTGATCCCACCATTACTACACATATTAACAGTTGTAGTTCAGTGTTTGCCTAGTTTGCCAAAGCCAGAACCTGTAATCTCAAATCCCTGTAATCTCAAATCCCTGTAATCTCAAATCCCTGTAACCATCTCAGTCAAAAGGTATATTCAGAAGGCTCATGGGTTCTAGATCATTTTGGGTTCCATCATGAGGGAGTTTGAGGCCAGCCTGGGCTACCTGAGACCTTGTCTCAAAAAAACAAAACAAAATGAAACAACAACAACAAAAACCCAGATAGTAAATTAAGCTCAAGTTGACAAGTTGGTTTTTTTCATTTTATTGTTCTTTGCCGTTTTATTTATTTACTTTTTATTTCCTTTAAGGCTGTGCTGAGAATGAAACATGGAATTTCAGAAAAGCCAGGAAAACATTTTATCACAGAACCACAACTCCAGCCCTTCAAATTAATAACTCTTTAGATGATCCATGTTGAAGTCCACAGAATGCTTTTTGCTAGAAGGAAAGATGGAGGTGACATAATTTTATTTCCTCTACTGCCTTTGGAACAGCACATTGTCCTGAATTCTTCTTAGAAATCTAGACAATGCCACTTGCTTACGTGAAGCTGATTTATTATTTCTGTTTTGAAATTTGTAAGAAAAGGACAAAAACTGCTTGGGAATCAGTTGGGTAAAGAGTGGGGAGGCTGTAATTCGACTCCAGTTAGCAGTCACCCCTATAACATAGCTCTCGGTTTCAGTGGGAAGACCAATAAAATCCAGTACAAACGGAGCCTTGGTTTTACTGTGAGAGGCGGGCTTGGGTGACGGACCCTGGCGGGGACTGGTCCTGACACCTGCTCCAGCCCTTGGCTCCCTGGCTCTTTGTGTTCATTTGCAAACTGGGCCAAACTCAACTGATGAGAAGGCACGGAAGCTTACACTACTGTCCAACAGACATGGCACAGCAAAACACCTGAGCATTTGTTAATTTATGTATTTTTAAGCAGGGTCTCATGAGGCAGACTGGCCCGGCACCCGTTACTAGCCAAGATTTTCAGTGCTGGGGTTACACGTGTGCACCTCGCCAAGCGTGGTCAGAGACTCTGGAAGTCAGAACTATTGCTTCATGGAGGCACAGAAAAACCCTAAAGGTTGCTGTTTTGTGATGAAACTTTGAGAAGGTGCCGGAAGGCGCTTCTGCGGCTTTTCTGGAGAGTCGTTCCCAGGACAGAACAGGGGTCGAGCTGAGTGTGCTGTCACAGAGCACAGGTCACCCTGTGAGCACACTGCTTGTTCCCACAGTCCACGCGCTTCACGCACGCCCACCGCACGCCCACCGCACGCCTGCACAGGGCTTCATGTGCCCGCAGCGAAGGCAGCATCCGCCAGGGAGACGAAGGCTCTGCCTGGTCCCCGCGTGCGCTCTCGTGCCGCCCCGTCCACAGCCGCGCTGCCCGCACGTTTGCTCAGGTGACAGCAGGGAGACGCCACGCATGGGAAGGCAGGAAGGTGCGGACTGCGCGGTTCCTCAGGTGTGCGGCTAAGAGCAGCGTGTATGGGGGAGGGCGCGGGGGCCAGGGCGCGGGGGCCAGGGCGCGGGGGCCAGGGCGCGGGGGCCAGGGCGCGGGGGCCAGGGCGCGGGGGCCAGGGCGCGGGGCCTCCGCCCAAGGTCCTCAAACAGCAGACCCGTGTGATCATGGTCGCAAACACGAGGGGCACAGCTGTAAATCTTTTCCGTGCTTGATTTTTCCCTTGCCCAAGGCCTGGAGGGTGAAAAGAAATGCCGCATTCTACCAGAAGGACTTTCCGGGGTTCCCAGGCGACCGGGCAAAGTCTCCGAGGAGCTGACCCACCGCCCTGAGGCCTGGCCTCCAGGCCAGTCCCTGCACACCAAGCACGGCTAACCTCTGACGAGAAAATGGCCATGCTGCTGTCACCATCTGCAGACTTGACAGAGAGGACGCCGGCCCCCGGGCTCCACGCGTGCGGGGCTGTGAGTGAGGATGGATGTCTTCGCCCTCCCGGATGGGGCCTCGGCACTACGCAGGGTCGCTGCAGAATGGCCGGGGTGCCCAAGCTCCCTCCGTATTTTCTCTCCCCGAGAAGGAGACCTCAAGGAAAATTTACCTTTGACAAGTGATTTCAACAGATCTCCTAGACTTTCTTTCCCGGCTCAGGCGGGAGCCCTCAGGAGAGGTGAGTGTTCAGTCCTAGTTTCTGAGAGCTAACACAGGCACAAGTGAGGGACAGCATATGCCTTGCTCACGCTGGGTTTGGGGCAGTGGTTTGAGTACCTGTCTCCCTGGTGCCTGTCACACTCAGGAGCAGGGACACCCTGTTGGTAAGTGCGGGTGCAAAGCTGCTCCACCTGAGCCTTCCCCGAGGGAACAAACGTACAGGCGTGCAAAGCCAGTGAGACCCAACATCACTGCTCAGACGTGTTCAGATTGAGCATGGCTCTCTAGTGCCCCACGCTGCCTGTGAGCAACTCATGTGTCCCTTCTGTTCTCCACAGTGTCTCTCCTTTCTCCGTTCACCCACACGGAGAGGAGGGCGCTCACTCGTGCTAGACCCTAGGAAAGACACCGCCGGGGTATCTCTGTGTACTTCCTAGTCAGGGACAAACGCAACTGCCACAGCCCGGCCCCTTGACAAGGCAGGAAACCAGAAAGAGCTACACAGTGGGGCTCTGGAGATGGCTGAGCTGTGCGCATCGGCTGCTAGAGGCTCAGATTTTCAGTTACGGATCTGGGGGGAACATGGTGTGTGTGTGTGTGCGCGCGCGCGTGTTGGTTCATTCTAACAACATAGACAGGTAGTTATGAACCAGGACGCTAAATTATTAATCTTCAGTGGGCTGGCCACCGCCAGGGCTGAGAGCAGGCCTGTCAGATCTGCACCAGGCACTCCCTTCCTGCTGAGTGGTCCCTCCGACACCAGACTGTTTATCAGAGGGTGTGTGGGAGAACGGAGTTGGAAAAAGGAAACTGGTTGTTGCCAGAAGGAAGTATGTGTCATGCTCACACAGCCAGAGCTGACCTCCACCCAAGGATGGAGCAGAGGAGGGAAGCCACAACCTCCTGAGTCAAAGCTCCGGGCCTGGGAGCAGGGTCCTCTATGCACCCATCTGTCTGTGTTTATTTCCTGCATACAGTGCACATGCACCAACAAACACTCAGATACATGCTTACACACATAAGCACGCTCTCTCTCTCTCACACACACACACACACTCCCACACTGGGTGATTCTACCATCACTTTGTGGCTGTTGTTTTCAGTCTCTGAGTTTCAGGCTCTCTTCCTGAAGGAGTGAGGGTTCACAAATAAACCCTCTTTACATTGCTTTATCTTAAAAGATGAAGTTACATAAGTTCTAGTACCTCTTTTTGGCTGTGACACCATGGCCCTGCCTCTAAGCATTTCTATCTTGCCAACTAGCCCCAAATCCACAGCCATGTTACTGCTTATTCTTCCAACAGAGCCCACACACTCACCAGGCACTCTACTAAGAATACACACTTTCTTGATACAATAGGAGTGGGGAGGGAAGCCACGATTAGGCTAAGCCTTGCTCTTCTGGGTAAAGTGTTGAAAGCACAATATGAGTAATTGCAGTGTGATTGTCTGGGACCTAGGGTCAAAGGCAGATGCTATGTATGCAAGAAGTGCCAAACAGAGCATGGTTCCCTGCTTCCCAGGGTACCTGTCTTGGGTTCAGGAAACAGGTGGCACTCAGGCTGTGCCCTCCCGGCCATGATGTGTGGTTCCACTCAGGAGGAGAATACAGGGTGCTGACAAGGCTAAGTTCCCCCGCAGCTGGACTGGCCCCGGGTTGCTCCCGGGGCTGTGAGGGTAAATAGTCCCATCAGGGTCCTCATCCGCCCAAGGAAGACTCAGGTTGCTGGATCCAGATAGCAAAAGGGGACTAAGAGACTAGCGATGCTGCAAGCTTCTAGAAGTTGGGGTGGTGGGAAGGGAAGAAATCCTCTCTCCAGAGAGAAACCCAGCCCTGAAATTGGCCAAAGCCCAAATATAGTCAAGTTGTGTTAGAGTTCTGACTTCCAGTGTTAAGATAACACTTCTGGGTTTGGAGGAGCCACTGGGTGTGTGGTTCTGGATGGCAGAAGTTGGAAAACTAAAGCAGGGGAGGGGCCATTGGTTGATTGACAAGTGCAGCTAAGCGTGCTTGCAAGGGCTTTGTGCACATTGTAAGGGGGGGGGGGGGCTTCTTTAGCCATGAATGGCAGCTGCAGAACTGTTGGTAGAGGCCATGGTCTGTAACAGAAATGACGCTTTAGAGTTAGAAGCAAAAGTGATGCTCTGTACAAGTGTGTTAAAGATAGTATGAGCTTCAAACCCTAGCACAGCCAGCATAATGATACATGCTTGTAATCTCATCAGTAACAGGAGAACCAGGAGTTCAAGGCCAGCCTCAGCTATATACAGTTATATAAGAAAACAAAACAAAAATCTCTACACTATGAAGAACTGAGGCTGTAAAGTTCCTTCTTTGCACAGAAGTCCACAGTCATCTTTCTGATTAATTTGTTTCTGCTCTTTGTGTGTGTTGTTTTTAAACAAAATCCCAGATGTTCAATACCAAATAAAGACTTCATCCGTTCCAAAAGGAAAAAGACCCTTCTCTGTCTCCATACCATCTTAAAACCTGCAGGGAAGCGCTGCGCCTAAGGTTGTAGTCCACCATGACAGGACAGCCTGAGTTGAGTGCTGTATGGTGGGCTCCTGTTGTCATCAGGACTTCCTGTCTTCCGCCTGACTTCTGGAGAGTGTCTCTAGGTACAGACGCCTTAACCACATCTAGAATGTGGCCTTCAACACAGTGCCCTGCAAATGCTCTCCCAATGCCCATAGGATAATTAGGTTCTGTGTTCCCCTCCACATTATAGGACCGCCAGTGCACGTGAAGCAGCCCTGGCACTGCGAGGCCAGCTAATAGTACGCACCTAGCCTGCGGACCTCCACCCCCTCCTCGAGACTCCAGAGCCTGTGTTCACCCCGAATCAAATTGAGAAGGCTCACTGAAGCTGATCCAGGAAGGCGGTTTTCCTTATTCTCACAGCCATCTGCACCCTGCCTGCTCCCCTCCCCCACACTGCCTCTCTGTCCTCCTGGGACAGTGACCAAGGATCCCCAGTGGGGGAGGGAGCCCTCAGCAAAGGACCCCTCAGACAGAACATCCCTCCCTTCTGCTTCCTGTGCATCTCTTCCTCCACCTTCCCCCATCATCCTGACTTCCTCTCACTGTCTTCTGTGTTTTCATGTGTTCACTCCCTGTCAGCTGGTTGCTTGCTCCACCTCTTGACCTATGGTTGACTTGATTTAATCCTGTTTACAGAAAACCCTTGGATTAAAGATGTGTGCTAGGGCTGAGCCATACCTCAACTAGAAACAGCTTTTTACAGTTCACAATCTCAGGGTTCACAGTGTGAACAAATACACAGTGTGTATGTGTGTATTGTGTATGTGAGGTATGTGTGTTTATATGTGTGTGTGTGTATTATGTATGTGAGGTATGTGTGTTTGTGTGTTATGTGTGTATGTGAGGTATGTGTGTTTATGTGTGTGTTATGTATGTGTTGTGTATGTGAGGTATGTGTGTTTATGTGTGTGTGTATACTTGCATATGTGTGAAGCCCTGTATGTGTGTGTGTGTATGCACATTACAGAGGTTGAGGCTTAAAGATAATCTCATGTCACTTCAGGGATTTCCTCTGAGACAGGGTCTCTCATTGTCCTGGCTCATCAGCTAACTTAGATTGTCTGGCGAGGGAGCTTCAGGGATCTTCCTGCCTCCATTTCCCCCATTCTGGCACCCCAGGCACACAGCACGCTCGCCTGGGCTTTTACACAGGTTTGGGGGGCGGGGTGAATGTAGATGAGGCAAGATCTTTCCTGACTGAGTTTCTCTCCAGCTCATGTCTTGTTTGGTGTTTAATATAGGATTTCATCTTGAAGCCAGAGTACAGGCTGGCTTTGACTTTGACTCCATGCCTCAGCGTGGGTGCTGGCATGGCCAGCATGGGCCCTAGCCCATGCCCAGGTGGACTCTGATGTTCTCTGCAAGGTGCCTCACCCACACTTCATGTTCACTAGCTTTCCCACGACACTAATTGCCTCTGTGCAAAGTCAGCTTTTGTCCACGAGACAGGAGTCAGAAAAATACCCAGAAACACATGGGTCAGCTTAGCCCAGCAAACAAGACAAGACAGAACCTGCTCCAAACAAGAAAGACAGTGAGGACTGGCACCCGAGGTGCTCTGGCTCCTATAAGTGCATCATGTGCACGCACGCACGCACGCACGCACACGCTCTTTAATGTTATCAAAAAGTTTAGACCAAGGAAGGGAAATAAACAGTGGGTATCAGAACTGTTTAGTGTTTGTTCCATTGGACTGCAGTGAAGCTATTTTCTCCCTCACATTAGTGGTACTTGAGGAGCTGGCTACACTGAGTCTTCTTACGCCATTCCCCACTCCTGTGTCCCCATACTCTGGGTACCCTGACTGCACTACAGCCACCAGGGAGAAGAACAGCTCTTTCATGGAAACTTAAAGAAAGATGCCTCTAATACTCCTTATATCCCATTTGCAAAGTTGATGGGAAGGGTGGTGCACACTCCCTGACGCCAAGCACCTGGAAATTGGCTGTTGTGGTTTGATCTGAATGTCCCCAACGGCTCATGTGGAAGGATTAATCCCCAGCTGGTGGCACCTTTGATGTGTGTGCTCACTTCATCAGTGGCCGTTAGCGCCCAGCAGAGGAGCTGTGCAAGGTGGAGACGCTCTGGACAGCTGTGCCTCGCCCTGGCCGTTTCCTGTCTGTCTCTGCGATATGGTGAGCAGTTCCGCCCCACCACACTCCTCCATTATGAAGCTGTGCCTCATCACACATGGAAAAAAAATGGGGCTGAGTGGCCATGGAGAGAAACCTCTGAGATGGACCCAAGGGGGTCTTCTTGAATCGTGTCTGGGCGTGTGTCACAGAGGGGAGAGACTTGCCTCAGTGGTTAGTTTTGTAAGAGGAGGAGGGTAGGTACCATGTGAGTGAGGAAGCTTTGGTGTGCCCACCGCCATGATCCTTCACCTGCCACCTCACTTTATCTCAGCAGAGCGCAGGCACTGGCTGGGACATGCTTGCATGAGGCCCAGGTGGGAAGGACCCGGCTTTGCAGCCTCAGCTTTGCCATACAGAGGAGCCACAGCAGCCCGGGGCGGCCAGGTGTGCCCCAGGACTGTGTTCTGACCCTGACACTGATGTTCTGCCGAGTCCATGAGCCACAGGAAAGCAGAGAGGCTGCCTGTCATTCCTCGCTCTGCCCCAGCTCCTGGGCTGTCGATATAACTTCTTAGAAGCTGAGGAAAAATCACTTCAAAATATGGGTCTCGTACTAAAGTGCATTCAGAGAAAGAACTAGGAGTCAGTGGATGTTCACCAAGGCACAAGCCGTGTTCACAATGAACGGAAAGGGTCAAGAACGAGAAAAGCGTGTCTGCATGTATATCACATATATGTATGTGTGATATGTACATTGTGTGCATGTGTGTTTACACATGTGTGTATATGTGTGCAAGTGTGTACATGTGCATGCATGTGTATGTGTCTCGTGTATGTGTATGTGCACATGTCTATGTGTATATGTGCCTGAATGTTCATATACATGTATGCATATGTATTTGTATGTGAACATACATGAATGTGTGTGTACATGTGTGCTGTGAGTGTGTACGTATATGTGCATGTGCACCTGTTCACGGATGTGTGCGTATGTATGCATGCGTGTGTACACATGTGTATGTGTATACTCATGTGCGTGTATATATGTGTTCGTGTGTGTGTATGAGGATGGTGAGGGAGTGTGTGGGAAGATCTGAGGGAATAATCAGGAGTGAATCTGGAATGGTCCTGGGTCCTGGTTACTTACTAAACAAACATGCTCCTTTGGATTTGTCCCCGAAGAAGAGGCCCCAGGGGTCCAGGGTCGCCAGTCCTCACAGGGTACTCCAGGCTGGGGCGGCACTGCTTCAGTGCCAGCGGCTCTTTTCTTTTGGGGTCGATCCCTCATCTCACTCACTCCGGTGTCTTTGACATGCTCTAGGGAAGTCTGTGCTGTTCCTGGCCGCCCACAAATAGGACAGAGCAGGACGCTGCTCAAGAGGAAGCAGCTGTCCATTCATTCTGCTTTCAGAAATGCAGCCAGAGCTGAGCTACACCAGAGAAACCATAATCCAAAATGCTGACCCTGCTAATGATAAGGACTGCATTCCGCTTCCACAGAATAGCTTTGCTTACACTTAGGGAGTGGCATTGTTAGTGCTTCCTGTGACCTGCTTACAGTCCCCATGGAACCTTTCCAGGAAAGACACCAAGGAAAATAGGAACAATTTTTATTCCATTTTCCCCTTTCCTCTATATTTATTTTTCTGACCTTTTAAAAAAGATTGTATTTTTTTACTACATGGATGTGTCTATGTACAGGTCTGTAAGGACAGTTGCTCTCTGAGGCTGGAGAAGGGTTTGGATGGCCAGGAGATAGAATTACAGGTGTTTTTGATGTGGGTGCTAGGAACCTAACTCAAGCCCCACAAGAGCAGTATACATGCCCTGAAGGGCTAAGCTACCTTCCTCATTCCTCCTGACCCTTTTGAGCCTCAGAAACAAGAACTTTCAAACCAAACTTAGCAGCAGTCTTTTTCATAGCCAAAGTCATTGTCAGTTTCCAGGGTCTTCGGGACCTCTGGCGGTGTGCTACGGAGACTGGCATTGCCCTGCCACTGGTCACTCCTCCAGAGCAGCTAATTGGATAACCAAGGAGTCAGTGAGTCCACAGGCCCTGGCCCCTTAAGAGACTGGAAGTTAGCAGAAAGGAAGGACACATGACTGACTAGTTGCCCAGTGATGGAGAAAATCTACTGTAAGAAGGAGCTTTCTCTGGGGCACCAGTGCCAAACAATGACACAGGCCTTATGTTAGAAATAAGATGAGGCTTACAACAGGTTTTCTATGAAAGGGGTTTATTAGGAGAGAGGGGGAACAGGGGCGGGCCATGATGGGGGAGAGAGGGATAGAGGAGAGGAAGAAAAGGGGGGAGGGCGCCCCATAGAAAGGGAGAGAGAAAGAGAGTAAGAGTAAGAGGGTAAGAGGAATAAGAGAGAGAACACGTGTCCGGTTGTCCTTTTAAAGGTCAGGTAATTACTAACCACACCCCCAGGTGTGGCCACCTGGCTGGGCGATACAAGATGATGTCATAAGTTGCTAGGTAACCCAGAAGCAAGGTTGTTTCAGAATACTAACACCTTAGAGCTAGGCTTATTCCCAAGTAACTCATAACTCCACTGTTCCCTTTATACTAAGCTAAGTTTCTCCATGTGGCTGGTTCTTAGCCCTCCTTCAGTCTGGCTGGTGACTTCCTTCCTCTCTAGCCACCTGGGACCCTCTCTAAGCCCAGAAGCCCCACCTCCTAATCTTGCCTCATCAGATTTTCATTAAAGCCAATGAGAAAGTGATAGAGAACAATGTTTACAAAACATTGAGACCGGAGATGCTACATAAAAATTACAACACCAAAGTCCAGCCTGACTTGAATCTGCCCTGGCATAGAACACAGCATTTGACTGTGTGAGGATGATGTTTGCACAAAGACACCCCCACCATCCAGTAGCTCCTATGGGAAGTGCTCACTGACTTACTTAGACAATCTTGACCTTGCCTGCCAGCCTGCTCCTGTTTCGGGTTCTGACAGAAGGGCAAGAATGTAAGGTCCTGACAGTGCAGAACTGCAATGGTTGATATCAAGGTTTCATGTGACCAAAGGAGGAGAAACCTGGAATCTCTTGAAGGAAATTGTTTTCAGAGTGTTCTTGACTCTCCTAGGTATTCGGCGAAGCACAAACACAGAGATTTAAAATGGTGATGTCACCACTCACCTGCAAACCCTGCTGGCTCTCTGCTCCAGTGACTGATTCTCGTTCCTGTGTGTCTACACATCCAGGACATAAACTGACCTTGATCAAGAGAAAACACCTTCTCCTGTCTGGAGGCCAAGCTCGCTGGCAAGGCACTCTGGGACTTCCTAAGCTCCCTGTCTCACATCTGCCCAGATGTGAAGGTTAATCTTTGTCTCCACCTTGACTGGTTTTGGAATGCCTGAGGAGACAAATCCTTTTGGTGTGTCTATGAAACACTTCCAGAAAGAGCTGACAAAGGAAAGAAAACCCACCCATAAGCTGGGGTCCCAGACTGAGGAAAAGGGAGAAGGCAAGCTGAGGAGGAAGAGGTGAAGAGGCTTACACACGCCAGCCAGTTAGCTCAGACTTCAGAAAGGAAAGAGAGATGCTAGTTAGCCTCCTTCACCCTCCTTACAGTTCTAGTCCAGCAGACCATGGTTTCTAAAAATGATGGGGATGGAATTTGCATATAAACTAAAGCTGAGTGATGCTTAGAGGCATTCGACAGAGCATGGATTCCAGCTCTGAGCGTGGTCTTCAACAAAGGGTGGGCCCTGATGGTGGCTGTTTGCTTTCATCTTCTGAATTCTCTTTAGATCGTTCCCCATTCCAGCTGTCTGGGCTCAGCAATCCACGGCCCATGGGCCAAATATGTTCTTTTGTCTGGTTTTATTTTTTAAATCTTATTGTAACACATCTGTTAGAAGGTAAATTGAGGCACAATAAAAATTTAAAGAGTGTTTTTGAGCAAACAATGACTCAGGGCTTTGGCATCTCCAAACCACCTGTGGTTGGGAATTCCGAGGAAGCAGCTTGGGAGAAAGGCTTTTACAGGGCGCGTGTGGATGGGACACAAAGAAAATATCTGCTTACAACCGTAAAGCCGTCTTATTTGTTCTGCCCCACTATAAACTTACTAGTTACATAACTGAGTTTATTGGCTACTTCCAATTGGTTGAGCTTAATTCTGTTTTTCTTTAATATAGACTTTTACAAGAAACAGCTCAAGTTGAGCTTCACTCCTGTTTGCAAATGGAGCCAGGCTGCAGACACCGAGAGGCCTGAGCAGCCTTGTCTGTGCAGGGCGCCCTTTGGGAACGTCTCCGTTTTATTTACTCTGACACGGTGGATGGAACCTGTCTCCTTCCACAGGCCACAGGTGACGCTTCCATGTTTCTGCAGCTGGGCTGAGAGACGATGTGCAAGGAGGGTTCCCCAAAGGAGCAGCACAGGGAGAGATGAGCTCCTCAGAAGGAGCATGCCAAGGCAGGCAAGACGGCCTTGCTTTCTTCCCAGGCCTCTGTGCTTCTGGGCTGCCTACTGGAAGGCAGATCTGGCTTCCTCAAGCCAGCCTCTCTGGAAATGCCTCAGAGACATTGTAGGTCAAGTCCGAATCTTGTCAGTTGATGATGAGCATTAACTACGGTGCCTACGGAGACCCACAGAGCTCTTTTCTATTTGGAAGTATTTACCAACACAATCGCTAGTAGGCTGCCTGGTTCAGGCCCTCTGCTGTCTGTAAGTAAACTCTGTTGACTGTCAGAGAGTTTGCTTCTGGAGTTAGTAGTGTTGGCTTTATCTGGGGACAAGGCAGGACTAAGCCAAAAGCTGGATGACTTCTCTGCCTTGGATGTACCACGCAGCAGCTCTCTTTGGGAGCCTTGGAAGCCCTTAGTGGTGGTTTGCTCACAGAAAAGCAAACGGCATAGAATGAAGGCCCACTGTGTGTTCAAGTTACAAGCTGCCCTGGACAAGACCAAAAGAGTGATGAACAAATCCTCAAACAAAGCCCTGGCACATTCTCCTAGGGGAGATGGAAACAGTGCAGGAGAGAGCACATTAGCAGCCTCTGGCATGGAAGAAAAAACTTTTCAGACCTGAAAATGAGGGGAAAGGCTAAGATATAATTTCCTTCCTGACTTTAAGGAAGTTTCTGGAAAGTCAAGTTTTGTAGTTTTGGGTAAAGGAGAGGGCCACAGAAATCCCACTGAGGAAGGCTGGAACTGGCAGTCTATGCTGAGGGAGAGCGGAGACTCCAGGCAGACTCCCGACCGATGACAGGGTGATGGGGAAGGGAACTGTGCAGAAGGCCAGCTGGGGCCAGACTCTATGCCCTGCAGAGAGAAGGCGGGGCCTTTCCCACATGGGCTGCATGAGTTTGGAGAGGGGCATACTGGAAATGTCTTCGCGGGAGACAAGCTCTGCTCCATAGAAGGAGGGGCCACAGGTGCCTCCCCAGGGGACCTCTGAGCGATGCTGTTCTGTACAGACAGACGAGCCAGCCCACCTCCATAGTCAGCTGTGATGATACCCTAACAAGAACCACCGTAAGGCAGAGAGGGATTTCAAAGTCTACAATGCTGAGGAAGGCTTGGTGGCTGGAGCCGCAAGCCAGTGGGTTACACTGCATTGGTAGTGAGCAGTTAGCGGAAGTGGGGCAGAGCTAGAAAACCTCAAGTCCCGCCCCCAGTGACGCACTTCCTCCTGCAAGGCCCAGCCTCCTAAAGGTTCAACAACCTTCCTAAATAGTGTCATCAGCCAAGACCCACGTGTTTAAACTCATGAGCCTGTGAGGGATATTCCAACCCACATTCTAACCCTGAGGCCAAGCACAGCTATTGGTCCCTGACACATTGGATGAGATGGTAGCCCGGCCTGGGTAATGTGGGAACCAGCCAACGGGGAAAACCCAGGGTTGCCCACGGAACCAGGAAGATGGGGGAACCCAGGGTTGCCCACAGAAAGGGGCATCACCTTTCTGACTATGACACTTTAAGCCCAAAGAGTTAGATTTATATTTAATTAGCAGCACATACACACAGGAAGGCATTTTTACATTTTCTCGGGTTTGGCTGCTTCATTTAGATGTGGAAAATCCCTTCTTATAAAAATTCTTGTTGAGATTAAATATAAAAGTACATGGAAAAGCCTCATTTCATTTCTAACATGTATAAAATACTCAGAAGTCACTAAATTTGATTCCTTTGTGTCTTTATGACACAAAGGAAAAACTTCTTAGCCACAGACCTGAATTTTATTTAAAACCATGCCATGAGCCCTAAAGGTCACAGCCCTCCCCAGGTCCCACAGCCCTTCATTACACCTAGAGGAAAAGATCAAGACAAACCACAGCTGTGCAAACTCCCGTATACAACTCAGCATTACCAAATTTCACAATACACATTTTAAAATCCACGAACTTAAACAAAAAGACAAAGCAGTGACAGAACTGTACATAACAAAGGAAGAACGTGTCCTGGCCCGAGCACCGGGAGGATTTGACGGAATGAATCACAGGAAAGGGAATGAAGTGTTGCTCTCTGGTTACGTGACACGCCCTACGCCCTCTGAATCAGAGCTGTGGGGGCCTCCTAAAAAGGTAAGACAGGCTCTGTCTGCCCAGGTCAGGGCTGCATGCTCCTCGGGAAGCCTGCAGCGCGCGCTGAGGCCCCTGTGCCAGGAGACAGCAGCGGTGCCACAGCATCTCTGCACTTCCACACAATAAACACCATCTTGTCTTACCTCTGTCTGGAAACCAGACTCCCACACACATGTAGGAAGCAGAGGGAAGGCCTGGGAAGTGTTCAGCCATCTAATAAGAGGTTTGCAGGAAGGAACGAAGCAGCAAGCGTGCCAGCCTGAGGTTTTTATTCCTTCTTTGCCTTTTATTTCTATTGGACAGTCTCTGTACCCCACAACATCCTCTGGTTCACTGTGTAGCCAAGGATGACCCTGGGCTCCTGCTGCCTCGCCTCCTAAGAAGCAGGATCACAGACGTGTGCTCCCACTCCAGTTCATACAGGCCAGGTGCCGAACGCAGGGACTCACACGTGCTGGACATGCACTCTACCAGCTGAGCCATGTCCTCAGCTCCCAGGTGCTGTCTTAGTCAAGGAGTGTGCTCTGAATGTCAGCTTAGCCATGACACTAGACAACCCAAGATACAGGAGAATCCACTCACACACACTCACGCACACTCACACACACACTTTCAGGATTGTGACAGGATGGAAATGGACACAGACTCAGAGCTCTCACCTCGGGTAGATCCAGCTTCAGTCCCAGAATTCAGTTCTGCCTATACCAGTCCATCTGTAGACCTGAACAATAAAAGAGAGAAGCCACCTGTCCCCCAATTACTAAACAATTGGATAAAAATGAGGTCTGCTGTGCCATTCAACAGGGTGGAAGGAGGCAAAGGGTCGCGGCCCAGAGCAAGCGTCTGGGTCAAGGCCTGAGAATATGTCAGGCTCTTGGCTCTGGCTAGAAGTCATGCTGCATGAGAAGAGGCCCAGGCTTGAGCCTGAGCATTTTCATCAGCCTGGTTCCTGAGAGTGGATCAGAGATCAGTTGGCTGAGAGCAGTCTCCCCTCTTTCCAGACTTAAGAACTGCGTGTGGCAACCAAGAGCTAAGGGTGGTCTGCAGCTAACAACCACAAAGAAACCGAAGCCCGCCACCCTACAATCACTAAGAGAATCATGCCAACAGCAGTGTGCGCATGGGAGCTGGCCCTCCAGTTGAGCCTGAGCACGGCTCTGCTGACATCTGATTGGAGCTGTGTTGAGACGCGGAGCCAGGAGTGATCTCAGCAGTGTCTATTTCATAGCATAGAGAATTTGAGATAGCCCATGGGCATGTCCTTTGGAGGGTTTCAGTAATGTGGGCATGGCGCTGGGAACAGACACAGACAGGTCGAGCAAATGGAACCCACAGCTGCACATGGTGCACTCCTTGCACCTTGCTGCAGCTGGATCCACTTTCCTGTGCACACAGGTTATATGGAAGCAAACTTTATGTATCATATATGTTCAGGCATAAATGATTGCAGTTGTCTTGGAAATGGAAGAGCTCCTTTCTATCTTTAATTTCATCACTCATTGCTCCATGGTCTCCAGTTAATCGTTGCTGCATGGCTGTTTCTCCTAGTTAGAGTTACTTGACACCACCAAGAACACCTTGGAAGGAAAGAGCTTATTTGGCTTACCTATCCAGAGCCACAGTCCACTGAGGAAATCGGATGCTGGAAACCAGCCATGCAGACACAGACGACAGGGGCCATGCGGAGGCCGTGGAGAGCACTGCTCACTGGCTTGCTCTGCACAGCTTGCTCACCCTGCCTGCTTACAGAACCACAGTCTCTGAAGCCTCATCTGTGGAGGCTGTGTCCCACCTGAGGTTCCTTGTCCCTTGACTGGCACTTCTGTCAAGCTGACACAAAACCAGCCAGCACATGCATTCTTGCTTTGAATCAAAATCCCAACGAGGTCAGATAGGAGCCTAGAATGGGTATTGATACGATAAGGAGCTAACATCAAGGTAGATTTTACACACTAGTGAACCAGCCCCAAGCTTCGAGCCTCAGCAGCCGAAGATGCCATCTACAGCTTGCAGCTTGGAACGGTTTCTAGGATCACACTGCCTGTCAGCGAGAGGGCTTGAGACTCTGAGTGGCCCTAGCTCGGTGACCTTCAAACTGTGGCAACATCACAGGCATGCAGGTCCAGGCAAGCCATTGGCCTCTGCTTTCTAGAACTTCCTGAACCTCCATCTGTGCCATGCTCGCAGCCTGGCACAGCTGAACGACTTCACAGCAGACATGGATCAAGCCTGCCAGCTTCCAAAGCACTCTCACCAGGGAAGGTTCACAGCAGACATGGGTCAAGCCTGCCAGCTTCCAAAGCACTCTCACCAGGGAAGGTTCACAGAGACATGGATCAGCCTGCCAGCTTCCAAAGCATTCTCACCAGGGAAGGTTAAGCAGAGTTTTTGCCCAACAAGTGTTCCCTGTTTGGTGAGATGTAGCCTTGCCCACCAAGGGTACATACACACACACACAAACACCACACACACTCATACACACCACACACACACACATATACACACCACACACACATATATACCACACACACACTTACACAAACACCACACACATACACAGCACACACACATAGAGACATAATGTTTTAGAAAAGGGTGTTACCATGAAGCAGATGATGATATTGGCAAAATAACACACAATATCAATCCTGAAGCTCAAGTCACATGATGAAGTCCCTGGTTTTCACAGTGATGACTTCAGTGAATGAACGGAAACTGAGTGGCCCTGAGCACACTGGTGATGGCTGCCTGAGGCAAGCAACTAGCTGAACAGCCATGGGAGCAGCACAGAAGACAGGAGGAGGAAAGTGCCTCTGGCTGACGCCTCCTGTTTATGCAGTCTGTGTTCAAATCGAGGAAGCACACAGCCGTGGAGCAGGCTTCTCAGCTGAGGCTCTGAGAGGCACCCGACAACTCACAAGGTAGTCCCGGCAGCTAGAAGCTCGTGGTGATCTGGGGAGCAGGGTTTGGGCATTCGCAGTCTGGCTGCTTTAGTCTGCTGTCTCTCAAGCCAGGTCCTCCAGTGTAGATCAGGGTTGCCTGACGTCACAAATAGTCCAGCCTGAGCCCGGGTGTGAGCCTCAACTCCAGTGTGCCCGGAGGACAGGCCTGAACCCTTACCTAAAGCAAATAACTTAAAAAAAAAACTCTTTATTGATGCTTTGTGAGTCTTCACATCCTGCAGCCCAGTCTATTCATCTCCTTTCCCCTTGCGTCAGCCTCTGCCTTCAGCAAATAACGTGTAACAAGCAGCACAAATCCCAGTAACAGAGGGGAGCTCCCGAGAGACATGGGGACCAAAAACACAGTAATAAAGAGACACAGTGGGAATAAACCCAACATTAGAGCCTTAAGAAGAATCTACTTCTAGCCAAACTCTATTAAAGAAAAAAAATCCAGCTTTAGGTTTATAAGAAATCCAGGTGAGATAAAGAAGATGCAGTGCAGACAACAGCAGCAGAGTGTGCTATGTTCATGCTCTGTGGCTCGTGGCTTCACAGAGCACAGACACCTGAGCAATCACACTGGATAAAAGTGAGAAGAGTCGGGTGTGCTCTACGTGACTGAGTTCACTCTGTCTTATGAAGCAACAATTATACCCTGAGTTACTCCATTCGGAATGTAAATGACAACACAGCACAATTCTCCATCTCGTTAGACAAGTTAACACCCAGCACAGCAAACATTTATCAAAGCATGTCCGAAACAGCAGATGCAGGAGCTCATCAGCTCAAACCTGGGACTACACAGGAAGGGCCAGGCTGAGAACCGAAAAGACGCCTAACACACGGCATGACACCAGCCTGAGAAGAGAGACGCCTAACACTCGGACCCCATGCTCCGGCCAGCAAAAGTGCACAACGCTGTTTGTCCGGGTCACAGCAGATTGCAGTTCTCCTGCCTCAGACCCAGCCAGACCCAGCAGCTCACCCACCCCTGGCAGCTGTCTCCAGACAGCCCCACCCTGTGGTGCACCTGAAGACTCAATGGGCCCTTCTTTGAATAGGAGCAGTCCCTGCCTCCACCTTCAGCAGGGCCATCGGGCTCTGTGGCCTTTGTAACCCTTTCTTAGCCTTCCCATGCCCCCCCCCACTCACTCACACACACACACACACACACACAGAGCACACACATGTACATATATACATGATACGCAGACATGAAATGTAACACATGAGCTGAGACTTACTATTGGTGATTAAGACTAGACAAAAAGAGTCATTGATTACTGACAGCCAAGTCTATCCAGACAAAC
Source organism: Pachyuromys duprasi (assembly GCA_028658305.1). Taxonomy (NCBI): domain Eukaryota; kingdom Metazoa; phylum Chordata; class Mammalia; order Rodentia; family Muridae; genus Pachyuromys; species Pachyuromys duprasi. The sequence continues at coordinate 1,557,593 of CM053761.1, forward strand.
AAGCTGCTCTCACGGGTTTGAGGCCAGGGGCATGGATGTAGCTTATGAGCCTGTTTTTGGTGGAATCTGGTGTCTTTCTAACAGAGTACACTTATGACAACTTACAGAAAAAGACTGACTGGAAATAAATTCAAATATACCAAAACCATAAAATAACTCAAACTTCAAAAAGAACTTGTTCGAAGGTCCATTCTGTGGAATGAATCTATGTTTTAATTGGGTGTATGTTCGTGTCTTTGTCTGCGTGCACACATACTGTGCCCATGTAGATAGAGGCCTTAGAGATCCTGGTGCTTGAGTTGTGGGTGGCTGGAAAAGTTTTTAAAAGAGAAAAAGGCCATTTAATCCCTTCCAGGGTCCTCCTGTGTGAACACACACCATTGCTTTCAACATACTGTCACTTTCTGTCTTTGCTGTCCCCTAAACATGATTTTCTCTTCTTTATTTTGATGTGGGTAGATGTTCTTTGAATACAAGAAAATCATAAACATCCAAAAAAAATTGAAAAGATTGTGGGTGGAGTAGAAAGGCACAAGAAAATAATGACAGGCTTTAGCCATTCAATAAAATGTATGTGTAGAGGGTCACATGACCCCAGCCCCTTCCCAAGAATGCCCTTCATGTGTCACCTGTCCTTGGGGTCACTGTCTTCTTGCTTTCCAAGGACGAGGAGCCCAGGGGGCTCCCTGCCATGTGTGTTCTGCTGTCCACAGCCTAAGTTTCATTACTTACATGAAGTTGTTTGAATTGCTCAGTGGGTGTGTGTTTCTATCTGGAAAACTCTGTGTTTTGATTGTAAGTGAAATAAATCATAACTTTTCCATTAGAATCAATGGAAATTGTTTTCTCATCCAGCTTTGTAGCTAATGGCAGTGCTCGGGGATGAATTAGTCACAGCGAGGGCTAGGTGTCGCGGTTTATCTCCCCAGCCAGAATACGAAGAACATGCCTGACTCAGCTGGCACACATAAGGGTTCTTGAAATAAAGCTTTGAAAGATTAGTGAAAGTTCACAAGCACAGTTACTTAGCTGCAGTTAAGCATATGGGAATGAGTGAAGGAAGGCGGACTAAATCAAATGCATCATGTATGTAGCTGGCGGGGCTGCTTCCCTCTCTGAACTGGACAATCAGTCTGGGATCCCATGACCGTCCAAGCAGAGACAGCTCCCTTTGCACAACTGCACACGCTATGCCATTTAGCTGATGAGGCTGTCAGTCTGAAGCCCAAAAGGAAGTGCTGGCACACTCACAGTGAGGTCGTGTAGCAGAGAGTGAAGGAACCAGAGGAGAGACTGAGAGATGGGTCTCACGGAGAGGAGAGGAGAGCGGCCGGAAGCCCCCTGGTCCCCAGGAGCCACGGGGGCCTCTGGTAGATACAGATGCCTAACACTCCAGGAGAAGGCACGGCCTCCCTGGCTCCTGGCTGGGAAGGGGCCGGTTAGGTAAACATGCCAAGGCTGTCCCACCTTCCTGAGAGTGTCTACTACTGGCCAGAGGCTGCCAAGAGGCCCAGCGAGGAGGGCTCTGTTTGATGACTCATAGACAGACCCATCCTGGAGGTGCAGAAACACAGACGGGACCCAGAGGCAGTGGTGTGGACAGTGCAGCCTATAGAGAAGCCACACAGAAACCAAAGGCCATCTGTTTGCTGCACAGTTTTCCGACTCTCATCCTATTGGCTTACCCCTGGAAGGGCAGCTTTCGACGCGGTGTCTTTGTATGGAGTGGTTATACCATGCCTAAATGTTTAACTCTGACTGCCTGATGCTGTGACAGCAAAGGAAACGGATACCCTAACACACACATACACACACACACACACATACACACACACATACACACACATACACATACATAGAGAGAAAACAGCTTCTACACTGTCACCCATCAATGAGATCTTAGTAAAAACAGAACTTCATCTGAGATTTTATTAAAAGCTCCAAAACCAACTTAAACTTTTGATTTACCATAAAAATCCAGGCTTGTGTGTGCTGCGGCCAGGAGCAGGTGGGAAGGTCGGCGGCAAGCCTGTGTCTGCTGGGAAGGGCTGAAGATCTCCCTCTAATCGCTGACATGCTCCGGTCTTCCCGCTGCCAGCTCAGTCTCCAAAGAGCTGAAGTGGAACGGGGATCAGCGTCTAGGCTGAATCACTGCTTGTTTTTAACAAAAGTTGTTTTTGTTTCATTCGTTGCCCTTTAAACACTAAGCTCAGAGGACAGTGTGAGTTTCAGAAGTAGCCATCATGCTGACTGCGGCCCACGAAGACGGTCCTCTCTGCTTTTGCCTTTCTTCCCCTTTCCGAGAAAGAAGACAAGGTCTCTTTCAGTTCTCATCTCTCCTGTTAGGACCTACTTTTTCACACCTGTGCTGAGCCCTTGGCTTTGGTTGGCTTTGTATTCCTACCCGAGGGAAGGGTGTTAGGATGGCCACTGCTGAGTAAGCAGCTCGGGGCCTCCTTATAGCTAAGGAGACATTTTCCCTGACGAGGACAGTGGCTGCTGCTTCACAACCGGAAGAAGTCAGAGACACGGGCTGTCTTGGCAGACACATTGCTGCACACATATCAGCCACCGGATGGCTGGCTCTCGGGCAACTGCTAGCCTGTTCAGAGATTGGGGAAGGAAAAGTGAGCATACCAGTTTATTCAGAATTATTCGGAAAATGAAATGATTGAAGACTATTGGTCATGCACTGCGGACAGTGAGCAATGGAGTCGGTGATGCTAACCCAGGCTTTGCTGGGCTGCCTGCCATCTGTGCAGACAGCCAGCCTGCTTTGTTGTCAAGGCCCTCGCTTTTCTTATTTATAGCACAAAACTGCATCATTTACAGAGCTTGTGAGAACTAAACAGGAGTAAGGACATAAAAGTAATCTGTACAGTGTGTGTGAACCAACCTCCCATATGAATGCAAGGGTGAAAGTAGATAGGGTCCACCCAAGTGTCTCTCTGGAAAGAACACAGAAGAACACAGGTATATAAGATGCCATGCGTTAGTTCACCAAACCCCAGCTGGGAGACGGCTCAGCAGGCAGTGCTTGTTTCTGAAGCAGGAGGACCTGAGCTCACATCTCCACCACCCACACAACAGGATGGATGTGACAGCATGATCAGGAAGATCCCAGGCCAGCCAGCCTCGCTGATCCAGCAAGTTCTGAGATCAGTGAGGGGCCCCATCTCCAAGACAAGGAGGAGCATGAGAGAGCGGGCGACTCAGCGGTGGCTTCCACGCACAGGCCTGCAGGTGAAGAGTGATCACATCTCTCAAGATGCACGAATCCACAGTTTCTCTAGAACACAAAATTAGGTTTAAGAATGTACCAGAATCTAGGAGGAGCCCCAACAGACTAAAAGCAAGTAGGAAATATTAATAATAAAAAATATTGCTGAGAGCTGAAATACGAAAGAATTTTTTTAAAGTCCAGTAAGTTCTACATAGTTAGGGTTTAAAGGACTTGGGGAGCATCTTGAGGAATGTTTGGGGTTCTGTTGTATCTGCAAACATTTCCTTTATCCATCCGTCTACTGACGGACATCTAAACTGGTTCTACTTCTTGGCTAGGAACACGGCTCCATATGTACTTCTAAAAGTTGAAGAAGCCCAATATGCTCAGGGAAAGGAAATGCTGGAAGCACAGAAGACACCATTGACCCAACCCAGAGATCCTGCTATGGTCAGCCATGGGTTTCTCCTGAGAACTGGGTAGCAGCAGCCAGTGGGCCGACTTAAGCTGCTGGAATGAAGCATCAGCTAAGATTCCATTATGTGGTCGGGGGTGGTGATGCACCTCTGCGGCCCAGCACTTAGGAGGCAGAAGCAGGCACTGGCTCTCCAAGGGCAGCCTCTCCTGCACAGCAATCTGGGATCAGCCAGGATTACATGGAGAGACCTTGACTCAAAAACAAACAAACAAAAAAAACCTAAACACTCCCAAACCCTAATATCCAATAAAGCTATCTTTTAGACATTAGGGGGGACTAGAGATAGCCCCAGATTTAAAAAAAATGCATGTTTTGAGAAGCAAATGCTTCTTCAATATAATCCTAAAGGAAGTTTTATAGACAAAATGCGCAGGTTACCAACAAGTCTGGTCACGTGAAAAAAAAAAAACAACAACACATAATGTGCAGGCAATTGTGAGGGCTAGTACTCTGTTTCTTCTTTCTTCAGGCTCAGAAAACAACTGTACAGATGTGTGAATTTGGGATATCCAAGTGTAATCCCCTTGACAATGACAGCCTGAAGGACATCTAACCTTACCTTAAATGAGATTAAAAAAAAAAAACAGTATTAGAGAGAAGTAATGACATAAGATGGACACACGAAGTCAAATATCAACTGACAGGAGTCAAGAGTGAATGGAAGGACACCTGCAGTCTGCTCTACTTTCCTCACACACCTATTTGAAGAGAAAATATAAAGTCGTTATATTAATGTATGTTTGTAGCATGGAAATATTAGTGTAAAGCTGACAGCACACCAAAATGGGGAAAGAAACTGAGTTACAGAGTAGCACGATTTATAAATCTAGTTAATATTAAGATAGCATAAAGCTGTGCATGTGTGTGGAGTGTGTGTACTGCATGCAGATGTGTGTGTGTGTGCAAGTGCCCATTTGTGTACGTTGTATGGAGGCCAGAGGTGGATGTCAGGAGTCTTCCTATATCATTATCCGTATTAGTTTTGACGTGAGGTCTCACACGTCCAGAACTCACCAATTTGCCAAAGCAGCCACAGGGTCCTCCTGTGTCCACCGTCCCATCACACCTGCTGTGCTCAGCATTTGCACAGGCATGCCAGGGTCCACCTCAAAGCATGGCTTATACAGCCAGTGCTTGCCTGGGTGAGTCCTCTCCCAACCCCGTTAGTGCATGATGTGAGGCCATCCCAAGGGACAGACAGACTGTAGCCCTGAGGGACAGATAGCTTGTGTGTACTGAAACAACCACTGAGAAAATAACTCCTAAAACAGTTAAAAAACAATAAAAATATAGCATAGTGTCACAGTGAGAACAAAAATCCCCTAATGCAAGATGGTCAGTAAAACGCCTACAAAGGAGCCAGACACAAGTGGTGTCCAAAAGTAACAAAGTAGCAGGCATTGATACAACCATGGAGGCATCAATGTTCAACACTAATCCATTGCAAAGGCTGCTGACTTCCCTATGCCTACACACACAGAGACATAGACACACACACATGCATACATACCCACCTGCACACATATACACCTCTGCACACGTGCACACACATGTTCAGTCTGCACACATGTACAACTTTGTGCTATCTTTGCAGGCCTTCCTTTCGGTCACATCCTCTCCTCCTGAGACTGCATGCAGGTTAGCAGAAGGCCACTTGGATGGTTTGACTTTAACTTGTGACATCTGCAGAGACTGCATTTCTGGGCCGCAGAGATGTCTCAGCGGGTGAAAAACTTGGGGCACAAGCCTGGCGACCTGAGCAAGATCCCCAGAACTCACACTTTAGGAAGGAACTTCTGAAAGTTGTCCTCTTACCTCCATCTGTGTGCCAAGGCTTGTGTATACGGCACCACACACACACACACACACACACACACACACACACACAGAAATGGTAATAGTGGTTTCCATTTTCAGTTGAGGTCACATTGCTTACTGGGGTAAGGACTTCAACATGTGAATTTGGGGGTGGGAGGACACATTTGATCCATAACGATTATTTTCCTTCTCAGTGTCCCTATGTGTTAACACAAAGCATGCAGGCCGCTGCAGGCCGCTGGAGCCGGGGTGGGGAAGCAGCAGCTCGGGCCTCCGGGCAGGGGCAGCCCCCCCCCCCCCCTGCAGCTTTCATCTTCTCCCCTCTTTCCACAAAGCACTCCAATGGAGACACCACAAACCGAGTGCCCAGGGCAGGACAGGGCACTCCTCCTGAGTCATCTTGGGAAAGGCTGGCCCTAACTCTGTTTGTATATGGCTCAACCTCAAACACCAGCTATAGATGAACACTTTAATTTAGGGCACGGAGTGTTGTTTGTGGTCCTCCTGCCCTGGAGAAACCGGAATCTGCTGTTTTCTGGCAAACAGACAACTTAGAGTGTGTCTTTACTTAAAGGTTTTCCTGAGGAGGGTGAATGGTGCCTTTCAGAAACGATGGAACAGTTAGAAATCCCAGGCAGTCCCAATAGATGAAGAACAGCACAGATACACCTCAGGCGTGGGCTTATGAATATGCATGGCTCTGTGCTGCGGCAGGCCCTCAGCCTCGGGATCGCAGCAAATTAGAATGTTTTTCCTGGGGAAAGTGCCTATGGTTAGGAGAAGAAAACACAAGGTCCGGTGCTGCTGGTCGCAGACCCACCCCTTCTCCGTAAATGAGCTGAGAAGCGAGCGAAAGCTGTGGGTCCAGGCAGGGCAGACAGACTTGAATTTCAGATCTGCCCCGGTGGCCCACATACGAGATGTCTGAGTTCAGGGCAGAGCTTTTTTTCCATCTTTTTTTTGGCAAGAATATCGACTGTTGGATTATTTGCTTTGCATATTTTTTATACTGGGAGCAGCATATATAGAATATCTTTAAACAGATATGCATTTATCTTCAAAGAATGAAGTACTCACTGGGCTGGATGAAAGCGTAAGGAATAGCTTAGCTCTCGGCCCCTCCCGGCTGCTAGGAAAGATCTGGGAGATTTTCTCTGCCGTCTCCACTGCACTGCTAGCATAAAGAAACATATATTCTCTTTCCCCAAATGGGACTTCTCAAGGCAAGCGTTCCTGGAATTTGTTTTCCTGCCCAGAGGCCAAGCTACCAAATTTGTTCCCCACAGTGTGTACGTCTAGCATGTTACACAGATTCAGGGTGGGCCTGGCTGGAGAGAACAGACTCTGGACTCCAGTCTCTGGCTGGGATTGACAGCCGTTATTTCTTAGCTGCTCACTGAACACTCGGTTTCAATGCCTGACCTGGTTTCTTTACTGTGTGTGTGTCCATGTATAGTCCTGGTTTGTGGGGTGAGTGTGTCTTGTGAGTATGTGGGATGTGGGGCTGCTTCAGATTGTCCATAGCAGCAAACTATAATTTGTCTCCTGCTCTGGCAGGGGCATGCTTTTGCCAGCTGAAGATAGTTTACCTTTGGAATTTTGGGGACTCTTATGAGGGTATAAAGGCCAGAACACCTGGAGGGCCTGCAGCAGCTGCTGCTCCCCCTGCTCCTGCTGCCATTGCTGGTTGAGGAAGATCAAATTTGCCCCAAGGCACTCAGCGTCCCTAATCAGCAGGAATCAGTCTGTGGCGACTCTGACCTCTTTCCCTCCTGCCTAATGTTGGGGAGTAGGAAGGGATGGGGGTGGTGTGTGTGGGCAATAGATAGCCAGAGAGTCCAGCTGCATATCTGTGTACAGCTGTGCACATCTGGAGGCCAGAATCGTCTTCCCCAGTGACTCCCACCTTACTTTCTGGGATGGTACCTCTCATCTGGAGCTCACCAGTCTTGCCTGCCAGGCCTCTGCAGTGCCGGGACCGAAGACCAGTTCATACCTATGCTCTATTGAGCAAGTCATCACTTTAACCCTTGGTTTCCTCCTTTTCTAAAGTGAAGAGGCTCCTGTAGGTGTTCAGGAGAACAATAACGACCACAAAACAGTCTCAGAGAAAGGTCACAGCACAAGAGGAAAACAAAACAAACCAACCAACCAAATGCCCACCAGAGAGGGCGCTGTGGGAGGAGACAGAGAAGACAGACTTTCTGCCCTCTGAGAAGTGTGGGGCAGAGGCCCAAAGTCAGTGGCAGAGCGACTGCGCGCTCACTGCATCCCAGAGCTCCGCATGCACTAGTGTGCACCACAGAGCACGGCCCCAGGCTCCCAGGACAGGCCTCAGCAGTTTGCTCAGGAGCCCAAGGAAGGGGCACTGATCTCTCAGTAGTGTAGAGGCTAAGTCAAGTAAGTTATTCAAAGCCACAGAGCATACACACTGCTGAGCCAGGAATGAAAATTGGGTCTGTCTGACTCCAAAGCCTGTGGTTTCCTGTTCCACCAAACTGTGTCAAGTAATAATACCAACAATGATAATAATAAGCGTCTTGACCCCGTCAAGTGCTCAGGGGAAGCTGGCCGTGGTCCTAAGGCCTGCTCAGGTCAGTCTTCCTTCTCACCCCCGTGTCTGTCCTGATGCAGGTGACTGTCATACCTCAGGATCCCCAGCCTGATCCTTTCTTCCCTCCCCGGCTTACTTAGAATTTGGAGTCTCCTTTTGCACACACACTCAACCTCATCATTCCCACTGGATGCTCATGCTTTCAAGATGGGGTCTTCACCGGGTGATATTCACCTGGAAAACTAAGACAAGAGGAAGGCCTAGTCCAGAGAATGAAGTCTTCAGTCCAGTCACTCATTTTGCTGCTTGAGAGCATTGCACTTTTGGGAGGCCTATCATGAGCACCCTGCCTGGCTTAGGGGTTTAGGGGCCTCCTTGTACTAAGGTTAGCAGTCTCCAGACTGTCTGCACCCTGTTACCATGGTGACACCTCTGTTGGGTTCATCTCATTCACATGGTCTTCTCCCCGTCAGTTGCTTTTAAAGAGTGCGCAGCTGCAGCCGTGAGCCCCGCCACTGTACCGCGTCAGCTCAAGAAGCACTTCTTGAGTAAATGGTTTGATTCTGCACAGCCTGGGGTGACTTGGTGCAGTTACACAACTAAGCTCAATGGAAAGTGTGATTGTGCACTTTTCTAATGGCAATACTAAAAAAAAATTAAAGCTAAGCTTTTTCTTCTAAAAGTTGTGATGCTTTCGCTCCTTCAGCGTCTAGCAAATGCTGTTTCAATTATGATCGTGCCTCAGCTTAATGTGAAGAAATGTCCAATTTGTTATCATTTCTTTCCCTTTATCTTCTTAGGACAGTTTTTAAAACTAATGCCTGTCTTCCATGTTCCCCAAGTAATGGATACAACGCTATCCAAAGTTTATTCAAACTTATCTGAACCTTTTGGGGCTAGAAATTAGGTGGGAACTGTTTTCTTCATGAGATTTCTAGTGCTTTTTGGCCTTGAAATGGCTGGAAATGAAACAAGAATAGCTTTTCTTGCGGTATTTTGGTTTCTCCTCCCAACCCAAACCAGGAAGTTCAGAGATGCACAAAAATTAAAGGAAAGGGGAAAAGTTAACTCAACTTTTTGAACTTCGTACATGACTTAGGTTTGATTTCAGTTTGAGGCAAAGGTTCAGCTGAGAGCTTGTTGTATCCAAACCACTTGGCCCTTCCACTGAAATTACTGGTAGAAGCATATATGTGTAGAAAAGGGAACTGACTGTCCATAGGGTCAATGTGTGGACTGTATGTTCTGTGGGAAGGCTAAGACACACAGAGGGCACACTCACATCTCACTCTATCTCTGTGTCTGTCTGTCTGTCTCCTATCATTTTTCTATCTACTTATCACCTGTCAATTATCTGTATCCATCTTCTATCTGTCCATCATCTCTTTCTGTCACCTGTTGTAATATTTAGCTATCATCTTTCCTAGATATTTATCATCCATCATATCTAGCTAGCTGACATCTATCATCTAATTCTACCTGCCCACCTTCTGTCATCTATTTGTATATCTATCTACCATCTCAGTCCATGATCTATCTATCATCTATCTATCTGTCTGTCTATCCATCTATCATGTTCATATTAATCTATCACATTCCCCAGCCTGATGCTTAGTATAACTGTAGCTCTAATTATATGCCCTTTGTCTAGCCTAAGTTTCCCATTTCACTCTTTCTTTAGGAAACACATAGATCTGTTTCAACTACTGTGCAGATCCAAAAGCTGGACACTGTGCTGATCTGGTGGGCTAAAGTCAGTCCCGAATCCAGGGAGAATTCTTGCCTAGACTGTGAAGGAACCAAATTCTATGCACATTCAGCCAATATAAGAGCAATAGGATTTTATGAATGGCAGAGAAACCAAGTCTGCTGTAAACTGTCAGTTTACACTCACAGCCATTCACAAGTAAAGCTGTGAGTCTTGCTCAGAAGCCTGACAAGCATCATTAGCTGCTCTGTAACTGGAGAAGAACTCATGTCCTGATGAATGCCAAAGGAAGTAAGCTGCTTTTCTCTTGGTCTGTGTCTCACACCTATAGTCTTAGCACTGGAGATGCTGAGGCCGGAAGATTGACATGGATTTGAAGCCAGTCTGGGCTACACAGTGATTTCCAAGTCTTGGCTACAGCATGAGACTCCCTCAAAAAGAGTCAAGCATGAAGTAATTCTTCAGTAAAGAGTCATCCATTGGGTCAGTCATGTGGCTCCAGAAGTCCAGTTCCCAGAGCTTGGAGGTGCTGGTCAGACCTGTCTGATGGTTTACTAAGAAACATGCTATCTGACATTAGAGTCTTCACTGAGTTTTAATATTCTTGCAAAAGGGTGCTGATAAGGATTTGTCATTTGCCCAGCACATTAAGTCCTGCACCCCAAAGCCTACTCATTCACCATGCTTTTATTCCTGGCACTGTGATTTGGAGAAGACCTGAGGTTTTTAAGTGATGGATATTCCACGTATACTTCAGTACTACTATTGTATTTCATAGGGCACATCCCTAAGCACATTATTTTGTAAAACATGCAAATGGCTTGTTTGAAATATGCGTTTTCACCTATCTAACTGCTTAAATGTGAAACAGTATCTACCCACCAAAGCTCTCACAGTAGATGGCTACAAAAGTTGCAGTGACATTCTGAGGTGTTCCCTGTTTAACATAGGACACCCCTGACCATTCCTGCACTGTTGAAATACAGGGTAAGGTACCAGCACCGACAGTCTCCTCTGTGACTCTATTAGAACAATCGTATGTAACCTACCTAATTAACAAAAGCCAGCAAAAGCCACCACCGTGCCTTGTAGGTGGGAAATGGAAAGCACTGGCAGGCAGCAATTTCTAGCTACTGCCAAGACAAAGGCCTTTGTAGAGTCTGAAGTTGCCTTAGAATGCACAGGGTCAGCTCAAGGCCACGCCTGACCATGCATAGCGAGGTGGACAAGCACAGGCTGACTGTTTCTTTCTTGGTCTTGGGTCCCTCCTTGGTGGCCGTGCTTCTAGACCAGCTCTGTGGCTCCTCAGCCTCTCTGAAGAGGATTGAAGGCCTTCTGTAGAACGGCCGTCAGCGCCAGGCTAGCAAGACGCCAGGGTTTTCAAGGAAAGTGGATTTCCCTTGTGTGTTCTGGCTTACGAAATCTGTCTCGTTCATTTTAGGAATAAAATTGTCTCACCTTCTAAACAGCAGACTGGCCAAGCTCAACAGTCAAAGCTTGTTTCTCTGGGTGATTCTGAGCACCTTGGGAATGGGAATTGGGTAGAAAGTACAAACGTAGGAGTTCCGAACAAGGACACTGACTCAGCCCACAGTGAGTCTGTCCACGGCGTCCTTCCATTGTGAAAAAAGTGTTATTTTATTTAAGACATAAATGTTGGCAACTGAGTGTGAGACCAGACAGGAAGCAAGCAGCCCGTGCCTACAAGCATGTACAGCTCAAGAGCATGCTGGGGACCTGGGCTGTCAGCAAAGTGACCAAGGACAATCATGAGGACCAGGGCTCTATCCCCAGAGACCCCATAAGCCAGATGGATGAAGGGCAGCACCCTCAGAAGCCTCAGTGGAACCACGGCCCCTGGAAGCTGTCTGTCCAGCTAGCCTGGCCCACTGAGCAGCCATCTTAAACACCTGAGGAAGGGCAGCTAACTCTGACCTCACACACAAAACAGACGGTGCACTGACAGCTGAAGGAGATTTGAGCCTCACAGGTGGGTATGTTCTCAGGGACGGAGCTGCCTTCTTAGGAGTTTCTAGTGCAGCGTGTGCTTAAATGGAGCCCGGAGTACCTCCCTTCCTTCTCCTGCTTCTGTACATGTGCACATGTGTTTGTGCGGTCCTGTGATCTGTGTTTGTGCACACACAGAGGAGTCCTCAGAGTGAATCCTCGGTTTCTAAATAATGATCTGCATCTACCAGAAGATGCCAACATGCCGGAACCTAATAAAGACAGAAGCATGAGGACGATATGAAAGCAAAGGCATCCTTCCAGCTGGAAGTGTTTCCTCTCCCAGGTGAAATCAACTCATCTGTTGATTTTTATTTTAATGGAAAGAATCAGATGACGGTCTTTTCTTGTCGATGTGATAACTGTCCTGCTGCCTACAGCTCTGCAGTGGTGCTTCCAGAGCACAGAGGGAAAGGTGTTTTCAGAAGACTGTGTTGAAAGGTTGGAATGGATTTTAACAGTTTTGTAGGCCCAGCCAGGTGAGTGGCCTCTCAAAGTACAGATGCTGGGCTGCTTATGGGTTGGAGCATAGCAGAGCCTCCGTTTATTTATTTGCTTGCTTGCTGTTCTGGAGACTCAACCTGGGGCCTTCGCAAGCACCAGGCAAGTGCCCAGCCAGCAGCTACACCCTGGGCCTCCTGGCTATCCTTTGTGAGCAGCAAGTTCCTTAAAGACCACCTGTAATCCAGAGACTCAGGAGGTGGAGGCAGGAGGATCAGAGGTTCAAGGCCACTGTCTGCCACATACATCTCCTGTCCTGGGCTGCGTGTTTTCTGTCTCAAAAACAAACCACCTATACACATGACATAAGCAACACGCCTTTAAATAGCAGTGACGGAACAGCCCAGGAGGGGTTTGGGGCCCCTCCTTAAATGTCCAAGCCAGGCCCAAGTGTCCCTTCTGTCATCTCCCAGAGACAGTTTTGACTTTGACTCATTGGTAAGTAGATTCAAGCTACACATTTTCAGAGTTTTGGTCTCTGCTGCAATTAGCAACGTTTTTTCAATTCTTCCCCTCCTGAGTTCCTTCAAGACTACCCACTGAGCCACTAAGTCTCAACCAAGCAACATGCAAAGCCAGGAACCCTTGAGCCCATGCTAGGTGTCACATGCGGGTGACCTTTGTTTAAAGGGTTCCTGTTTCTTGCTAAAAGATCCCAGGGATAGCCCCCCCATCCTGTCTTCTGCTCCCCCCCCCCGACTCTCCTACCCCATCAACAGCAGGCCAGTGCTACTGCCTGTCTGTCCCTACTCACCACAGCTCGGAAGTGGCAGCTCATCCCAGAGGGCACGCAGGCAAGGGTGGAAGCCACAGGTTGGAAGGTCTAAAGCTCTGACTCCCAGGAATCCCCAAATCGTGAATCAGCAGGTAGGAGAAGCCGCCACAAGTCCCCTTAGGTCTTTGGCAGATCTGTGTCCCAAGCTCTCTGTGAAGATGGTTTGGTTACTGGTTCTTTGGGGAAAGTGGGCTGGAATGAGTGCTGGGTTCTGCCGTGGGTAGAACATGGCAGGCTTGTGGAAAGGGCTTAGGACCAGGGCCAAACCCTGCCTACACAAGCTTGGTGAGTGGAGCATTTAGCTTCCCAAGTTCGAATGTCTTCATCTGTAAATGTGACCATAGATGTCCCTAGGACCCTTGTTGTGGACTAAGTGAGAAAACAGGTTACAATTCCTGCCGGTGAAGCTGGTTCCCTTGTTCTTGTCATGTGAGTTCTCCGTCAAAATACTCCAAAAGCATGGCACACACCCCCACCCCCACCGGCATCACCCCACCCCATCCCACTGTGGCTTACTGCCCTGCAATCCTAGTCCTCTCCCTGTCCCTCACCCTGTTCCTGTCCCTCTCCCTCCTCTCCTCCCTGTCCCTGTCCCTCTCCTCCCTGTCCCTCCTCCCTCTCCCTTTCTTCCCTCCCCCTCTCTCCCTTTCCTCCCCCTCTCCTCCCTCTCCCTCCTTCTCTCTGTGGTTTCCCTTAAATTTCTCTCCTCTTCTCTCCCTTCTTTCTCCCCATCTCTCCTTTCTCTCCCCTTATTCCCTGTCTCCTCTCCTCTTCCCTTCCCTTCTCCCCCACTCTCTCTCTCTCTCACACACACACACACACACGCACACACACACACACACCAGTCAGGCTGGGCAGCCTGTCAAGTTCGGTGGAACACCCACCCGAACTCTGAAGCCCCAGTCTCCTACCCAGGCATCAAGTGCTCAGAAAACGTGCCCCCAGCCTGGGCTCAACCTAATCCACACTAATAAGCTGCTGTCGACCTTTATCCTCTCATGGAGTCAAAACAGTTTGTCTTCCATTGAGTTTAAGAGAGTAAAAAGATTGGTAAATCTATATTGCTCCGTAAACAGTGCCTCACAAAGTCGGTGCAATTCTGGGCAATTTTCTGTAATCATGTGTACTTAAGTGAAATTTACATTATCATCATTGCTGCTGCTATGGAGACGATTCTTTTAGCCTTTAGCCGGCAGCTATTGGAGCCGCCCTGTGCCAGGACTCGGTTGTCAGCTTGAGGGAAGCAATTTAATCAGTTTCTTTTTACGGTGACACCCGGCTCCGATTAACGCTTCTGCCTCCTGTTTTGTTTTCCTTCCCTGACTCCGGCAGTTTGCCTCTGAGTGGAAATGAAAACAATCTCAATAATGAGAAATTTTAGCTTGTTGCTAAAAATACCTCAGTCCTCAGCACTCAGCCACGTGCGACACTGACCTCTGCCAATCTTGGTCCCATCGGGGTGAGCCTTCCATAGGCTCTGAAACAAACAGCTGCTTCATCTGACCTCCCCCATGAGTGGCAGCAGGAAGTTCTGTAGAGAAAAGGCTTTTCCTGAGCATGAGGGACAGTAAACAGCACTCGCCTTTAATTACAGGTGCCCAAGTGGCCCAATTTTGGTGTTTTTAAACCCCGAGAACTCAACACATCAAGGTTATTCGTGTTACCGTGGTAGGGCAATATAATGTTTTATCGTGTTAAAAATAAAACCACAGACTTCCACACACTAAGTTTCTCTTTTGAATACAAGTCTCTCCCAGAGTCACAGGGATACATTTCCATATTAGAAGTCAGCAAGTAAGCAAAAGCTTGGAAATGAATGCCAAGCCTGGAAAAAACTCATATTTAAAATCTATCTTTAAGCCTGGCAGTAAAACTTACACAACTGAGCCAGCACTCTGGAATATGAACCCACAAAAGAGTCCTTCCCAGGGCAGCACTACTGTGAGGGGGGACGCAGCCCACTCCCTCTTACCAACAGAGAAACTGAGGCAAACACCACAGGGACCTGTGAGGACAGAAACCTTGCATCTCTGGCTCGTCTGTCCTGGCGGCTTGGTTCCCACAGTAAAGGCAAGGTAGCCAGGGCTTTATATACTTCTGCTGCATGGCCTGAACCTCAGGAAGAGGATCCAGCCAGTCTCCCCCACCATAGCCTGCTCTGTCACACCCACCCGATCCTTGTCTTGTGCTCTTACCCACCTGGCTCAAGGGTGCAGCTGCTCTTTTTTAAAGTGTTGAAAGACGTGTGAGGGCGTCCATCAGAAGTTCAAAAGATCAGCCTGGAGCCTGAAACCACAGCTGGAAACAAGTTGAAGAGAGTTACAAAGCTGTGCAGCCATCTCAGGGCCAGGAGCTTGGCCATCATGTCCGACTGAGAAATCCAGGGTGGGGGGTGTCAGGTGGTGAGCGCTGGGAGTTAAACAGATATCCTCATGAAACATACAAATAGCACCCTACACGCTGAGCAGGACAGAGTCACACAGGTGTGTAACAATTGATGAAAAAGAAGCCATGGATTAAGAGAACGAAGAAGATGCTGGGAACAAGCAGATAAAGGGGAAGCGATGTGACTATATTAAAATGTCAAAAAAAGTAAAAGAAGCAACTTTAAAAGATCGTGCTTTTAGCCAGGCATACTAGTGCACATCTGCAATCCCAGCATGTGGGAAGCTGAGGCAGAAGGATTTCTCTCTCACCTCTTGATGGGCTCTAAGTTATCAGCTGTGTTGGCGAAAACACAGCACACATGGAATTAACTCAACATTCACAGGAAAAGCTCAAAGTGTTAGCTGACGCTCACCTGCAGCGGCTGGAAGGCTGTGAAACCTCTCAGTCTTCTCTAACGCGCTATCAGTGGAACTAAAACTACATTTAAATTAAGTTATAATTGCAGACGACACTGGTTATTTAATGACTAATTCCAGGCCAAGGAGCTACAGGTAAATTTTGCTCATGGTTAGAAGACGCTGCTCAGACTCCCCAATATGTGATGATTTCACCCTAAGGAATCAGAAAGGTTTGATTACAATGTTTTCATTAATTATTTCACCTTTCTATTTCCTCTACCAATTCAGACATATAAGTTTTTTCCACTTAAAATAGCATAAAAATTTTCCAGAAATTTCTTACTGATTTCACTCTGCTCGTGTCATCCCCTGACGTTGTCATGCTAGTAAACTGTCCTTAATAGCTGAGTGTCAACGAATCCTAAAGCTTCATGAAAAAAAAAAAAAAAAAACAAAGGCTGGGGCCTGGCCCTGGCCCAGCACTTTGCCCCTCTCTCCTCTTCCTTTTATGTGTTGATATTTTCTGTGGTGTGAATAACAAGGTTTCCCACCATCTCTCTTTATAGGAGTTCGGTTGTAGTTATTATTCCAATTTTTCAGTACAAAGCCTTAGCAATCTCATACGCTGCCTCTGGCCTTGTTGCCACATAAGCGACTTCTTCCCCCAGCCAGCCCACAGGGCTGTGATTGTGGTTACACCAGCGCGCCAGGCACTGCCAGAATGACTGTCTAAGTATTATTCACAGCTGATCTATGGGAAATGCTGTGATTACATTTGTTTCTGCTGTGTGTGTGTCTGGGTACATGTGTGTTCAAAAGTGCAGGCAGATGGGCGTGTTCATGTGCAGCTAGAGGTCAGCCTTGGACACCCCTCTCAGGCAGCCACCACACCACCTTTTCCCCATTTATCTATCATTTATCTATCATCTATCAACCTATATCTATCTGTCATCTATCTATTTATCTATTATCATTTAGCATCTATCTTTCATCTGTCATCTATCATCTATCTGTTATCTATCATCTATCTATTGTTTTGAGGCAGGGTCTCTCCCTGTCTTGGATCTACCATGCATGTGCTGCTGGTGTATCAGCAGACTCCAGGGATCCCCCTGTGTCCCCACCTTCCGCCCTGGGCTTAAAATCCACGCCAGCGCAGTCAGCTGGAGTCTTACATGGATTCTGAACACTGGATGCAGACCCTGTGGTTGGTGACATGACTTTACGATGCAGCTGCCGCCAAGCACTTATGTATCTGATTTTACACAGTTCCTTCCCCTAGCAAAATAGCTCCCGAGCATTGTTTTGTTATTTATTACTCTATGCACCTCTGCTGTTCTACTGTTAACTTGGCTAGGCAGTTTCCCAGAATTCCTTCTTCTCACCAGCTGCAGGGTAGGATCCGCCCAAAGGGAGACTTGTGTGAGATGCTGGCTCTCAGATTCTGCAGGAGAAGCCTGACAAATGCAGCTGTGTGCTGCCTGCTGTCACCTCTCTGAAGCACCAATGACATCAAAGGTGATGCCAGCAGGGAGCGAGCGAGTCCTGGGCTTTCTGAGAATGCCCACTCTGGAGGGGCCTCCCGGCCACCTCAGGTCCCTCCAGGGCTGTCGAGGACTGGCTGACACAATCTCTGCTTCTCCTCTGCCCTCTGGCTCACCACCTGCCCTCTCTTCTACTCATACCCACAGTTATCACTAAACACCCACAGTGACCTTCCAAGTGAGCCCTAACTGTCATTTGTTGCCGATTCATCCAGATCAAGAGAATTACAAACTCTTCTCAACATGAACCAGGCCCCGAGGCTGAGTTCATCTTGGCGCCTTCTGTTGATTGTTTATTTTTAGATAACCCCGCTGTGTCCTGAGTCTACTCAAGTTTGCCACCGGGGCATTGTGCCCATGGCCCACTGGGAAGTCCTCTCCAGCTCTGTCAGGGACACTCGCTTAACTCTCTAACTGGATTCTGTGTCGTCCTCTTCTTGACACAGTTCCTTGTTTCAGTGGCCTGGCCACTTTTGTTTGCACAACCGCTGTTGGCCTTGCCTCCGTGGGGAAATTCGGCCTGCTTCCTGGAGCCTTGGTTCCTTCTCTGTTTGTGTGTCCTGCCATGTTAAGCAGGGAGAGGGAGGCAGAGCACAGCTAGGGCTCCCCGGGAGGTGGGGAGCAAAGGACTCTGGGAGTGAAAGGGCGGGGCACATGCGCAGTGGACGCATGCGCAGTGGACACACGTGCAGGCAGGGCTTGTACTCTGTCAGTAGACGCTGGACATTTACTGTCTGAGTTTGTTTTGCTGTGATTGACTTTCAGAGTTTCGTACAAAGGTTTAGAAAATTGTATTTGTGCCCTGAGCTCAATTAGGAGACTATTTATTCATTGTTTGCTCATGATGGGCATGAGCAAGGGTCTTGAGAAGTTCTGTGGAGCCTGTCTCTTCAGCTGCTGTCCAGTCTGGGTGTGGCGGCACACCCCTGTCAGCCAAGGGCGTGACAGCACGAAGCCCTTAGGCTGAAGGCTAGCCTGGACTGAACAGCAAAGTCAAGACCAATGTGAGTTGTGTAGCCAGACTCCGTCTCTAAAGCAGTGACTGAGCCTGTCACTCCGTGGGAGCACACTTGCTGACCTGCACCCGCTCTACCCCCCAGTGGCTCACATGCACACACCGTCGATTTATTAAAGGCCTCATTTCATATGTAGCTTCCCTGTGTAATACATACTTGTGCATGTATGGGAAAAATAATTGGAACTTCGGGTAAAAGTGGAAACGCTAGCCCTTTCCTGAAGTTGTGGATTAGAATGCTGTTTTAAAAAGAGAGCTGGGTCTATTTCCTGCCTCAGCACTCCTAGAATCTAGTTTCCTGAAAACTAAAGTATTTTGTTAAAAAAAAAATGTATGTAGTCGGGTGCGGTGGCACAGGCCTGTAATCCCAGCACTCAGGAGGCAGAGGCAGACGGATCTTTGTGAGTTTGAGGCCAGCCTGGTCTACAAAGAGAGTACAAGACAGCCATGGCTACAAGAGAAACCCTGTCTCAAAGAACAAAACAAAACAAAAACAAAAACAAAAAACCCAAAACCCATCTCTATATTCTGTCCTAGAAACCCTGACATGATTTCCTTACATAGGTGCATTTTTAATTCTTATTTCTATCTCTTTCTTGCTTTACTATTTGTGGGAACTGAAGTCTTAGACATTTTCTTTAAAGAACATCTCATGAAACTGAGTGTTTATAGAAAAAACTGAGGGAGAAAGAGCAGACCCCTTCCAGGTTTTGCTTACGGGGTGCCAAGGTTCTAAGGTGCCAGAGTCTGGCAAACACTAAATGCGGATCAAGGCTCAGAGTGAGGTTATGAATGAGCACAGAAGCACCCTGCTCTTGCTGGCAAGCTCCTTCCCTGATAGTCAGGCTGTCACAGTGTGACACACCCATGGCTTACGACAGAAGCAGGTTGGTGTGGTGCCCACACTGTAGCCCCAGGAGGTAAGGCAGAAGCCTGGCACCCACTGAGGCCCGTGTGGTCTATAGAGCGAGTTATGTGTCAGCAAAGAACAGACAGCAAGACCCACTCCTAAAATCAAAACATACAAGGGAACAAAACAAAAAGAAAGGTTTTTTGTGACTCAGTTCTAATGTTTTTCATCCCTGTTGCTGCTGAGCCTATGGCAGGGCATCAGGGGATGGTAAGAACCTGAGTGCTCATCAGGAGGTGACAGAAAGGAGGGAGACAGGATGGGGGTCCCCAAATCTCCTTCTCCATACCTTCAAGGACCTTAAAGTCTCCAGAAAGGCCAAACTTCCCAGAGTTTACAGGTCAGAATCAACCCTTGGCCTCAGTCACACAGAAGGACTGCAGCGTTCCAGAAAAGACAAAGCTAAGGAGAATGCAAAGACCAGTGGCTCTCAGGGATGGGGCAGGTGGGCACAGGGTATGTAGAGTGATGGCATAGCCTTGCAAGCTGTTTGTTAAACCCGCCCACCATCCTGTGCACTGGTGGTTGATGACCATGACCCGAAGCACCTTGTGAATTATAACTAACACGCCACCTTCCTGAAGGATACGAGGACTGTGAGAGGGGACACTTTTGCATGTGAGTGGGGCAAGACTATACAGTTTTCAGCTATTTTTCTAGAAACCTGAAATTGCTGAGAAATCAATGTTGATGAAGTTTCTGAGGCAGGGCTGACTGTGGAAGCCATGCTAGGTTCGTGGAGAGGAGTGACAGAAGGTGGCTTTAGACACCATCAGGAGTACCTGAGGTGGCCAGCGCTGAAAGAGGGAGGCGGGGGGGGGGCATCTGACAGGCCAGGGTGCATAGCTTCCCACAGTGATGGGGACCAGCTGAGGAGGTGAGCAAGCAGCACAACCCTCTCCGTAAATCTGTAAGTCATCACAACCGCACAAGCCATGACACAGATGCCAGAGACCAGGGAACAAGGCAGAGAAGCCATCACAGGGCCAGGGAGTCCACTGAGGTGGTAGAATGCTGGCCTGGCATGTATGCAGCCTGGAGTTGGATTCACCAGGTATGCTGGCACACACCTGTAAACACAGCCTTTAGAGGTGGGGGCAGAAGGGTCAGAAGTTTGAGGCCAATCTGAAAAAAAAAAAAAGTCTAGCCTGGTAGTCTATTCTACCCAACAGCTGCTAGGTAGAAGTCTCGTGGGTCTACACATAGGGGCTCTGGACACGCCACACCCAGCTCAGTGGGGCATTCTGCTAGGCTAGGATAATTAAACGAATAGGAAATGCAGTGGAAACCACACATGCTAACTGTGTCCCCTCACCAGCTGGGCAGGATGACAGAGCTTGCAGCGACCGGCCACCACTTGTGGGAGGAGGACAGTGCGCTTCTTCAGAAAGGGTTACTGAGGTTTTGTTCACCCTCATGGTGACACCTACAGGGACTTGGGGGTGCAAGCTCCATCTCTGGGGAGGTCAGTATTGGAGACATAATTTTCAATATTGTTATTAGAGATAATATTAAAGTTAGGCTAATGAGTATCCCACTACAAAAACAAAGTACTACAGATATCATTTCCATTCCATCAGGGGAAAGGATTCTTCTGTGTCCTATAAAATCCCAGTCATGCTGATAAGCAGAGTTTCTGGGAAGGGACATGATAGAACAAAGTACAGTAACACACTTAGACAGAAATGTCACAGGGGTTGGTTCGGAAGCTGGCTTGGCAGTCAAGGGCACTCGTTGTTATCACCTAAGACCTGGGTTTGGTCCCCAGACCCACATGGTGACTTGTACTCTGGTTCTAGGGGATGTGGCACTGTCTCTTGGCCTCCATGGGCATTGCACACATGTAGCGCACATACCTATGTGTAGGCAAAACACCTGTGTGCAAAAAATAAAAACAAATCTTAAAGATGCCATAATGAGGCATATTAGATTGTATCCTCACTTGAAATTATCAACAGAAATAACAAGCAACTGAATCAAGGCAGGGAGACATGGGTGCCTAGCAGAATGAGGATGTGGTGGTGATGTAGCACCTGAACTCTGAGTTTCCTGCTACAGATTTCACCATCTCTGCTACCGGTGAAGATTGGCAAGGCCGAGAATCTCTGTAGCAGCCTTTGAGGACAGGGAAAGGCCATGAGTGGGAGCAGAGAACAGGGACCAGAGGAAAGAACAGAGAAAAGAGAACAGGAAACAGAGAACAGAGAACAGAGAAGAGAGAACAGAGAACAGAGAACAGAACAGGGAACAGAGAACGGAACAGAGAACAGAACAGGGAACAGGGAACAGAGAACAGAACAGAGAAAAGAGAACAGGAAACAGAGAACAGAACAGAGAAAAGAGAACAGGGAACAGAGAACAGAACAGAGAACAGTGTTGGCTGATCTTATGGAAATGACATCATTTGCTGTAAAAAGATAATGGAAAAGGTAATCACACTCACAATATACAAAGGATGGAAACAAGGATGAAGAGCTGCTGCCTTTCACTGCCTGAGCAGACACTTCAGGGTGGGACCACAGAGGAAATGAGTCTGTGGGCACAAGAAGCCCAAGATGCCAAAATGGGAGTTGCCATAGAATCTTCCCTGGGGGACTGCAGCCCTGTGGTGCTCCTGAGACCTGTGCTGACATCTGTGGATTCTGTGAGACCTCCAGGTGAGGAGCACAGCAGAAGCCTTGAGCGGAAGTGTGTAGGAGAGCAGGAAGGCTAGGCTGGGAAGCAACTTCAGGTGTCCAGTGGGAAAGGAGCAAATGAGTGGTGTCACAGAAGTAGGGACAATTCAGGAGCATCACTGGGCAGCCTATCTGCCCAGACCCTGCCCTGGGTGCCTGTGGCAGACAGAGAGGGAGCTGGAGTCCTTGACATGCTGAGTGAGGCCAGAAGAGGTGTGCCACCCTGGAGAGATGCCAGCTGCATCAGGGAAGGCCGAGCCCCTCTGCCCTGCATGTGAAAGGCCCTGTACCCCCTCAGCCCTGCATGTGAAATGCGAAGCTCCAGCCCTCCTCGTTGCTGATTTTCTGCAGGTCTCCCTCCAGGGCCCTCCAGAAAGCAGAGAGAGGTCACATCCAAAACTCATCTAGAGGAGCATATGGAGCAAGCTGAAGTTCTCTCTGCATGGGGAGGAATTTGTCTCAAACGCACAGATTTAAGAGTGAAGAAATTGACAGGTTTTTTTAAACCTAAAATAACTGTTCCAACTGTACATTCACGCTATTTTATAAACACCAGAAGGGGCCTGACATCCTCACCTGGGGCCAAGACGGCTTCACAGAAAAACAACTTCCCTCCCAAGGAAAACTGTCCCGCCCCTGAGCCCAGGGAATCTGGGCAGCAGTGAGAGCCCGCGCCTGCCCCTGTAAAGGAGTTCATGCCAGGGGGCAGTCGGGCTTCTAAACTGTACGGACGCCAGCTTGGACAACTCTTGTTTTCCTCCTGGGGTAGAGAAGACACCTTCCAAAGTCACCTGGAGCACAGTGCCCACCCCTGGTCGTCTGCATCTGCTCCCTTTTAACTGAGCAACCATCTCTCTGTGTGTGGCCCACAGACAGAGACAGCCCAGCTCTGCCCCTCTGCCCAGCTCAGCTGCCCTCCTGCTTCCAGGTTGGTGCTGCAGAAACCCCTGCAAACAGTGTGCACTTTGGGGCCCCTGCGCTGCCCATGCTGGCCAGGGCAGTTCTTTCAGAGTCCCTGTGGCTCGGCTCTTCAGTGAAGCAGGGACAGGAGCTTCTGGTGGATCCTGGAAGGTCCTGGTGTGGACCGCACATTAGTGGCCGAGGTCATCAGAGATAACAGCCAATGGCGCCAAAGCCCTCGCTCCTTTGGGGTGATGCTGTCCTAAAGAGCGGGATGGCAATTTCCGCACCCAGGTTATAGTTTACAAGTCATTTGCCATTTTCTTCGGATCCATCAAACACCTTTGGCCTGGATCATGGCCACCCGTTGGTTAGTAGATTTCTGTGGCCTGTAATTCCTAATGGGCCCAAAAAGCACACAAAGCTAACATTTACTCATTATGTCCACTTGGGGTGTATGAAAACACCCCTTTAGGGAAGACATAAATTCTGAGAGGAAAAAATATTTCAAGGGAAGTGTCATGAATTAGTTCACTCGGTTGTAATGGCAATATTATCAGATTAGTTTGTGTTGCCTCCAACTTTAATATTTTTATTTGGTTCTTTTTCCCCTTAAGTGTACTAAATAAAGACAATTAATCATAAAAGGAGAAAGTTCATTGCCAGCGGACGACAGTGTAGGTGGGAGACTTCATGTGGCCATTTTTTATATTTTCTTCCCTATGGGTGAGCCAGATAAATGGAGCCAAGGAAATATCCCTGAACCAGCTGAGGGATGCTGAGAGTGTGGGAGGAAAAGGCAGTATCCGCTGCCACCATCAGTGAGCACAGCTGAGAACATGTCTCTTTGTTCATCTCACTGAACCGTTGATGGGCCTCCAAGTATTCTACAGACAAAGAGTGTGTGTCCAGAGCCCTGGGAGGATTAGACCATCACTGTAGTATTGTGCCCCTCCCAGGAAGGGGAAGCTGAATCAAGGAGGATTATTAAGACAGAAAATTGCCTTCAAGGTGCCAAGTATATTTCTGGAGTGTCCCAAATAAAGATGAGTAATGTTAAGAGAGAGAAGGAGTTGAGAGCAGGTCCTTTGCAGCCAGAATGTTTGGTGCCTGACTCAGCCTGCTGGATACCTGTGTGAACTTCGGGAAGGGCTCAGCAGCTCTACACCTCAGCTTCCTCATCTGGAGAGCAGGGTAATGCTGCCCCCTCAGGAGTCCATTTTGAAGATGGAGTGAGTTAACCAGAACTCTGTAGCAAGCCTGCGTAAGTGTGCACATTTTTCACAAGAGGTATTGCAGACAACACAGCACACTGTTAAACACGGCATTAAGGAAGTAATGGAGACCAGCAGAGGCAGACATCCACATGGCCAGTTCCGAGTCTCTCTACCCTCAGTTAAAAAGCTGAGTGGAGGTCATTCTTTCATTTGCTCTAGTCTACAGAGTGAGGCCCCAGCCTTGCTGGCGAGCAGCCTGGGGAGCAGGGAGCCTCGGCTTCCTCCCAAGTCTGGTCATCTTTGCAGTCTTCCCAACAGAAGCGTTCTCAGCTCCAACGCCTCTGTCTCGGTGTGAGTGAAACCTGGAAAGCACTTCCGTTTCTGGGAATTTGGTCTTTAGCCCTGAACCAGGTCCTGTGTCCTTCACACTCAGTGGCCTCACACCAAGGGTGACCTGGGGTACAAATGAACTTGGCACATACCAGGCAGACACATTTTCACCACACAGGTTACCCGGAGGTGTGCAGTCACAGGCCAAAAGCTCCCATCTGCCTCCATTCTCCAAAGCCTGATCTGAAGGTCAAATAACGGAACCATTCCCTGATGCACCCAGCTCAGGCCCTGCTACTTCAAGGTGAGGTGGCCAACACCTGGACCAGTGTCTTGAGTCTCGCTTTCTGAGGTAAGATAAGACTGTCCCAGCGTCATGTCCCCTCCCGGCACCTAGCCCTGGACTCCAGACAGGACTCTGGTCTTTGGGACCTCTGCACTTCCCAAACAAAGACAAGACACACCAGTGTGATTCCAAGGAGCCTTTCTTTTGGCTTTGGGTGCCGGGACCCTTGGACACCCATTCTCACACGTGGCCTCCTTTCGTGTTTTAGACACATTGGATGGCTGTGAATTCTTTTCTACCCTGAAAGTTATTCCAAGTCATGTTCTGACCCAGGTTTACTCACAGTAGAGTGCTGGCTTATGAGCTTTTCATGAGCTGCCTTTGGTAGTGGTGGGTTTGCTTAATTTTTATACAAGGTTTCAGCTGACCCGGTACTGTCTGTGTAGCCCAGGCTGGCTTCAAACATATAGTGCCGGGGAGGAGGTCCTCCCCTCCCAGTAGACTTGGAAAGGGGTAGGGAGTAGATGAGGGAAGGAGGGTGGGTTTGGGAGGGAATGAGGGAGCGGGATTCACCTGGGATACAGAGTTAATAAAATGTAACTAATAATAAAAATAAAATAAAGGAAGAAAAAACATATAGTGCCCCTGTCTCAGCCTCCAAATGCTGGGATTGCAGGTGGCTACCACCAAACCTGGCTACGAACTTGTCACAGAAAGCTGGACAGAGCCCCTGTTGGAAGCCTGCTACCTTTACAGGGGAGACCTTTTCCCTGCCTGGGCTATGGCACCTGCTTGAGAGTCACAAAGGAGTCACAGGACATTCTTGAAGAGCTAGGACTCAACAGCTTAGAGTCAATGGTTCTCAGGACGCCCTTAGAGTCTTCCCTCATACAAACATGGGTGTTTTCCAAAATCATACCAGTATGGCTTTAGGATAACGAAATGTCTTGTAAAAATACAACAGAAGCCAACAGCCCGAGGTGTTCCACTTTTAACTGGTTTAGAGCATTTTTACTTTCTCTTGGAAGAGAAGTGCAATATTTGATGCAGCAGTCTTTCAAGAGGCCAAGATCTTAGCTTGTTCTGGATTTAAGGAGTTTTAGAGCAATCCACTGAAAGACCCAAAAACAACGTGATCAGAATTACAACACAGAACTCTGCTGAGGGGACTCAGAGCACCTGGACCCACATCACGGCGCACACTGCGGTTTTGTCAGCATCAGGTCATGGGAAGGTGAAACACCAGCATGTGGACCTGCCAGGCACAGCTTGGTCTCGGCTGCATTACAAACAGCCAGGCATTCACACTTTCACCGTGGACAGAGCAGCGTGGCAGCTCTTCATAGACAACACCAAGCACTCGCCCCTCGCCCACACTGAATTTGTTCCATCACCTGGTGCAGCTTAGTCCTTGCTCTATCTTCCATAAAAAAGTCACTGAGCTAGAGTCATAGAACCGCTGTGTCTTCTGACATGCCCAATCCAGAGCAAAGCCTCGGGTCCTTGATTCTCTCCACAAGTGCCCACTGCCCTCTTGCTCAGACTCCCCATGGCTTGCATGACTGAACATCTTTAGGAGTTGTCCCTGCTGCCCCCAAAGGTCACTGTCACTGTCTTGGGAAGGAGTGTTGGCCTTTCCCATCTGAGATATGCTTCCAGTTCCAGACTCAGGTGAGGCACCCAGAAGGCCCCTATGAGAACAGGGAAAATGAGACACCCGGGTTTGGATTTCTCTGCCTCCTACCCAAGACACAGAGAGATTTCCAAAATGTAGGAATGAAGTTGAAAAAAAAAAAAAGAAAGGAGAGGAAGAGGAAAGGAAAGGGGGTGAAGAAGAAAAGAAAAAAGAGAAGGAAGATGATGGGGTAGAGCTGCAAGATAATGAAGAGGAGGAGGAAGAGGAGTCAGAGAGGAAGGAGAGGAAAAGAGAACAAGAGGGTCTTGTGGGAAGGAAAGGAAAGAGCAGGGCTGACCTACATTTCACAGGGTTTGTCTTAGAGAGGCTCCTCCCCCTTCCTTCCACCTTTAGGGACAGACTGGAAGGAGAGCAGGCTGGGACAGATATGTGCTGTCCTGTGTGCTCCAGGGTTCCTGTGGCATAAAATCTGTCCTCACACATTTGACCTCACAGCTCAGAAAAGCACTACAAGGTAAGCACTTCTTGTTCAGCAGCAGCCTCACATGCCTCAACGTCAGACTTGGAGCTTCTTGCATGGCTCATTCCTCTAACTTTTCCCTCATGTTCAGAGTAAAGAGAGAAGCTGAGAGGCCCTCAGGCTTATCTTCCCAAACAGATGGCTCTTCACACATCCAAATGGTCACACTCAAGTCATATGCATACTTAGCCCTATGGAGCAGAAGGCATGCTGGGAAATTAAGGCTTTGAGCTGAGCAAAACACCAAAAGGAATGAGAGAATGGATGAGAGGCAGTAGCTAAGGACTCTGGACACAAGCCATGTTGTAGTTTTCCTTTATGTAAACATGACAATGTGTGTGAGCGGTGGGCCTGAGTTAAGCCTAGGAGATCCACTATTCACTTTCCAAAGCACATAGCCACCAACGCAGCCAGCCTCCTGCAGTAACTGTCACTACTTTCTGATCTGTCAGTGGCTGATAAGTTGGGTCCATTGTCAGCCGTGGTCTGTTCTTCTCAGGTCTGTCTCCCAGCACTAAGGAAGGTGGACCAGAGACACTGGCAGCCTTTGCAATCAATGAAGGATCAGGGAAGACCTTGAAGGAAATGAGTGAAATCTAACTCACATTAAATCTCACATTTAACCCCCTTACTCTCTGCCAGGATGCACAGTAGCTGTGGGATGGACGGATGAGTGTCACAGATGTGCTCTTGTGACTATCAGCGGTCTCATTTGCTCTGGGAGGTCTGTGGGCCAATTACAAAAATGTTAAAAAAATCAAACTGTGTTTTTAAGTTATTTTACTTCTTATTTTACTACTGTAACCTGAGCAATAATTATTAATTTTGAGAGATTATTGACTGAGGGTTGGTGTGGATTGCCGGGGCCTCGGGGAGCAGTTTTAAAGAGTCGGGAGGACAGAGTCTACGCTCCTCAGCAGAGCTGACTCCTGGGACTGTGAGAACGGAAGGTTAATGGACTCAGCAGTGAGCTTCATCTCAGACCCTGAGGAACCAGAGTGGGCCTCTGGGAGCAGCCTTTCACTGTGCTTTGGAGTTACCTTGTTGATACCAGGAAGAGGCCACTGAGGATGACAGGAACACGTAGCCAGGGTTGAGGATGGTGAGGTACGAGCTTGAAGACCTCAATGTCCCCCAGACAGGACAAAAGCGGGGCACACTGGAGTTGGGTGTGCCGGCTCCCAGGCCACGGGACAGCGTCCAGTGCAGCTCAGTACAAAGTCCAAACTTTATTCGGGTTTTTACAACCAGACTGTGTGGTTTTGGGGTGTGAACTTTGTAGGCCCGTCATGTCGACATGTTAAAAGGTTGAACACTCACAGCCACTGATCAGCTTTTACCGCATGGCAGGCTTCTAATACTGTCCGACTTTGCTTTACTGCTGCATTTTCAAAATGATTTTGTAATTCCAAGTTGGATTTACAAGTGGATATCAGCCAGAAGAATCAGGAATCCAAGGTTATTCTCCTGTACACAGTTGGTTCCCAACCATTCTGTGTTAGTGAGATCTTGACTCAAAACATTCAAAAAATATGGATTAATTCTTGACTGATACATACATACACATACAAACACATGCATGTGATCACCTGTGCACACACACAGAGCACTTGGCATGTGGGCGTTAAAGTTATTCACTTTTAATTGATTATTTGAATGGTACATAGAGCTTTATCGAACATCTCATTAGTGCTAGATAGTGTGTGAGAGTCTGGAGACTCCATGGTTGTTTTTTGGAGAATACATTTCCATAGATCAAATTTATAATACATGAATAAATAAAACCATGGCCACCCGAGTCACGCGTGGCCAGCCTCGATCACTTGATTCTGACGCCCTTGCTCCCAACATTACCAATATTACAGTCACCACCATCACCTCCACCTCCACCTCCACCATCACCTCCACCTCCACCTCCACCATCACCTCCACCATCACCACCATCACCTCCACCATCATCACCTCCACCTCCACCATCACCTCCACCATCACCACCATCACCTCCACCTCCACCATCATCACCTCCACCTCCACCATCATCACCTCCACCATCACCACCACCATTACCAACACCATCACCACCACCTCCATCATCACCACCATCACCTCCACCATCACCACCATCACCTCCACCATCACCACCATCACCACCACCTCCACCATCACCACCACCTCCACCACCTCCACCATCACCACCACCTCCACCACCTCCACCATCACCAACACCACCTCCACCACCTCCACCATCACCAACACCACCTCCACCATCACCACCTCCACCATCACCACCATCACCACCTCCACCATCACCACCATCACCACCATCACCACCATCATCACCACCACCATCACCACCATCATCACCTCCACCATCACCTCCACCATCACCACCATCATCACCTCCACCATCACCACCACCACCACCTCCACCATCATCACCTCCACCATCACCATCACCTCCACCATCATCACCTCCACCATCACCACCATCACCACCATCATCACCACCACCATCACCTCCACCATCACCACCACCATCACCACCATCACCACCACCACCACCACCACCACCACCTCCACCATCACCACCTCCACCATCACCTCCACCATCATCACCTCCACCATCACCATCACCTCCACCATCATCACCTCCACCATCACCATCACCACCACCATCACTTCTATCCTCCACACCCTTTCTAGGACCCCACTGCTGTCACCGTAGCCATCAGTACCACACCCACTACCAGCCTCACCACCAATATTCCATCCATCACCGCCACCCCTCTCAGTACCGGCGCCACCCCGCCCTCCACCACCAACTCTCCCCCCTCCACGGCCGTATGGACTTCCCTTCTCCAGCACTACCTTGCCGGCTCCACTGTGGCCCTGTACTTTCCAACGAGGTAATTTCTGGATGACCATAGATAGCACTGTGGCTACTTGACCTGGGACCTGTTCATCGAGGTTCCGTGAACTGGCAAGCTCACAGGTTATCATCTTGGTTCTATGGGCTCGCCGGCTCGTACCTTCAGAGCCAGGCCTGCAGTTCAGCATCTCTGTCCCTGCCGCAGTGACTACAGAGCTGTCAACAGTGACAGCCGAACCAGTCTGCGTGAGGATCAGAGTGAGGACCCACTCTCCAGGAGCCGGCTCAGGGAGCCAGCATACCCAGGCCGCTGCTCGTCAGCCCCCATGGCTGTGCTCTGCCCTGCCGGGCTTAGCGGCTGTCTCTGCCCCGCTCTGCCACCTTCTGCCTGAACTGTACATGTCCCCTTAACTGACTGGTACCTATTCTCTACTGCCCAGATCACGACAGGGGAGCTGACTGCTTTTGGCTGGATCCCTGCTGCTGAACAGACGCTGACTTTACATACAGGCTCCCTCTGCGCGTGCGCCCTGGGACCGTCCTGCTCAGCAGTGTGCCACCTGCACTAACAACAGCAGGGTCATGCTGGCACACGGGCTGGCAGGCAGAGACCAAAGGCCTGGCTCGGACACTGCGCAGGAAGCAGGGACAGAGGAGCCCCATTTTACGGTAGATTTTATGTGAGCTCTGGGAAACTAATACACTGTT
Organism: Pachyuromys duprasi; assembly: GCA_028658305.1. Classification (NCBI taxonomy): domain Eukaryota; kingdom Metazoa; phylum Chordata; class Mammalia; order Rodentia; family Muridae; genus Pachyuromys; species Pachyuromys duprasi. Next base: position 1,588,053 of record CM053761.1, read on the forward strand.
TTGTGCCTCATTTGGGACTCGCTTCCTTTTTTTGTTCAATTTTTATGTGGTAGTTTAAGCTTTGTGTTATTGTTAACCCTTAGAAGCCTGTTTGTTTTCTAATGAGAGACAGAGAGGAGGTGGATCAGGGAGGGGGGAGGGTCTGGGGGGGAGCAGGTGGAGGAAAACCATAGTCAGGATACATTATGTGGGGAAAATCTATTAATAAAATGAGAGGAGAAAGAATTGGCGCATCTGGAGAGACGGCTCAGTGTTAGGAGCCTTGCCGCTCTCGGGCACACTCCGGCTTGCGTTCCCAGAACCCACTTCAGACATCTGTAACTCTAGCTCCAGGAGGATCCAGTGACTTCTTTTGGCCTCTGCAGGCCCTGCACACATTTGGTGATGGACACTCACACAGACACACAAACACAGAAATAAAAATAAAACATGTAAAACTTTTTGGGCCTCGCTCCTAAGTCTACGGGAGCCCTGAGCCCGATGAAATGGAGGATCCCTTCGTCAGTGGGGCGTCCTCTTCTCCGCCTGGGGAGCCCGAGCCCACACATCTCTACCCCAGGAACCTCACGTGGGCATTCCTGCAGTGGCAGCGGCTCAGCCGGCACCTGGTTGCCTGGAATGCCTCTCCACGCGGGTGAGGGTCCCGAAGCAGAAGCCCTCAGCCAGCATGCACCTGGACACCCTGCCCAGCCCGGTGTGCATCGGTCCTGACGCCCGGGGAAGACGCAGAGCGCGGAGAGTACCACGAACTGGCTCTTGTCAACAGTGTGCATGTTTCGTGTTCCCTTCTGCATCCTGCTACAGACACCAGAACATCCCAGGGTCGCACTGTCTGAGTGTGTGTGGTTTACTACAGCAGGGCACACCTGGACAGAGATAATACGGACAGAGCATAAAGGACTGTTTGGCGTCCATCTAACGTAGAGTATGTGTCAGTTTTGTGGTTTCCCTAAGCCAGAGCGCGCATCTGGCAGGACGTCCGACCGGCCCTGCAGCTCTCACTTCAGCCCTGTCACTGTGATGAGCTGACATTGCCACGCTCATCCTGACGTGACGTCACCACGGCCAAGCCTCAGGATCCTGCGCATACTCTCTTCCTGTAGGAACGCGGCACGGGCGGAAGTCCGTGACCTGGCCTCGCCTTTCTGGAGCATGTCTTCCCCTTGCTGTGTCAGCGCCGGGCACTGTGCCCCCTCCCAGCTGTTGGCTTTCCTCCTCCTGTGACCTGCCTCTATCTCTGTGATCCCCTGCTTGCACTGAAGCAAGTGTGTTTACATGTGTGTGCATTTATGTTTTACATCTGTGTAGACTATACAGACACATTTTTCCTTTATGATTTGGTTAAATTAAACTGTTATTTGCATATCTTCTGTGGTCTGACTGCAAAAGATCCCTTATAGGTGAACATGCTTGAATGCTTGGTCCCGGGGTGGCTTGGCAAGCTGTAGAGTCTCTAGAAGGTGGGACCTCGCTATAGGAAGCAGGTGAGCAAGGACAGACCTTGAAGGTCCATGTGCAACACTACTTCCTGCTGATGTCCGTGTGATGACTCTGTACCTCTCACCCCCAGGCCTGGACCCTGGGGAGGAGGAAGAGTGCCCTGTGGAGGGGCTCGAGCGTAAGTGGGAAGTTAGTTGTGAACACATTGTGCAGTTATTACAGCAGGCAAGCATTGCTCTCAGGAAGAGAGCCAAACTATCAGGAGGCCATGAAAGGCCTTGCTGACTTCCCAGCTCCCACCTGCCTCGTCTGGCCATGCCTCCACTATCCCCCAACAAAACTAAACCCAGGGCTGGTGGTAAGAGTGCAGCTTCAGCCCTCCTTCCCTTGAGCACCTGCCTCAAGGCTCCCCCTTCCAGGGCAAGGCTTGCACCCTCTCACCTTCTATCTCTTTGAGAGCGTTCTCCCAGAGCCCCCAAACATGGTGGAATGAGCCTTTGGACTAATGCCTAGCCAGGCACTTGCTCCTTAGACTTTGTTAATTTGTCTATCCTGTCCATTCATCTGAGGCCTTCTCAGGATGGGCCCGGAGCCTGCAGATGGTACTGTCCCCACACCCTGAACGGTGTCCAACCAGGGAAGGCACTCATCAGTATACCGTGAATGGAGAATCTGCCCCTGACCTCAGGCTACACCTTCCTGCAATGAACACCACTGTACCTGGGGCCGCCTGCGACTCTCCACATTAAAGGCCAAAAGACTCCCAAGAGAAAGGGGAGAATGAGGGCAGATCAAAGAGCAAAGTAAGGCTCCGCTGTGCCCCCATGGTCCGCAGTGGGAGACTGCATGTGACAACATTTCCTGCCCTCACAGAAGCTTGGTCAGGGTACAGGGATAGCTCACAGGAAAACTGCAGCCGGATTCTTGGTCAAAGTTAACCTTACTTTCTGGTTTAAGGAAAACTAGTCTAATGGAGGCTCCGGGTCATTTAACACAGCCTCTTCCTCCTGAAGAAAGGCCTTCAGCTGAGGTTAGACACCCAGGCTCGGTCAGACCACCATGAGTCAGGCAGCCACCCTTCCCTCAGGGTGAGCCCTAGGTGTGTTCCCTTTCTCAGGAAGTTCAAGCTTCACAGCAGAGCGCTGTCTTCCTCTCTGCTTTTATGTCCAGGACCCAGGCCCTGTGCACCAACCGTCTGAGAGCCAGACCTCTCTGCCCTCCCCTTCTCTCCTCAGCTTTAAGCTCTTCTTGTCCTTGGGCAACGTCCTCATTTCTTTCATGCTCTAGGGTTTCTAGCCTGAAATTTTGCGCCCTTCTCGTGGCTTTTCTCTGCACCAAATCCAATCCTCTGTGTGGGGCTCTTGGAATGTGTTGTCATTTCATGCAAAGGTTTCCCATTCCCTAACCCCAGGGAAAGGGGGAAGCAAACCCGCCCCTGACAGAGTTACCCAATAAGCACTTCTTTGACCCAGACCACGACTCAGGCAGAGGACAGGACACACGCAGCACACACAGACGCTCACGTCTCTCTTTTGCTGTGGTCTGGCTCCAGCATGTGGGAATGATGCAGGAGTAACAGGTAAGACAGAAAGGCTGGACCCGACAATGTTAATGTGGAAAGATGACCACGAGACACTGTAACCAGACCAGAAGCAATCTGGGCACACATTGAAGGGCTCCTACAGTTTATGCTAACGTGTTTAAGAAAGAGAAGAATAATTGTTTGCCTGTGACTTAAATTTAAAAAGCTGGGAAACCACAAAGAAAACAGTGGATTTATCTGAAGGAGGGGACAAAGGGCAGTGGAGTGTAGAAAAGAAATGAAGCTTCCAAAAGCGGAATGCTGCACATAGATATATGTGTGTATATATGAGTTTACATATATGTACGTTTAAATCTACTTAACTAAAAGTGTTTTTGTCCTAGTATTAAGCTGCAGAAAAATCAACTCATAAGAGATTTGGACAAAAGTGTGCTTGTTTTCTAGTGTGCATATTTTATAGTTGAGTGAATTCACACTTTTAAAGGAGTGTCACTCAGGAAGCAGAGGAGAAAAGGAAAACTAATCTGAGAAGAATGACATCAAAAAGGCAATTGACCGCAGCAACCACTTGGGCCCTGAGGGACTCCGCTGTCCCTGCCCCTGGCAGTGTGTGCTTGGTTCCAATAGCAAGACCTTCTCAAGTATGAGGAACTCAAACCTGACTGTTTTGGGCTGGTTCCGTCAGATTCAATGCTTGTGGAACTGGAATAACAGAGAACGGAAAGCAAAGGCTTTGCGTTTGGGTGAGCAGGAAGATGACACAAGGCTGACGCTGGCGACTGTACCATCTCAGACCTTTTCTTGAGGGGAACCAGGACCTTGGGCATGTAAGGCAGGTATGACGTCACTGAGCTGCTCCCTCAGCAGATGCAGGGTAGGATTAAGCACGCAGGGAGGCTGCAGGCTGCATGTGCAACTCCACAACCAGTGACTTAAAGCGGGCCCAGTCATGAAGACGGAGGCATGTTTCGTCATGGGCAGTGAGCAGTCTGTCCTGTGCTGTCAGCACGCTGCCAAGGTGTGCAACTGTTTCTCTGTTGTCAGCAAGCTGAGAGCCGGGGTCGGGACGCCACCGCTGGGCGCTACAGTGCAAAGAAGGGAAGCTTGCTGCTGCTTTGCTGGTTCTCTGGTGTCTTCGTTCACTGTTGTGGTAAAATTCTTTAACAGGAAACCAGCCAGAGGGAGGATGGGCTCACTCTGGCTCAGGTTCCCAGATTCCACCCTTCATCAGAGGATGGTCAGCAGCAGGAGCTAGAGGCACCTGGTGACACTCACACCCGCCCAGGGGCACAGAGAGAGACACAGACATGTGCCCAGCTCCTGTGCCCTTCTGTGCTTAGCACAGGGTCCCGGCCTGGGAACAAGCTGCCCCAGCAGACAGAATCCACCACCTCCGCTTTGGTAACTCCAACAGACACACCCAGGGTCCCCTGCTAACTGATTTGAGGTCCTGCGGTGTTCACAGCTGACGATTCTTTCTCTTGAAAGCGCACAAAACACACTGCTTAGAGGCCATGGTACACAGCTGTAGCGGGCTTGGCAGACAGCGTGGGGTTGCTGAGGGAGACTGAGGCTCAGGGTTCTCGAGGAAACGCGCAGAGGTCACCCGCCGCAGTTTAGAACAACCCAGTTAACCCAGACTCCATTAAACATGTTTGCGTATACTACAGTATGCATTTTTCTGTGTCTCGTGCACATGTGACCTTTTTGCTGGCCCAGTGCAACATTCTCTCCTCTGGGCTCATGGTGCTGGTGCTAACTGACCTGCTGGGATCTCCTCACCTTCCTGCCTCCGCTTCTTCAGGCTATCATCACAAGGCGGGGTCCCTGCAACTCCATGACCACACCCCACTTCACCCTGTTCTTCCAAGCCCCCCACCCCCACAAAGAGGTCCATGACCACCAAACCAAGGGCCTGCCAGCTGCTGGGATACAGCCAATCAAGAGCAAACAAGCATCCATTCAGCCGAGGCAGGGCTGTGGGGGAGGCGGGCAGCTGCCCCCACAGCCTGCAGAGGACTGGGGGCACATACCATCAGCAGAGCTGAGGGAGGCTGTCAAAGGGCAAACACAGCAGTGTGCTTAAGGCGGGCCAGCTCTGACCAGCTCTGGCCATCTTTAACCAGCTCTGACCAGCTCTAACCAGCTCTGACCAGCTCTAACCAGCTCTGGCCATCTTTAACCAGCTCTGACCAGCTCTAACCAGCTCTGACCAGCTCTAACCAGCTCTGGCCATCTTTAACCAGCTCTGACCAGCTCTAACCAGCTCTGGCCATCTTTAACCAGCTCTGACCAGCTCTAACCAGCTCTCAGTTCTGCTTACTTGGTCATGAAAACCTATGCAAGGTTTATAGCAAGTCTAGCTTGTAAGTAAAATCACACAGCTCAATAAAAACGCAGCGGAGCCTGCTTTACTAGGCCACTCTGGATTGCACCCACCTCCTCCCCATTCTTATGTATCAGCCATTAAGCTGGAGCCACGACCTTGTGTAACATAATTCAGTGGAAAAGGACTTTTAACATGCTTAATAGGCATATGAAATATTATTCCCCTGAGTCTCTGGAATATAAAAGTGGTACCGTATTGGCAGCTGAAAATGAACATTCTTTTCAGTACATGGCTTTGAATGGAAAAAAAAGACACGAAGAAAAATTAAATAAACCAAAATGTTGGCTTTGCTTTATTGCAGACAGCAGTCTCTGTTTGCCTCAGACACAGCGACAGACGGGGTGGCGGGCTCCCTTCTGTGACCAGCCCCTTGACTTTCCAGGCTCAGATCCCCGCGTCTTCAACTATTATGTAATCAAAAACATTACAGAATGGGTCCTCCTGTCCTACATCGAGCCTTCCCTTTCCTTCTGTCCCCTCTGGAAATCTTTGGAAAACACCGTGAGGCAGCCCTACCTCCTCCCACTGGATGCTCAAATGATGATAGTATTTTACTTTATTTGCTTAATCTGAACACATTAAAAAGTACAGTATCATGTGACTTAAAAGTGTGTCTGAAGGACCGAACCCGTCACCCAACAAGGGGGGCTGGCCTGTCGGTGCCTCAGCACCCAGCACGGGGGCTGGCCTGTTGGTGCCTCTGGAAGCTCTTGTAAGCTTCCCCACTCCAGTCACTGCTCCTCAACCCCAGCGTGCTTTCTTAAGATCTTCACGTCTGATGTTTTCATCCTCTGTATCATTTTCTTGATTTTATCTAGAGGTCTGCCTGTGTTTTCCTGTAACTCACAGAGCTTTTCTTTTCAGACAGCTATTTTCAGTTTCTCATTGGTCAATTCATAGATCTCCGTGTCTTTGGTTATTAGACATTTTTTTAAAATCTGGAGTGAGTTGTGGTAATTTTTCTGGTTCCTGTGGCTATTACGGACATCCGGGCAGCTGAAGAACAGGCTCATCCCATGATCTTGCGGGTTCTCTTCAGCAGGAAAAGGCCTTGGCTTACCAGCCCGGCTGAAGGCTGCCAAATGTCTCCGACATTTTCTGTAATTGTCTTCATTGGCTAGGGTATATATATCCCTAACTAGAAAGACTTTCTCTTTTCTCTTGTCTTTTACTTCTCTTCCTGTCCTTCCCTTCCTGTTCTTTCCTCTCCCTTCCTTCCATCTTTTCTTTCTTCTCTCTGTCTCTCTGTGTGTCTCTGTCTCTCTCTCCAGAGTCCACTGCTCTGCATTCTTTGGTCTGCGGCCGTTGCACTATAGGTCAGAATGCCAGCACACAAAGGTGCCTCTTTCTTTTGTTTTGGACTCAGGTGTGAAAAGGAAGCCTGATAAAAATTAAACCAAAAGATGGGGAGAGGAGGCTGTGAAGATGACTCGGGAGGTTAAGAGCACTTGCTATTCTTTACGGGACCCTGGTTCGGTTCCCAGAACACACAGAGACTCACAACCATTATCTATAATGCCAGTTCCAAGGGACTGATACCTTCTGGCTCCTTGGACACTGCACGCACATGGTATGCACACACACACACACACACACACACACACACGCACGCACGCACGCACGCACGCACGCACGCACGCACGCGCGCGCACGCACACACGCACGCGCACGCACACACGCACGAACGCACGCACACCAAACACTTGCGAACATAAAAACAAATCTTTAAAGATTTTGAAGTGTTAATGGGTGCCTGCTGCTCTCTCATTGGCATCAGGCAAAGACCAGCTCCCTGGATGCCCAGTCTTACAGGTTGGGAGTGTGCTGAGGGAGGCGCTGCATCACAGTACCTCAGTCTCCAGCCAACATGGCAAGGCAGGCGCTCACTTCTCAGCTGTCCACAGCATCTCCATGTGCTGCCACCAGAGCTCCAGACAGACCCCAGGGGCATGCTGCCTTGTCCTTCTCTGAGGAGGAAGGCACCAGCGAAGTTGGCTGCCTGTGGAGAGGGGCCATACAGCTGCTTGTTTCGCTGATCACACTCCAGCACCTAGTCCTCTGGTATCCTTTACTATTTTCAGATGAGGCAGGGGGACTGAAAGTCTTATAACAAAAGCAATAAAATTTTAGGTTTTATGTTTGTTTCCATTTAGACCAGTTTTGGCGTCTTACATATCTGTGTGTCTGTTTTATTGAACACGTGGGCACTGGATTTTGTTTTAAAATGGCAGAAAGAGGGTGAGGGTGAGACCCAAGGAAAGAATAAGCAGAATGAAACAAAACACAAGTTCTGGATTGTGCTGAGAACAGAGTGAGGGCACAGCTGGTCCTGAGCTGACACCTGCTGCTGCTGGAACTCAGAGGCATTCAGTTGGGGACAGCTGTGAAAGGGCCCCAGGAATCAGAGGGAAGAGGGTGAAGCCAGGGCAAAAAGTACTTCTCCCCAGAGTCCAAGACAGAAGCTGCTGATGGAGTCAAAGCATCGCACGCAAGCTATTGAAAAGTATAGTGAAGAGAGGCAGGCAGAGGGAGGCAGGGGCTCAGGGCTGGGGTGCAGGCAGAGGCAGGATGGGGGCACAAGAGGCCAGGGTGTACATAGCTGTATTCCCAGAGCCCACATCATTCTTGCCAAGCACAGTGGTTCCACAGCATGTCTCATCCAGAATTTTCCAGATGCTCAGTTGCTGACAAATGTTTGCCTCCCTGGCCCTAGCCTTCAAAGCTAAATCAACAGGGCTCTCTTAAAATCGATCAGCTATGTTTGCTTTTTGGCTCCTGATATATATAACACAGGAATCGAACATCTTCATTTAGTTTTCTGCCCACTGGCCTGGAATCTTCTTAGTCCTCTCTGTTGCCAGCACCTCACCCCAGCCCTCACACAGCGTGAGGGTTGGAGGATATAAACTTGGAAACAGTGTTACACAGGATGTCAGTCCTGCACTTCTTTAAAAAAATATATGGAAAATTCTTCTTGGAGCAATGCACCTATTTAGATACTTGTGCACACAGTCCTATAGAATGCAGTGTGGGAAAGCGGCGCTCACACATTGGTGACTCTCCAAGCAGCGGTGTCCGTGCCTTGAGTCAAATCAAAGAGGCTGTTTCAAGATCGCTTCTCTGAGCTGCAGCAGTCGCTAGCTTGATGGAGCTGCAAGTGTCCTGCAACCCTGAGCCATTCTCGTGAGAAGAACGGAGAGAAGCACACACCAAGCTTCTTGGTGTGCTGCAGCCAGGCAGGCTGTAAAAGCTCAGCTCCACGCTTAATGACTCGTGTCACTGGGCCGATGAGGATGTTATGAAAATTACCACAGGAGAGTGCGCAGCCCCAGCCAGAACGCATGGGGTGATGGCTGCAGTGAGGACCCCAAGCCGGCACCCACAGCCCACAGGGGAGCCAGAACAGCATCACGGCCCACAGGTAGCTTTATCCCGGGGCTGTAACGTGCAGTGTCCTGGGAACCTGGTGGCTCTTGCAATGGGATCAGAACCTTGCTCTTCTTAGTCTCCATTTCAACTTTTGGTCAACTCCTGCTGGCTGAGACCAGCTGCCATTTGAGACCACGTAGAGGACTTGGCGGGGCAACCTGTCCTCTCATCCCAGCTTCTAAGAGAACTGGGCCCCCAAATCCCAGACACGCAATGTGGGAGACTTGCACTGCTGGGCCCTGAAGGGCCCCTCAGTCATCACTGGCAGTGTGGTCAGAGGAGCTTCAGTTCTCCAGTGACCTGCCAGAGAGGTAAGGGGTCAAGAAGCCAGAAGTAGTACTGTACTGCCCTCCAAGCAGGCATGAATACAAATCCCCGGGTGCTCTGTGAGGCGTCATTAGTGTCCATGTATACCGGCTTGATTGGATTGTCACAACTCCCGAACAATATCAGAACCCATGAAGGAGCTCTTAGGTCAATGTAGAAGTGTCACAGCTGTTTCCTAGGTGTGCAAGTGTGTTCGTGTATCTGTGTGTGCACGTGTGTGTGCGCATGTATGTGTGTGTGTGTGTGTATAAGGCAGGGGGTAGAGGACAGTACAAGACAAGAGAGAAGGGTCCAAGGTTGTGGAGTACCCTACTCAGCTCTGGCCCTCTAAGAGCACAATGGCCCCGGCATTAGTTAACTGACAGGAAGCATGTTTTGCAGGCTGGGAGCCCCGGGCCGTGGCACCTCCCCTGTCATGAAGAGCTCACACCTATGTGGTTACCAGAGTCCAACAACCACAGATTACAGGGGACCAGAAGAACAGGACACAAGGGAATCACACACGATATACACACAGACTTTGTACCAAAAAGAAAAAGAAAAAAAAAAAGCTAGCCATGCCTCCTGATGAAGGCAGCAATTAGCCTTGGCTCGCCTCAGGATGGCCAAAGTCTGATCTTTATTCTTCTGCCTTAGTTCAAGCCTCAGAGCCTTCCTGTCACCAGGCTGTGCCCTCCCACTGCCCACTGCTATTCCTGGATGAGTGCTTACATTTTCTAAAGGTGATTAATGCCATCTTTGAAAGAAATCCCTCAATTGAGCAGGATTACGAAAGCCATTCTCTCACGTAATTTAGCTCTCACCAGCCAGTTCCAGCCAATAAGTCCACCCATTTCTGGCTCAAAAGCAACGAGGAGAGTTAGAGATGGAGATATTTGAAGTTAAAGGACAAAAGACAAAACTCAGGGTCTTGGTACTGCGCATCTCAATTTCTTCAGGACAGAATGTCCTCTTGTTTGATTGTGAGAAGCCAGTGGTTCTGTGTGAACTCCACATGGTCACCTTCATGAAGGGCATTTCTTCAAGGGAGTCACATCAACCCCAGAGACATGCAAAGCTGCTGAGTGCTTGCCAGGGCTTAGAGCTCTGCTCAAGCCTGGATGTTTCATTGTACCGTGGAAGAACTAAATCTGTCACACCGTACAGTTCTCTCACCCAACTGCTTAATTCGCATTAGCACTAGCCTGTTTTCTCACAAGTCTTTTCGGTAAGTGAGTGGCCTAGAAGGCTGTTATCTCACAGGCTTTGGTGTTGAAGACTGCAGGCTTGACAGCTCCACTGTCTCCACGCGGTGCTGTGCCCACATCACCTCAGACGGATGGATCCAATGTTTCCTCATGCAAAGCATAGGTTTTGTGAGCTGGAGACTACCTGGCTTCTCGTTCCAAGGGTTTTGACGCTCTGCACTAGCAAATCAGTCTAGTGAGCTGCTCTTGGCTCTGTGGTTAGCGGGAAGGATGTGGCCATACAGCTGTGCCACACAGTGGTGACATTTACATTCCAGGTGTCCCAGGCTCACTATCCAGACCAGAGGGAAACCTCCACGGCCTTTCAGAGGACTGTTCAGAAACCCTCAGAGATGGAGGGGTGCAAACCAGCCTACAAACAGACACTTGAGAAAAAGACACAGGCTCCCTTTGGCACCCTCTAGAGGCAATTCACCACCACCCTGTAGATTGCGCAACAGCTCATGGTGGGGCCTGGTGGATGTTAGAGTGGAGACAAACGGATTGTCAGCGATTTCCTCGTTTCCTCCTATGGCTTACCAGCAACCTTTCCACATTCTTCATGTTGATTATTTTATATGACCACAGGATCTCTTTTCTCATGGAAACTTCATCATAAAAGCCTGGACCGAGGGAAAAAAATAGAAACCACCACCAACAAATGAAAGCCAGAGACATCGGTCATGTCTATCAGTACTGTTTATTTTGATGCAAGCATTTGAAGGTACTGCTTCAGCCCTACCTCAGAATGCTTCCGATTCATAAACATGACCAGAGGAGGTTTTACCCCTTCTGACAAGTGGGGGAGGAGTCTCTACAGGAGGCTGTAGGTGTGAGAGCATGGTGTGTGGAGACTAACTGCCCTTGAGTTCCAACCGTGGACGCCTGCCTTTGGGTCAGTTACCCAACCTCTGTGGAACTTGGCAAACTGGAGGCCTCCCTCTCTCCCAGAATTGCTGTAAGACTAAGGAGACATGTCCATTACACACACACACACACACACACACACACACACGCCACCCCGAGTGTTAAGTGAATTGCTGTAAGATTAAGGAGACATGTCTATCACACACACACACACACACACACACGTGCCGCCCCATGTGTTAACTCAATGTCTCTAGAAACTCAGGACAGTAGAGAGGAAGAAATTAAGAAGTCAAATTGCAAAAGTGTTCTTGCAGGGTGTTGAAAGCTTCACATTAGTGAGTCCTGGCACCTGGCTAGCATTCCACTGTGTTTGCCTCTTCCTGAGCAGAGAGGCTCATGCCTTTGTGTGAAGCAAACCAGACAGAGAAGATAAGGCACTTCCCCTCAAAACAGATGCTACTCTGTCCAGCCAGGAATGAAGATCTGGCATCAGGCCCCATGGCCTCTTAGATTCATGCTCTCTCCATGCCCAGTAACTATTGCAGCCAATATTATTGGACAGGACAGATGCATTCCAACTGTTGCTTGCTGTTGCTTCCCTGAAGAGCAGTTTCTAGCTTAGCAGCCCATGAGGTGAACATACCACAGAAAGATCTGTTCTTGGGCACACTTCCGAGTCAACCATCATTAGTCAGAGTTGCAGGGCACAGCACAGACTCCTCACCTACAGTGTGAGCACAAAGTGTTTCTTCATTTGCTGAAGCTTCGAGTTGGTGAGTGTCTATTGTTTAGCTTTTCCCCCTAAATGAAATGTTTACTCAAGACTCAGAAAGTAAGCAAAACTCACAAGCCTCAGGAAACTCAAGAAACATACAGGCCTTAAGTTGTGAAGGAAGCACTGCACCGGGGAGAAGGGAGAGGGAATTCAGCTTTCTGAGTCATCATCTATGCTGAGGTGAGACTACCAGTGATGCAGATTCCTCTGAGTCACTGATGCTCCCCCAAGCAGCCCCAATAAACCCACTGTTTCACCACACCACCACACATGAGAGGTCACTTGTCTCTTGTTGAGTCCAAAATCCCTGACCACATGAGGTGGTGTAGATAGAAACATGTTTTTGTTTTGGTCCCAGGTGTGGGATATAGGGCTGAGTCAGGTGGTCCACAGCAGTAGACTATTTGCTTTGAGGTCTTTGCCAGCTTCAGGTAGTTTAAAACTGAGGGCTCTGGAGAGAAAAGAAATGCCAGAGCCCAGAGAGTGTGGAGATCTGAGAAAGAAAAGGCTGCTGCTAATGCAGAGAGACAAGACGTTGGAGATCTCCTGAAGCAAGGACTGGACTGTCTCCAAGGAACCCAACGACCCTAACCAGCAGGAAGCAGCTAAGAGAACTGCGCCCCTCTCCCACTAACCCTTTCCCTTTCCTACCTGGTGTCGGGGTGTTGGAAGGGATTGGGGTGGAGCAGAGAGAAAGAGATATAAGAAATGTAAATAAAAGTTTTTAAAAGTATGCCAACAATGTGGAAAAGTGTATTTTGGCTCCTATTTCAGAGGATTTCGGTCTACCATGGCAGAGTGAAGGGCTACAGCAGCCTGTGGCCGAGGCTTTTCTCACTGGGGCCAGCCAGGAAGCAGGCGGCACTGCAGGAAGCGGGTGCGGGAAGAGGTGGTCCTGCAGGAAGCAGGGTGGAGGGTGGAACTTTCAAGACCACCATCAGGTGCTGGACCACACTGTCTTGAGGTTGCCACCAGCTGGCGCATAGGAATCACAGCACGACCCTGCTGAGGTCATTGGATGTCCATGTCCTAACAGCTAGGCAGGGGAGAAACAGCTGAGAGGGCATTTCAAGAACACAGACCCTCAGAAGGGAAGCTTGCACACTCCTGCTGGGGCAGCTGTGTCCTGGCGCTGGCTGTTCACTGGCTGGAGCTCAGGGGTCACTGCTCTCTGAAGGGATGACTAGGGAATCCAGCACAGTGGCAGCTGTGAAGCCCCTGGCAGTGTGTCCACCATCACCGGGGAGCTCAGATGGAGATGGTCCATGTTCTCTAGGCTTCTGAGAGTCCCCAACGCACTACATGACACACAGCCTCCTTCAGTGACTGAGAGAGTGTCTCGGACTGTGTGATCCGAGCTGCGGTGCCAGAGGCCTTCCAGTGCAAGGGTCTGCCACGGAGCCCAGTGTTTCCAAGGAGGCAATGAAGTACTTGTCACAGGAGAGTCTGCAGCCACTGGCCATCTGCTCCCTGACGTTGTTGACATTGTCTTAGTTCCTCTGAGGGCAAAGAGCTGAAGGAAGAGTTCTTTGTTGGGAGGGGAGACACTTTCTCCTTAGAAGCCATGGGACAAGAGGAAACAGGCTTTCTGCTACTGAGGATCTTGTCATATGTATTTAAAAGAGATTGTTTATAGCTGGGTATGAGGAGCTCACATGCGACCCCACATTTGGGAAGTGTAGCTGGGAGGGTCAAGAGTTTAAAGCCTCTCTCTACTACACAGAAAACTCAAAGCCATCCTGGGTTACAAGAGGGGGAGGGAGGAAGGAGAAGAGAGAGAGAGGAAAGAGAGAGAGAGAGAGGGAGAGAGTGGCCACTAGGCATTCACTACAAACTAGACAACACTGCAAGGGAAGGGACTGGAGTCCACAGCATCATGGAATCTAAACCCGAGGGGAAGACAATAAATCGGTTGAAGTGCTGCCTGCACACCAGCTCACACAATCATTTGGTATGAGTAAACAGCTGGGGTGCTTTGAGCAGCCAGCAAAGCTAGAAAAGACTGACATTAGAAAGACAATGGAATGAAGGCTGAGCTTCCAAGTGAGGGGAGTTCTAGAAGGAGAAGAGAAAGGGAAACAAGAGTATTTCTCAGGCCCCAAGGAGCCTCTTGCGGTGGCCTAAGCACCTGTCACTTCCCCCTTGCTCCCTCACCAGCTTCTGCCAGCAGAGGTGTCCACCGGCCAGGCCACACTTGCCACTCTACATCCCGGCCTTGCTCTAGCTCAGGCCCCAGCCTTGCTCCTGACTCTCCAGGCTTTGCTCTCTGCTCTCCTGCTTTCCTTTGCATTCTCTGAGCTGACATTTAATGAGTTCAGAACTCATGCTTTTCCCCCTCTGCATATCTCTGAGGATCCCCAAACCGTTACTATGGCCTGGCCACCTTCCAGGGAACCCGCTGTTGGTTTTCATCCCTGGGTCAGCAAGGTGTCGCGTCAAAGTTAACAGGCTCTTCTGAGCAGCGTGGCAGTCCGCTCTTGGCTCCTCCAGCTCTCTGAACTGAGGGCCCCACCCATAGGGTGTGCTGCAACTGAGTGTAGCATTCATGAGACAGCTGAGCACATGTGAGGCTGACGTGGTCAAAATGAAATCCCAGTCAGATCAGCGGGAATCTGGGTGGCATGTCACATGACCTCCCTGAGGCCTTGGCTCTGAACACACCACATGCATACACCCTGTGCTCCCTGTGTGGGCATACCACGAGGTGCCAGTAAAACCACCTGGACCCCCACAGCTCCTGCTCGGGACAAGTGTGCACGCTGCAGGGTTTTGCTTCGTGTGCGAATGGCACGGCTGTTTGAGTCTCATAAAACGTGTTACATGAACTTTGTCTTGACATTAAGACAAAGTTCTAAAACGATTTCAAAGGTGGCCCCGGGCACACTCTTCCCATTCATTCTTTGTATTTAATGCAAAATGGTGTGTGGGCATTTCCAATCCTAAAATGCAGGATTCACCTGGGAGATGCCGGAGATGGCCTGTCTCCTTCAGTCTTAAGTATTCAGCCGAGATTTATCTTTATGTAAAAGCAAGTTTGTCTACCTCGCCAGCGCGTAAAGCAGATTTCATTTAATAAGTGGTAGAATGTATTGGTGTACTAACACATTTTAAAGTAAACACTTTACAGTTTGTTATCAGTGCATTTTAGGGATACACAGCTCACACTCCCAGGGTTGTGTGAGAATCTCTGGTCTGGTCACAAAAGCAAAGAGTTCAGGAGCCTGTGCCCTGGGATGTCCAAGTCCAACTTCAGGAGGCAATGCCCTTTTGTGGCCATCACGGTCGCTGACAAAGTGAAGGCAGAGTCCAGTTTTCCCAGTGCAGACTTGCACTTTAGGGAGAAGCGGCCAAAGCAGGCTGAGCTGGAGGGAGGTGCAGCCAGGACTCAAGAGAACTCTCCTAGGTTCCTGACTTCCGCTTCAGGAGCAGCACTCACGCCAGCCCCGTCCTCACCCTGCCTGGAGGTGTACTCTCACAGATGCTTGCTGAGAGATGCCACCTCCCTTCACCCCAACCTACAGATCCATGCAATGGGCCCTGCTCTCTTCCGTGTGTCATTAGGCTTAGAAGCACACAGTGGCCTGAGGCCTGGGGTGGTTAGAATGAGAAGCGGGGCCATGGGCAAACTCTCACTGAAAGGAAAGACCTCAAAGGCAGGCAGGCAGGAGGGCACGCTGTGTCTGAGCCCTGTGCAGAGCTTAACCCTTCCTTCCCCGGCCGTTCTGGATCCTTACCCCCCCCCCCACACACACACACTCATAGATGTGTGGGTTATATAAGTGCCTCGGCTGCCTGGTTCTGACACTACACCCAGCTGATCCTTTGTCCTTCCTGCCTTTAAACTTGAGTTCCCAGTTGTGGCATGAGGCCCGGTTTCTCCTTGGAAGGAAATGTCTTTGCGGGAGAAGTCTGTGTCGGATTAGCTTGTCTGTCAGCAGCACGGCCCACAGATAATGAGGAGTATTTGACAGAGACCAATGCTGACAAATGGTCCACATTTTTGAACTCATTTCAAAGTATGAATTCTGATTTCCTTTCATTTTCTGGATCTCTGAGAAACTTATAGACAATTTAATTGGCTATCTTTGAGGCAGGGCATTCCTAAAATGCTGGGTATATTTGGGTTTATAGAAACTGATACTATAATGGAGGCCATTGTTCAAGGAAGTAGAGACAGGTTCATGTATTACAAGCCTTGGATAACATATAAAGAAGATCATTGAGCCTGAAATTGAAAGAATTCTGTTGAAAGACAGAAAACAATCCTCCAGGGAACTTGAGAAAGAATCAGTGTTTGATGGACAATTGCTAAGACACATTTACTTTGTATCACTTTTTAATGAGGCTGGACTAGACAGCTGTTTAAAATTCCACTGGAAACATTTGGATTCTCAAACTCAAACATTTAGATTACAGAACACAAGGGTGTTTATGCTTTTGTTCTTCCACATAGATTAGATTACTCATGGGGACAGTGGAAAGAATCTAAGACACGCTGGTTTGCTGCAGCCCGGTGCTTCCAGAAATGTTGCAGACAGCACAGGCACTGTACATTTGGACAGGGCTAGCAGGACCGCCATGAAGAGCACTGAAGAAGCACCAGAGTGACCAAGTCCACCGACAGGGACAGGGCCTCTGGACAGGAGGGGTCCCTGGGCACTCTCCTAGGAACAGGGTGTGTGACAAACTCTGTCTTTCTCCTGTTGTGTTGCACTGCTTCCTGCAGAGGTGCAATAGAACTGCCACACTTTACGCCCTGACAACATCGGTTGAGGCACCTGAGCCCACCCCTGCCAAACGCAAACCCAGGCGCAGGCTGTCTAGAGCAAGTTTTCGTTGCTGTCTGGATGCAAACATTCCAATCCGTTATTCACTGTAACATCAAAGAAGAGTCCGTCTTCTAAGGTGGAGCTGAGCCTGGTCAGCCCACATCTGCCGTCGGCCAGTCTCGGGCCACTGAGAACCGCTCCTGAGAGTTCAGTGGCTTTCCCATCTCCAACACCTCCACGGAGTCTGTTGCACAGGTTCTTAGCACCGGTCGGCGTGCAGTGGAAGGCCACACCTTCCCCACAGGGCCCTGACTACCCTTGTGTGACTGACACTTGTCTCCACTTGTCTTGAGGGGCCTCAAAGGAGCAGTCAGGAATGCTGTGTGCTGTTGGCCAGATCTGTTGAACTTCCAATGCAGAGTGCCCTTGGATGTCACACCAGGTGCTCACCGCTGGCACAGCTGGGACAAGCAACACATGACCCTGACCCACTTCACCTCCCAGGGAACCCACTGTTGGTATTCATCCCTGGGTCAGCAAGGTGTCACGTCAAAGTTAACAGCAGCGGTGGCAGCTCGGCTCTTGGCTCCGCAGGCCGAGGAGGCCGAGGTCACATCCTCTTCTTTGGAGTAGTAATCACGTCCTGTTGCTATAAAATACCCGGAGAAAAACAATGCTCAAGGTTCAAGGGTCTAGTCTGTCCTGCTGTGGGACAAGGTAGCTGCTTGCGTTGTGTCTAGACTGACGCCACGCCCTCGCAGCCCTCGCAGCTGAGGAGGCCCTGCTATAGAGAGCCCCTCCCAGGGCCGAGTCCCGCTTCAGGGCGACAGACAGTGCCATCGCAGCAGCAAAACCCTCACCCATTTCATCCGGTAAACCTGTGCTCAGTTGCTCAGCTCGGCCTTCTCCTCGTCCCCGCAGCAGAGCAATGTGCACATTATGCCAGTGCGTGTGTTAAATGACTGACTTAGAGGGCTGATCTTGTATGCATGAAGGTCAGAGGGTAAGCAGCTGAACAGATAGATAAACATCACACCCAGCACCAGGCCTGGCCTCGGCGGTGAAAGGGTTAATGAAGGGACGAGCAGCCAGGAACGTTTCATTTATTTGAAACCATGTGAATAGTTTTCATTAACACAGAATTAGTGTCCTGCTAGGTGTGGTGGTGGACATGTGTTACCCCAGCACTTCTGAGGTGGAGGCAGGAGAATGGGAATTCAAAGTCACCCTTGGCCCCATACTGAGTTGGAGACAATTATGGGTACACAAAATCCTATGGCGAACATTAGGCTTCTTGAGAGAAAAACCATCTTGGGGGGGGAGGGTGTTTCAAGACAAGGTTACTCTGTGTAGCCTTGGCTATCTTGGACTTGCTCTGTAGACCAGGCTGGCCTGGAACTCACAGATTAACCTGCCTCTGGCTCTGCTGGGATTACAGGTGTGCACCGCACCTGGCTGAGAACCCCCTTTTTGAAGGCAGGGTCACTAGAATGTGACCCGGAGCTGTGACCGTACACAGGACCACACGGTGACTCCCCCACCTGCCGTCTGGTGAGTGTGGCCCCGGCCCAATGGCAGGCTTTCCTCTGTGTAGGACTCAGACATGAGACAGCCAGAGAGTCATCAAGAGACTTCCTGGACTGGAACATTGACTTCCTAATCCACGTATCACAAACTTTTCAAAAGTCCTCTTCCACAGCTATTACCTGGCCCTTGTTTATTCAGAGCCTTGGCTTCTGTCTCCCTGATGACCTGTGACTCTTCACAACCATCATGGGTCTGTGGGGAAATAACCTGTATGTTTTACTTATGTTTAAGTATGAATTCACAGACCTCAGCTGTGTTCATCCACAGCTAATACAAACAATCTGAGCTTTGGTACAACAGCATGCTAATTTAAGCACCTTGCTCCCATTTGCCTGTAAACTCTAGTCTATGAAAATTTGAAAAAAACAAAACAAAACAAAACAAAAGCCTAGTAATCCTTCTGTAGCAAACACAGCCCAGGCTTCTACTTGTTACAGATACTATCAAACATCCTGACCTTGTAGGTGGACTGCATCTGCTTTTCAGGACTAGAACGGATCACCTGCTAACGTTGCTGAAAAAGGGGTTTGTTTAGCATCTGTTTTGAGGTACTCTAAAAACTCCAAACAGCACCCCACCAGGTGGGAGCACCCGGCCTCCTGGATCATGGGGAAGGTGGGAGCACGCTGTGGAGGAAGGAGAGGAGCGCTGTGGCCCTCCGCTCCCTACCCAGGGGCATCTGCTGGAGTTGATGAGGACCTCCCCCAAGCCCTAAAGGTGCACGCTGAGACGGTCACCGGAGGAACATGCTGGCAAAGTGCCTTAGCAAGCTGAACACAGCCTGGCGTCCACTGTCCTGGTTGGCTGATTGGCTAACTTTCTGGCCAGGTCACACAGACAGGAAGGAGGGCTGGTTGATGCTGCTGGCGTGCGACTTGGATTTGTGTCCCTCAATCATGCCCCCTCACACACTTTTGCTTTATATTCCTTTGAAACTGTGCCTTGGCACACAGGAGGGTGAGGTCCAGACACAGAGCTCAAGAGCTGAGGGATCCTGAGCAGATGAACTGTGACCTCAGCCTGCCCATTCCAACAGGTGCGTTCAGCTGCCAGCTCTGAGAGGAAGTCTGAGGAAGCCTGAGCCACGTAAGCCAGGCCCTGTGGTCAGCCTGACGCATCTTCAAGTTTGAACTGAATCAGACGTTGCCTGAGGGTGAGGAAACTGACCTGCTAGCTGTGCTGACTCACTTCCACACTTACGGGTCTTGTTTGTTTGCATGATTTATCTCTTGACTTTGGTGTGCTGCTTGGTTTAGGGAGCTGGTGGGGTTCCATTGTCTCTGGGGAACACTCTGTTCCACTCTGCCAGGCAGAGCAGTAGCTGGGGTTGTCTGCTGTCTTTGCCTAAATGCACCAGGGTGGACACATCGCTGCTGACCATGGGTGCCCATGTAACCCTGAGCAGCAGTTAGGATATGTCCCTGTCACCAGGCTGGTGTCAGCTGAGCCCTGCCTGCCCTGGTCAGTTCTCCTCTGCCCTTCGGTGTCCAGCCCTCTAACAACCCTCAGTGTGTGGGCAGAGTGCTCACGGCTCCTGGTACTCCCAGAGCCTTGCTCGCTCCATTTATGGACCCCTTGCTTTTCCACACTTCAGTGCTGCACCCTGTGGTTTCTTCCTGCTTGGTTGGAGGCTGGTGACACTCCTTACAGGAGAGGTAAGGAAACTCACGGAGTTTCAGGTAGTAAAGCGGCCCATGGCCATGCTAGGCTGCCGATCCACAAGCCTCCCCCCTCTACCAGAACCTCCCTGTGATTCATGTCCTCCCCTTGGAAGCCTTCTCTTTAGGTCTTCCCGTTTCTGTTGTTTCTACATCATATTCCAGTTAACGTCTTCTACCTAGAAAGTTTATTTCATCTTAGTTTTTCTCTAGACTTTGACCTTGGGACTGCGTAGTCTGCATCGACTACTTCTTGGGAAGTCTATCCAAATATCATATCACCCCAAACACATCCCTCCCTGACAGTCTTGTGCAAGGTATGAACATGGCTGAGCAAATGTCCTTGTATACTTGAGCATCTTTTGGATATATGCCTAGGAGTGGTATAGCTGGATCTTGAGGTAGCGCTATCTCTAATAGTCTGAGAAAGTGCCAGATTGATTTCCAGAGTGGTTGTACAAGTTTGCATTCCACACCAGCAATGGAGGAGGGTTCTCTTTCTCCACATCCTCTCCAGCATGTGCTGTCACTCGAGTTTTTTTATATTAGCCATTCTGATGGGTGTAAGGTGAAATCTCAGGGTCTGTCAATAGAACAAAATGACCAGGAAAAGACCTTCACCAATCTTACATCTGACAAAGGGATAATATCCAAATTATGCAAAGATCTCAAGAAATTAAACTCCAACAAACCAAATAATCCAGTTTTAAAAATGGGGTACAGAAATAGAGAATTCTCAACGGAAGACTATCAAATTGTGGGGAAACATTTAAAGAACTGCCCAACATCCTTAGTCATCAGGAAAATGCAAATCAAAACGACTCTGAGATTCCATCTTACTGACTTGTTTCTGAATTCAAAGGTCCCTCACTTTTTCCCATGTAGCAATTTAGGCCAATGGCTTGCTTACTCCAATTTTTATTTCAGTTTCTATGATAACCTGAGGAGTTGTAAGATTTTAGGTAAATACTGTCACTATTTAAGGCGAAATATTCACCAAATACACTAATTCATGGTATAGAAATTTGAGAAAGAAACAATATTCTAAAAGAATTAATAAATTGTAGCCTGGCCTCGTGGGATATGCCTTTTCCAACAGACAGGCAGGGGCAGACAGGTATTTTTTTATTTTGAAGCAGGACTACACAGTGAGGCCTGGACTCAAAAAAAAGGAAATCTTCAAGAGAAAGAAAGCATGACACCCACGCAACCTTTTGGAGTTCCTTTTATTATACTGAGAAATCCCAGAAAAGTACAAAGCCCCTGGAGGCAGAAGCATTTCAGAGAGTGAGACAGGGGCGCCTCAGTGTTGGCTCAGCTGCTCCTGATTCCACAGTGGCGCGCTCTGCCATGGATTAAGGACATCCCAATTACCCACGTGTCTGATATTTGATTAAACAGGTGTCTACATGTCTGAGTTATGTTCCTTCAGAGCTTAATTATGAAATGCTTTACAGAGTGTCTGAAGAAAGCGCAGGAAGCAAGCCTGTGCCACAGCCTCGTTCACCTGCAGCTGCTCACAGCTGGTCAGCTAGTGCTTGTGTTTGGGAAATGGATGGAAACACGGTCACCTACGGAGCAGAGGCCGATTAGTCACACAGCGATCATGTCAGCGCCCACTCTACCCAGAGTCACATGCGTGTGTGGTATCACAGGGGCAGCTCCCATGCACGCGTCACCACAAGGCGGTCAGGAGGTTTTCCTTCACCTAACACGGGTCATCGCCACCGGAAACTGTCCTGTTCACTGGTGAGTGCTGGCTACTCACACTAATGAAGCAGCCGCTGGCGGCTCCGGACACTGCTCGGCTCCTTTAAACAGAACAGCCTCTGTCCAGGACACAGCATCTACCTCGGAAGTCAGTGACTGACACGTGGATGGGCCGGGTGCCCGCCATGCTTCCTTTATTCAAGGCCAACAGGCTCCGTGGTGAGAGAGCGCTGGCTCTTCCTCGAGGGACAGGAAGCGTGAGCGCGGGTGGAGGGCGGGCCGGGCTGGCTGTTACTCGATGTCCACCGGCTCCGTGGCGATCAAGGCGCTCAGCTGCTTCTGGGCACATGACAGGAAGAGCTCCAGGCTGGACAGGCTGCGCTGGCGGGTCACCTGGTCCAGCTGTGGGTGTGGAGAAAGAGGAGAGAAAGACAGATTTCAGCAGTGAGAAAGGCAAGGTGACGCCCGTGGTGACACCACAGGACCAGCTTTCTGTGAGGAAGGACTTGAAGCCACTGGGCCTTCTAACGTTTGCATGTCCATTCCCTGCTGCCGGCCTGGTGTCCAGGCTGAGAGGGTGACACACTCATCACACTGTGGTCTGCACTGAAGGAGCTGTATCGGAATCCCAGAGTGATTTTAGGAAACAGGAGGGGTAGAAGCGCAGCTCATGGTCAGCGTTACCCAGCAGGGTCCGCTTCTTCAGAGGACTAGGGTTTGGTCCCCAGCACCCACATAACGGCTCCCAGCTGCCTGTAACACAGTCCCAGGGGACCTGATGCACTTCCTGGATCCTGAGAGTACCCACATGCCTGTACCACACAGACACAAACATAAGTAAAAAAAATCCATCTTTAGAACTACGCAACCATGTAGAAACCTGTATGATGAGGGTCTGAATTAGGGTTGTTTTAAGAGATCAAGAACAAACCACTGTGGTGACCAAATGAGGGCCGGCAAGGACTGCGCCTGGGTCACCTAGAGAACATTCTGGAGGATGAAGATCGCGTTGCTGAGGACACAGAAGGCGACATGCGAGAAACCGGCCACAATGGAGCCTCCGGAGAGAGCAGGGGCTCTGTTTATAGTGTGACCTGTCCTACATCCTTCCTGTCAGTGGCCCTGCATCCAAGTGGGGGTTCTTGTTAAATATCCCACTGAAACACAGGATGATTAAAGAACGGGCAGACAAAACCTTCGAGAGTCATCTGGCGAAGAGGCCATGTAACAAGGCAGTGATGTGAGCTGCTAGGCCGGACAGGACTCCTTCAGTTCTGGGGTCTCCTTCAGTTCTGGGTTCTCCTTCAGTTCTGGGATCTCCTTCAGTTCTGGGGTCTCCTTCAGTTCTGGGGTCTCCTTCAGTTCTGGGGTCTCCTTCAGTTCTGGGGTCCGGAGGTTTGTGCTCTGCTCATCTCTCCCCTCTACCTTACCTCCCCCGGATACAGAAACAAACAATCCTTCTGCTCACAGATCACAGACAAGAGTACCCTCGATGGTTCAGCCCCGCTGAGCAGACGCTGTCCGCCTGAGGAGGATGTGCTCAGCTTCCGGAAACGGGCCTGGGGTCAGCTGAGCTGGACCTCGCCCATCGATGCACAGCCAGTAAGTGCCATGGCGTCTCCTGGGCCTGGCTGGCCAACAGTGAGTGCCAGAGTGCCAGGAGGAGCCTCTCATCCAGCATGGGGTGTTAAACACGTGTACCGGCACATGCATGAACACGCACACACATGCCTGCCTCTCCTCTCTCTGTCGAGAATACACTGATTACTATCCTGGACAGATCCAGTACATGGAATTCCTATGGTTTACACGTGGTTTATGGGTGTGACCACACTGCTTTCCAGGGTGACTGCAGCAGCTCCCCGTGGCGGCTGAGGGGCCACATCCCCACTCTGTTCCTTCTGCAGTTACCTAGTTCCTGCCATGTATTCACAGTTTAATGACCTAACAGCTACCTTGGTCCTCTAGTCCACAGTGGCCTTCCCCAACTTATGGTTGCCATGCGAGTGCCCAGATCAAGGCGGGCGGTGTCACCTGCGGGCACGAGGTCCTGGTTCTCTAGGAGAGTGGCTGGGCAAGCCAGCAGGAGGCCCCGCCACGGCCTGTCCATAACTCCTGTCCCAGTTACCGTCCTCACCTCCCTCCTCAGGCTTCCACGTGCCGCTCTAAGCTGAAACAACTGCCTTTACCAGAGCAGGGAGACCCTGATGACATGCTGAGGCCACAGGCTGCTTCGGCACGGCCATCTGCCCAGGTTCCAAACACCTCCCCACTGGGCATTGCTTTCCTGGCCGTGCGTGTGTCCACACCAAGTCACACCATCTTAGTGCAGCTTGTAAGAAGCCAACCCGCTACATAGGGACATGTGAAGGAGGGTTAACCAGCTGACATGTAACAACACTGACGAGTAAAACACAGGCTGGATGGAGTCTTAAACTAATTTTCACAAAGCACAAAACAAGCAAAACTTAGAAGTACATCGCTCCCAGACATGGAAAGGCAGGCAGAGAGGCCTCCTGTGTCCGGCGGTTTGAGGCAACCTCACAGATGTTCACAGATGTCACTGATGTTCACTGATGTTCATGGAGTTCACCTCACTGTCTGCACTGTCCTGGAAATGAAAACAGTGTCCACGACTGACCCCACAGCGCACGCACGTCCCAGCACTGCAGAGGAGGCAGGAGCAGCAGGAGTTCAAAGATGGCCTGGACTGTGTGATGAGCTTGAGGCATTTGAAGCTACAAGACTGCGCCTCAAAAACAACAATCCAAGTGAAAACAAAGCCTTCCAGAAAACAGAGCTTGGCCAGGAGCAGCAGCAGGAACAGCCTGCTGTTCCTTCCTGCATGTGATAAGATCAGCCTTTGAGTAAGGACTGACAAGGCTTTAGCTAGCGACGACCTGCCCATACCTCCACAGCTCGGAAGGGCCTAATGCAACCACCGGGGTCTCCGTGAGACACCAACACACAACCCGGAAGGGACTGGCACAGACAGGAGATGATACAAACACGGCAGCTGTCACTAGAGACAGGCGTGGGCTCCAGAATGGCCTGGTGTCCGCAGGGACAGCCCAGCCCTGACACCTTTGCGCTTTGTGCTCTGGCCTGAGACAGTGTCACTTTTGTTTTAGGTCTGGTGAGTAGATTTTTTTTTTCTTTGAAACCATCTTCATCTTCAGGACTTTGTGGTGGATACATGACCGTGGAAACCTGATACTGTAAACTATTCCAAACACCTGGCACAGCTTAAACAGATTTATGCTCCCAAAGGAATGGAAGGAGGGGGGGGAGGGAGAGAGGACTCCCTGTGGTCCCTCTCCCAACTGCTGCTGCCTCCTAGCTAGATCCAGGATCAGAGGGAACAGTGCCCCTCCCTTTCCAGGACAAGTGGAGGGGGCTGCTTTCACTGCTGCTGATGACACTGCGGTACAAACGAACAGACAGTAGCCGCTCCGGCGGGACTGTGCTCCGGCACTGACATGAACCTTGCTAAGCCTTGGGGAGGGCTCCTGTCCTCCTCACCAACAGGCTAGGAGAGCGATCCTAGTGTACAGGGCTCTGGTCACTGTCCTAGTGTGCTTTCTGATGCTGCAATAAACACCATGGCTGAGAGCATGAGTTTCCTTACAGCTTATATCTGGAGCCCAACGTGGAGGGAAACCAGGGCAGGACTCAGGCAGGAACCTGGAGGCAGGAACTGAAGCAGAGCCAGGGAGGGCGCTGCTCACTGGCCTGCTCAATCTGCTTCCTCCTGTAATCCAGGCTGCTTGCCCAGGGACAGCACCCTCCTCAGTGAACTGGGCCTATAATCAGTTGCTAGTAAAAACGTGTTCCACAGATTTGCCTATGGACACCTAATGGAGGTGTTTCTCAACTGAGGCTCCTTTTCCAGGTAACTCAGGCTTGTGTCTGGTCAACAAAGCCAACCAGGACCACATGGATTCTGGGGTTTGCAGAAGGCAAGGAAAAGTCACAGCGCTGGAGTGCCAAGACAAGGTCGCACAGGGACCTGTGCTTTCCTCACCCACCTTCAACATGTACCTGCTGGAGCATGAACTCACATGTTTATGAGCATGTATGTGTGTACTGTGGTGCATATACACGGTGTGTATGTGCAAGTGCGTACACATTCCTGCTGGACCTAGCCTCAGTCAGCAGAACGCATCTGCGGGTGCAAACCCATTCTTTAAGGATCTAGTTAGTTAGCCGACAGCAGACAGGGGAACTTTTCCTGTGTCTTAATGCAAACACATGCCATTATGCAGGGAATGGATGGGGTGAGCCATCTAAAGGGCTCAGCAAGTTACCTGCCCACCCTTGCCAGGCAGAAATTCATTATCGACTGCTCTCAATGACCTGCCTATCACTGTACAGCTGTCACGGTGCCCGGACGCAAACTGAAGATGGCTTTGCCAATACATTTCCAGATGCCTCTAAATGAAAGACACAGTTAAAGGCTTTGGGAAATGCCAATACACTGAACAGCGTCACACACATGTAACATCTGTTCAGTGTAAACACGGCATGCTGCCAGTCTAATCTAATGTCTTGGAGCAGCTGGAAAGCCTATCTCCTCCCTTACGAAGATCTAGCATACAGGTTCCCACTTCACAGGTCTTTACTTCTTCAAAGAAAGCACGGAAGTTTATTTGCAGAGGGCATGTTTAAGATTTCAAACTTTACAAACAAATCTGTAGTCTCTGGGTGGTGGAATGTGCTTAGATGAAAATGAGGTAAGCGGCTAGCCTTGACACTTGGGTTAGGTAAAAAAGAAATGGGGTAAAGCAGGGATAGTGTCTAGGGAGGAAGACCACGACTAAACCTCACTGCTTGACTCTTCTACAGCACCTTCTTCAAACACAGGACTGAAGGTCGGGTGACCAGAGTTCACAGTTTAGTCCCTACATGGTTGCTCATTCTTTCATTTGTCCAAGAGTCCTGAAATGAAGCTGAGACATATCTGGGCTTGCTCAGAAAAAGGGTGCGGCCCGGAGAGGGTAGGAATGGCTCCTGCATCTATCCGGCTCAGAGGAAATGAAGTCACAAGTGTCAAAGTGACAGCGGGCTATATCCCAGAAGCCATGGGCAGCTGGCTGGCATTTCTGTGCTTTGCAGGACTATCAGTGTTTCATGATCATGCCACATGGCTTCCTGCATAGGATGTCAGCGACCATCCACAGCTCTAACAAAACTCTTCACACAGGCTGTAGAACCTCAGCACCCAGCATCTCAGGCGGTGTCCATAGGAATGAGAGGGAAGGGGCTGTCCTTCCCTGCTCCACAGACAGGCAGGCAGGAGAAAGCACGGGGGAGCCCATCTGATACTGTGTGCTGCACATCTGTAATCCTAGCACCTGGGCAGCTGGAGCAGGGGGATTAGCCTAAGCCTGAGGCCAGCCCCCCCACCCCCACAAAAAAAACAAACAAACAGAAAACAGAGCAGAGTCCACCTGGGAATCAGCAAAGTCTGGCCTCACACTGCCCACTGAGCAGTGGTAGACAGTGCAAACAGCAGCTGCAGGAGTGACCTTTCTAAGGAAGCCCACCAAGATGCATGAAGTGAGCACACACTACAGTGAAAGACTGTCTACTCCAAACACGCGAGCACAGGAAGGACTGTAAGAATCCAACAATGTCCACCGCCCTCCCAGAAGACAAGAACGCATTTCCCTGTCCACATGGTGGCTCACAACCTCCTGTAACTCCAGTTCCAGGGTAATCGATGCCCTCTTTTGGTCTCCATGGCCACTGTAAGTATGTGTATACACATATACTCAGGTGTACAACACACACACACATACACTCAGGCATACAACACACACATATATTTGAAATAGGGTTTCTCTGTGTAGCCTTGGCTGTACTGGACTCACTTTGTGGACCAGGCTGGTCTCGAACTCACAGCAATTCACCTGCCTCTGCCTCCCGAGTGCTGGGATTACAGGCTTGTGCGACCATGCCCAGTGCAATTAATATTTAAGGTATAAGAAAACATTAATTAAAAAGAAAACAATTTGTCAGAAGAATATCTCTAAAGACTCCTGACAAACACTACAGACGACTTTGGTTGTCAAAGCAAGCTATAGGAGAGGCAGGAAAGCAACAGGATCAAACAGGAAAGCTACAGAAGAGGCAACTCAGAAGAATAAAAACAGAAATCCCTGAAATCTGTGGTGCTGTATCCCACTATTTCACGCCCCTTGGAGGCAAGAGGTGAGGTGCTAAGTGAATGTGAAGGCTGTGATAATGTCCAGGAATTCTGAGCAGAACTTCTACACAGCACACTCCTCTAGATAACCTTTGGTATCAGGTACATTTGAAAGATACATTTATCAAATAAGACATCAAGATGACAGTTACAAATGACAAAGGTTTTAAGGATGACTATCAAAATTACTTGATGACAGAAAAACCCTAGAAAGTTGTTTTCAAAAACAACATGTATTTTATAGTCAACTAAGCCATGCATAGAAAATGAACAAATTTACTGTAGAAATAAAGACGATTTGGTTTGTACACAGAACTGCATCTACAAACTGTAAGAAGGCAGGAGAGAGCTGCTGGAAATACCAGAAGAGTGTGGGACAGCAAAAAGTAGGCAGCTTCAGGGAGCACAACATCAGCATGTGCCTCAGCTACAAAGGGAGTGTGGCTTATCAATAGTAAAGAATGCCAAGGGTGTAGCTCCCAGATGAAATACAGTGCTGAGGCCGCCATGCGTAATCACCAAATACCAGCGCAGCAGGGCAGCCAGCAGCCTAGGTCAGCCAAGGTCTACAAGAAGAGCAAATGTGGTGACATGTGCTCCAGTTCTTCCAAGGACGGACTTCAGGTCACAGAGCTTCAGACATGCCTGCAGCCTTCTGTCTTTGGGGTTTCCTGCCCACAGTCTGCTACCAGCAACTAAAAACCATTCGAATACACTGCTTCTGGAGACATAGGATGCGAATACACTGCTTCTGGAGACACATGACACGAATACACTGCTTTTGGAGACACATGATGCTTACACTGCTCCTTCTCCCATGAACTTCTGCAGTGTTCTCCTGCCCGCCTTTCATGTCTGATTCTCTGTCTTTACCCATAAAACTCCAGAGGATGATGATATCTTACATCTCAGACATGGATATGTACATTTTAATTAAAAATTAACTGCTAAAATCATAAATCCATCAAGCCTTTCTGGGGATTAAAATGATATGAGTTCCTTCAACGCACTCATATTAATTAAAGGTCGCTTTAATTTTTCTCCACATTTCATCTGACATATTTACAGTATTTGATAAAAATTCAAACCGCCATCAAAGTAATTTCTCATTTTCCTTTTCTGCCACACCCAAGTCTATCGCTAGCTCAATGTCTTTGTGGTCCAGCGTGTGCCTGGGCTCCTCTCAAAGGCTCACCCACCCTGTGTCTTCACTCGAGGCATTCCCTGCATCTGGGATGATCTTCTAGACTTCACTGTTTTTGGCCCCTGTCTCTTCTTCCATGTTGGCTGCGTTCATCCAGAAAGGCTCTCACACCTCCTTCCCACACTCACTCAATGTCTGGATCTTTGCGACGACATCTCAAAACACACTCTGCTTCTGCCAACCCTGTAAGTCTAAGGAAGCAGCTTCTGTTCTGTCACTGCCATGGTGCCTGTGGGCACGGTGCGGTGGGGCAGTTTTGTCTGGCTTCTACGTTCGGGTAGACATCTGGCAGACTGGGCAGCTGGGTGCTGGCTAAGGTTTGGCTATGGAGCATGTGTGCCTTGGCCCTGACAGGACACTCACATGTGGGAGGGCTTGTATCTTTTGGTTCACAGCTTAAAGCCCCACAGGAAGGTGACTTTGCAATCAGCACATGACAAGTGTTTTTGGAGGGCCAGACAGAAGAGTCACTGAGCCAATGTCATAGACGCCAGCTCTACACCTGTGTCCCACAAAGAGCCACAGATAACACAGACCACAGTGCCTGCAAGTCTCCTAGCAATGCAGAGGGTGGGTCCTCATGTGATGCTCACGTGTGGGAGGGCGGGTCCTGACGTGATGCTTACGTGTGGGAGGGCGGGTCCTGATCTTAGTCCTGCCGCATTTTAGTGTCATCTTGAGTGAGATTCTACCTTTCTTGAAGTTTTTGTTTCTCCCTACATGGCGAAGATTAAGCAGCCAACTCCTGGGCATGCAGCAAGGACGAAACACAAAGATGCTGCAGAAACAGGGCCCAGGAGAGTCACACACACCAAACACACAGCAGTGTGCTGCACACAGCCCTGCCGCTTCCAGGCTGGGCTCCCTCTCTCTTCCTTTCTGTGGCAACTCCAATTTCACTCTGGGATTCTTTCCTCCTCCGTGAACTGCAATCAGGAGTCTGTCTTTCCCAACTGATCCCGCTGCATTAGGCTGTGAGAACTGGGGCACGGGTGGCTCCTGCTGTCATTTCTCATGTGCCCTGCGGCCATCACTGCTGCTTCAGCTCCTCTTCAGGCAGCTCTGCTGCCTAAGTAATTTCCCAGAGTTTGGCTGGTCCAGCTCCTAACACTTGCCAGCAAAGAACCAGGACTCTCAGTGGCTGGGTCTCTGCATCCACTGTTTAATCTAATTAATACTGAACTTAACTGAACACAAGTAAGAAACACAAGTGACTTCCTGCAGTCACAGCCATCTACTGCTCAGCCTCTGCTCTCAGCCCAGCAAACAAGACAAAGTCCACAGAGGAACTAGTCCTCCTTAAAAGGAGCTCCTGTGGTCCTGAGGGGCCAACAGTAGCACCTTGCTCCCTGGTGGAGACCTGGGCACAAGGAGCACCAAGGAACACAAGCCGCCATGCCACCCCACACCTGAGGTCCTAGTGAGGGCTCTCTGCCATCTGGAGATCAGCTTGGGGCTACAGAACCTGTTCTGAGGCAGCCTGAGCCACACTACGAGGCAGGCAAGAATTAGTGAAAGAACGATCTATCCCAAGGCACTTTACTTCAAACACAGTGCCCAGAGTCCCTCTAGGAAGACTGCATCTGGAAAACCACACATGGATGAGAAGCTTCTAGGTCTGAAGATTAGTTTAACACCTTGGTGGGATCCATTAACCTTAAGATCAAACAGGGAGGGACAGGGACAACACACAGGTGGGCATGTCTGAGTCAGGCAGCTAGGACTTCAGCCTTCCCCTCCAGGCTCAGCTCTTTGCTGCCTTGTTTCTCCTGTCTGTCCAGCTTTACTAAGCACAGGAGAAAGCTGAGGCCAAGCCAGGGCAGCGCTCTGGTTGTTGGCTGCCTGGTAGGTCTTTAATGACCTCTGTGCCTCAGACATGGCAGGCCAGCATTCTGCCATTGAGCTTAATAAAGGAAGGACTGGGAAGGAGGCTGCTGGATGACAGCTGGCCATACTGGGAACAGACGTGCCGAGGGCCTGGGACACACACACACACACACACACACACACACACACACACACACGCTGGGAGTTAACCCAGTATGTCCTGAAGATAACCAATTTCACCAAGCTCTTCATTTCACAGAGCTTTGTGGTGACCCTCTGGGAAGAGAACTGTGTGACCATTACACACAAAATATCCCAAATTAGAGAGGTGGGAGCTGTGGTTAGCCCAGCCACAGACACTGAAAATACCCACGCCCACACACCTTCCTCAGCTGCCCTTCTGCTCGGATGGAAACAAAAGCCTTATCTACCCAGCACTGCAGAGCTTCTGGGACAAAACCTGGGCATCAGCTACAGAAAATTTTCAGATTACTTAAAAAAACGAATGATACTGCGGCAGCCAAGGGCAGACATTCCTAACATGCCTGACAGTCACTACAGCTGCTGTAATGAGAACCCTCAAGCCCAGCAGAACGGTCAGTTTTAGAATTAGCCAAGAGGACAGAAAACTAGAAATAGCTCTGCAGAAACCACGGTGACTTGGAAGAAAGTCCCGAAGTCCATGCTGCTGACTTCTGACGCCTTTCCAGTGTTTGCAGATTCCCAGCCCCACGAAGTCCGACAGCCCTAAAGCTGTGAGCTCGGTCACCCCACTCTCCTCTCCTCTGCGGTCACCCAGGTTCTCTCCTCAACTCTGGGGCCTCCACTAACTGGTCGAGTGAGTGCCGAGGCCGCCATCTAAGAGCTGACAGAAGCTTCTGCTGGATGTGGCCTGCTCAGCTGCGCAGTGCTTCCCACACTTCCTGGTGTGGCAGCTGGAGCAAAGAGAGTGCACCTCAGCCGTCTGTGACAGGGCTTTTGTCCTGCGTGGGGATTTACCCTTAGCCTGGAGTTTCCAGCCTTCTGTCAGTTAACTGCTCACTGTCCTTTGGAAGCCGTGGGGCTCCGTCAGCTGGAGCAGCTTCTCTGTGAAGGGGCCCAGGGCCAGAAGGGCCAGAAGGACCTGTGGCTGTCTCCTGGATCCTGTGTAACTGAAAGACAAGTGTGCAGCCCGAAGCTTTTTGTATTCGGTGACTTTTGGGGATTGCTAAACCTGGGGAGACCTGGTAGAGGAGCAGAAAATCCAGACAGAACAGTTGCTTCCATTTCATGAGGAGGCCTTAAAGAGAAAGGAAGAGCTAAGCTCACAAACCCCAACTCTGAATTCCAGGCAGGAGCCCAGATAGTGGCCACTGCTCACACAGAATCCTGGAGTCCCCCACCTTCTGAGGGGGCATGCTTTTGACCACACCACTTTCAGGGTACAGAATGGGGTGTCAAGGGCACAGACTGAGGAAAGCACCCAATGGTCAGAGCCAACAGGAAATGGTGATGATGACTGCCGGTGGGGCTGGGTAATCACAGAACCCAGACTGCAGGACCCCTGGCTTTGGAGATTCCATCACAGGACCATCCAGACAACAGGCATTGAAGGGAATCAGCTAACTCATGGCGCAGACATGAGGTCTGAGTCACACACTGCCTTCTTCAGTTCTAGACCCATGTCAGCTGGGACGGCAACCTCCTGTGCTGGGGGGGGGGCACTGCTGCATCAGGCACAGCCGAGCCTAACCAGGGCCCTGCAGTGATGCAGTGGTGTCTTCTGCAGTGGTGTCTGCAGTGATCTCTGCAGTGATGTCGTCTGCAGCGGTGTCTTCTGCAGCACTGTCGTCTGCAGTGGTGACACCCCCACGGAGAGCTGCACAAGCCTTTCCTCTGTGAGTCTGGAGCGAACTTGAACCCGAGGTCCCAGAGAGCTGCTGTGGAGCCCTGGTCAGCCCAGGTTCTCCCCCTTCTGCTGCCTACTGAAGAACGGCAGCTGACATTTCCACTCTGCCATGTGGCCAATACCTGTGTTTAGACACTATGCACCAATGTAGCTTCATTTGCATGCTTGCTATGGTGTGGAACATGTGACAGTTTTTATGTGTATGTGTGATCTATAGGAATTCCTATATATTATACGCATATGCTAGCCACATCAACAAATACACTAAACACAACAAAACACGGAGTCCACTTGTGGAACCTGTTACATTTTTACCACAAGGATTACACATCCCACTTAACAGAACTGCCCACTATTTACACTAACGGTTGACAGGAGGAGTGAGTGGTTTGTTCTGCTTTTCTGACCAGCACAGTCGGAGTGCTCGTGAGTGGGGGAGTGATACAACACAGACCTGCTTATACAGTTAGTGCTGCTGACAGCACTGACCTGCCGACTGTTCCAGCAGCCCGCTGACAGAGAAGCCGGGGGGCACACGCAGGCGCCTGCGGGGACTACAGGAAAGCTGCGTGTGCACGGCATCCCGTGAGTCAGAACGGCTGGGTTTTGCTTTGGGCACCCGCCTAGAACTCTGCGTGTGGCTTCACACTTGTCTGCTGGGTGTTTGCACACCTGTCTAGTGCACAGTTAGTCAGGTCCATCCCTTCCAAGGAGATGACCAGCGTCACACTCAGGCTATGGTTCAGTGCCGGGGCGCCGCACCGGCTGGGCAAGCCTCTGCGACGGCGCAGAGCAGCGCACACTCACCCGCCTCTGCTCCCGCACGTACTCCACCAGCTCGTCCCGTGTCCTCTTCACTGCTTCCTCCACGGCCTTCTCGCTTCGCCTCTGCTCCTCCATTATGGCTGCCTTGACAGCTTCCTGTTTGGGGTTGGAGAGTGCAGTCAGTGCACACGCACCAGAACACACATGTGCTTTTCCCACGTGGACGGCCTGGCCCGTGGCGGCAGCTCACCCTGCTCCAGGCTGATCTTACACGGCACTGCTCCCTGGCAACAACTGAGGTAACTGCCAGGCCTCGGGAGAGAGCGCAGGGCAGGCCTGACACATGCCACCGACTCCTCACAGTCCATCACCCCGGTTCCTGTCACACTGCTATCCTGTCCTCCGCAGCCCCGAGACTGCACCCCCAGGGCACCCCTTCTATGGCAGCTCCTGTGGCTTCGCTCACACTGAGCTCTGTAACACACAGGCATCAAACATGCTCTGGGTAGTGAGTGTGAGAACGTGGTCTGGGTACTGAGTGTTACTGAGCAAGGCTTGTGGCAGGTCAAGATGTGGGGCAGGACACCAGGCAAAACCCCATCATTCTCCTGGGGTCAGAAACCCAGGAGACTTCACAACAGTGCAGCAAAACAGGGTGAGTAGGGAATATCCAAGAAAGACAGACTTTTCGGAAACATCAGTATTTCCTGCAAAAGCAGTGCTTTCTTTATTTACAGGGAGCACCTCCACCATGTAGCCGCGGGTGCCTGGGGTTATTTACGGGAAGCACCTCCGCGAGTTTCTTTCACTTCTGATTTTCCAGGGCTCTACCTACACTAAGGTCTATGCATGCTTCCTCTTAGTTTTTCTCAACCATCTTAGACATGTATATCTGACCAAGAACATATAAAATAACTTCACTATTACAAGCCTACTTACTTAGAAATTTTGTAGAATGTAGGAAAGTATGAGCATACAGAAATGTACATATAAATGTGTAAATACATGCATGTAAACCTGTAAACGTTCAAATGTGTAGACGTGTAAATGTTTATAGAGAGAACAAGGGCAGCACAGGCAGGAACGGGACCTAAAGGTAGGTTACACTGTCCATGACACTTTTATCTCTGGAAGTTCTCAACTGAAACAAACTCTGAGTATTTTCTTAGGCTCTTACTTTCCTTTATTGCATGATTTGTAATCCTTTAGACAGTTGCATCATTACTTACTTTTACCCATTCTTAATCAGTAAACCACATTTACTGATATGGTTAAGTTTTTGGAGTAAATGCATGATTTGTTTTTTATTTCTATGCATATTAAATGCAGATAAATATTATTTTAAAGTTGTACAGTTGCAGAAGGGCCAGGGCCTGAGAGGCCAGGGCTGGATTTCAGATTCCCTGGAGCTCTCCTCTGAGGGTACCAGCCTTCTGCTCAGGGGCCCATTTATCAAAGTATCTGCTAAGGATCCAGCAGTGTGTGCCGGCCAGTTCCAGGCAGGGAGTCTCCTGTCCTTGTCCTGAGGAACTGTAACCTATGCACACATAGGACATGAACAGAGAGAAACAGACAGTGTTGCAGATCTCGGAGACACTTGACGGTGTGATCCTGGCGTTAGTGTGGGATGAAGACTGAGGCCACAGAGACTGGTTCATTGGACGTTTGGTACAGTTAAGTCTGCCTGACAGTTCTGAGGGCGTGTCAGGAGGAGAGGGGGAGGGAAAGCCACCTCAAAGAGCCTGAAAGCTACAGTCACACCGCAGTGCCTCTGTGCTGTCCCTCACACTGACTTCCATTCTTGCCGTTCAGGCTGGCAAATGTGGTGGTCAGCTCTCCATGGCCATCCCAGCTCCCCAAAGTCAGCATCCCTGATCTTCCCACCACACACTTCAAATTTACTCTTAATCATTCCATTTCCTGTGGCCAAGGGTTGGCCTGTGTGTGCAACGAGCAGAGTGGGCCACGGGTGTGCACCTGCACCCTGCACCTGTGACAAGTAAGCAATGCAGGCAACAGACTCGCCCGAAGCCAGGAGAACATCTGGATGAAGCCTGAAGCAAGGAGACACTAATGTCTCAGTATGGTGGGTGGCCTGATTTGGGGTGAGGAGCACTAACAGAAGCTATGTGTGTAAGGCTTGGTCTCTCTCAGGAGGAGGCTTTGGTCCCTCTGTGGCCTTAAGGGGCGGGGCCTGATGAGGGTGGCTCTATCCCTGGGGGACTCCAGAAAAGAAGTCTTGTTCCACTGGGCTTTGTCAGCTCCTGCAAAGATGGGTTATTACAAGAACACAAGCCTGGCCCTTGAACATACTTCCTGTCTCACCAGGTGCACTCTGCTTTTCCATAAGAACCGCTATTCGGCCACCAGCCAACAGTGACAGGCCCAGAAGACAAGACTGCCTTTCCTGGACTCTTGACCTCCAAATTAGCTAATTTTTCTTTTCTTTTCATAATTCCTGGGACCAATGACATTACACACACACACACACACACACACACACACACACACACACACACAGAGGGGTAGAGAGAGAAGGAGGCTATGGAAAAAGACTGCAAACACACAAACTTGTATCAAGGAGAGAGTTCTGGCGTTCTGCCGTACAGCAGGGTGAATACAGTAAAAGTACTTTATTAGACCTTTCCAAAGGTAAGACTGTGAGGAATATCTCAAACACCTCCGGTCAACATGCACTATGTATTAAAGCCCTCCGTAATTGTATGTAGAATTATTATCTATTAAAAATAAGTGACAGATACCTTGGGCGTCTCAGGCAGGAGGAACCGAGTTCTGGGCCAGCCTGGGCTACAAAGCAAAATCAAGGCCAGCCTGAACAACTGTGAGACCTTGTCTTAGCTAAGCACTGAAGAGAGCTGTGGGTGTGGCCCGGCAGTGCAGCTGCTGCCCCGGCTCACGGCCCCCATCACTAACCTAGTAAGGAAACCCAGCCCAGTGTAAATGGCTCACTGGCTGCGCCAGTCAGCAATGCGCTAACGTGAAAGAGTGACGGTGCTCTGTCCTTTTCTGTACGCCAAGTGACATCGATTTCCACACAAACTTAAAGCTCAGAAGGGTTTTCTTAGACACTGACAGAGTAAAAACAAATCTGTATTTCAAATCCACATGCTGTGGACAGCCTTGCAGGCCACCTTGACTGTGGAGAGATCACTCTGAAGAGTGGTGAGTGTCCAAGGAAGACGTCTAGAAACGCTGCCCAGGGGACCAAATGCCCATCAACGCAGATGAGTGCTGACATGAGGCAGGGTATGAGCGCCAGCAACCGAGATGACTGGGACAAAGAACCTGGAACTGTGAGCAAAATGCTGCCCTCAGAGTCAATACTAGTTAAAAAAAAAATCCTCTTCTTGCAATACCGACCTTCCCCAGCAAGTTATAAACATTCTCCATCATGTTAGAACCTCTATGATGTCCTGTTGAACTATTTTGTTGGCCCAGAACCCTGAAGGATTTGCTCTCTGGCTTGCTGCAGAGAAGCATTTGCCAGCACCTTGTGTCAGCAGCGCTCTCTGCGCTGGGGAACCGGGCAGGCTTAGTGCCGTAGGTCCACTGACTGTGGCTGTCTGTGACCAGCTTCTGAATTTAATGTGACTGCCCACAACTACATTGGCCTGAAAAGAAGTGTCTCAAAGCAGGGATGAGCTTGCTCTTCCTGGTCACTCATCCTCCAGAAAGGAAGATACTAAAAACTTTTTGTTGCAGAAGAGCCAGATGGACTTTCAGAACAAAGAGAGAAAGCATGCAGGCCTCCTGACGGGCTCCAGGATGCTGCTGCCCCAAGTTCGCAGTCATATCGCAGGCAGCCAGGCACTGCCTGTGAGCCAGCCAGATGCCGCTCACCTCCTGGCTCTCCCCCTGTTTTCACCAGAGCCTTCACCTCCACAAACTGCTTCTGGCTGGTCGGTCCTGCTCTGGTAGACTTCCTTCTCCAGGAGGTCCGTGCCTTGGCAGGAAAATGCCTTTATTTCATCTCATATAGCTGGTGATTTGGATTTCTCGACTGGACACTGCTGAGCATCTGACTCCGGACTGACTCCTCATCACTGCTGCACTGGTTCTCTTTCTACTTTGGAGCCCCAACCTTCGGAACACGGCAACTCCCTGTAGTGGAGTCCACGCTCACGAATCATGTGCTCGGCTTTCTTAAACAAACAGCAAAACCATCCAACATCTTAAGTAAATGCACACTTTTGTGCTGGGCTCAATTCCTAGCTACCCCAGGCATGTGAGCTACCATCTGGATGCACTGTGAGGAGCCAGAGAATAACTACATAGTGACAACTTCCCAGTATTGACTGCTCCAAGCTCCAGAAAGTACCAGGACCTTTGAATGGACTCCCTAGTTCTTTTCTGTATCTGCGTAACTTTTAAAGTTATCGCAACTTTAATTGATCATAAAATATAAACTTATTTTTAAATGTTATGCATGCATTTTAAAGTATAACTCTATTACTTCCCATCCTTTCCTCCCTCCAGCACCTCCCAAGCTCCCTCCTTGCAAACCTTCTCTATCCTCCTCATACTCCCAGACTGACAGCTTTTTAACATTACCATTAGTCATTGGTCTACCTATGTTATAGCAAGTAAACAGATATGAACACAGCTGAGTCTGTTCTGCGGCTCACAGACACGGTTTCAGGGCTCACCACTGTGGCACCAGAACCACAGCTCACCCTCACCATTTCAGGAGAGACTGCTCACCGTGAGGACTCCTGGAATTCCAGCTCTTACAGTATTTCTGTCCCCTCTTCCACATGTTGCCTGAGCCATGAACGCAAGAGCTGTGACACAGACCCGTCCATTAGAGGTGCTCACAGTGTGCTGATCTCTGCAAGAGGCCTAGTGATGGTTTTCTGTGAGGGTCTCCACTTGCCACAACAGAGGCTTATTTGATGAGGCAGCAAAGGTGGCTCCGGGACAGGGATGGTTCAGGCCACGCTTCCGAAGTGAGCCTTGTGGGTTTGCTGATGGTGGCAGGTTGAGGGGCAGATAGGCCACAGCTCTGTGTTTCCATGCCTCCCTGGAAGGCATTTATAACTTCGTCTTTTGACTCCTACATTTAATATTTTTAAAACATGATCTCATTCTTTTGCTTTAAAACTATGGCTGCCTGGACTAGAGAGATGCCTCAGCAGTTACAAATACTGGCTGTAGTCCGGAGAATACAAGTTCAATTCCCAGTACTGATATGGCAGCCCAAACTGTCCGTAACTCCAGTTCTAGGGATCCAGCATTGTCTTCTGGCCTCCATGGTACCAAGAATACTTGTACATAGACATGCAGGCAGGCAAAACACCCATGAACACAAAATTAGGAAGAAAAAGTCTTAAAGAGAAACAGAGTGCTCTTTGTTTGGTGTGCACGCCTCCCTCCGAGGATCAGGAGCTTTTCCCTCTTATCTCCTAGTCTTAGCTGTCTGTGCTCAGGAGCATCTGTTCATACTTGATTCTGCTTCTTCTTAAGAGCTGCACACTGAAGCATGGTGACAGCCTTGTGCAGCTGCAGTCTGTGCCCAGGTCTCAGGAACACAGTAATCTGGCTGCCTCGCTTCCCTGGGGCCATTTCTTATAACAATGCATCGAGGTATTTATCCTGGGCTGACCAGTTGCCTCAGAGGGGGAAAAAAGTCTTCCAGTTCCAGGCCTCAGCATTCTGAAAACCAAGACGGCGTGGCTGGGAGGCCGAGCTCCTCACATTCAGCTCAGGGGACTCACCTCTGCTGGCCTGGTCCACTCCAGAACAGCGACATTTCAACAGCTCCTGCTCCTGACCGTGACCTGGCCTTCTCCTTCCGTTCAGCTGAGCAGCCAAGCCGTCTCTTCATGGGCACAGCAAGAAAGCCTCGTGGGCACCCTCATGCTGGCCTGGGCTTCGGAGGGAACAACACTGAGTCCGCCTCACACCTTCCCCCGGGAGGCATGTTGCTTCTGAATTTCTAACAGTTTCAGAAGGTAGTTCCTGCCGACACAAAGCACTGCAGCCAGAGGATCAAGAGTTTGCCCTTCTGCTTCAGAAGTTAACCAGGACAAGAACGTACTGGAATGCCATACCACGCCGCACCTCAGCTCCAGCGAATGCAGCTCTCAGAGGAACGGACTTCATGTATGGACCAGGCACCAGGCTTGTTCCTGTCAGTATGTTTTCTTTGATGCTGACTTGCCCATCCCCCAGCTCAGCTGCCATCTCATAAGCCAGATGGCTTCTTCCTACATGTTCACTGTCCAGCCATTTCCAGAACATTCATAGTGCGCTCTTGTTTGGGTTCACCATATTCAAGGCTATCTCATGAATATCACTAAGAATATTTAGCCCTTGTCACTAGTTATTGCTTTTTAACTCTGCTGCATTTGAAATTTCAGGACATTGGCAAAATGCAGCCAAGACATAAAATGATGACATCTAGACACCTGATATCATCTAGAGATGACAGGATGACATCCAGACACAACATGACATCCAGACACAACATGACATCCAGACACAACATGACATCCAGACACAACATGACATCCCGACACAACATGACAACAAGTACACAACGTGACATCTAGACATGACATGACATCTACACATGACATGACATATAGACACAACATCTAGAGACGACATGAAAGCTAGACACAACATGACATCTAGACACATGACATCTAGGCATGGACATGACAACCAGAGCTCCTACTGCCACCTGGAACACAGAGAGTCTTCATTGGTCTTTGCTGGTCTTGGCAACTCCTGCTTAATCCCTCTGGTTGATTCCCAGCACCCACACAGCAGCTCACAATCATCTGTTCCTTCAGTTCCAGGAGATCCAATATCCTGGTCTAACTACCACAGGCAGGCATTGGTATACTAGCTTACATAAAAACAAAACACTCATACTCAGACTCAGAGTCTGAAAGACTCTACCTGACAGGGTATTGAAGCAGATGCTGAGGCTCATAGTCAAACTTTGGGCAGAGTGCATGGGATCTTATGAAAGAGGGAGGAGATGGGAAGACCTGGAGGGGACAGGAGTTCCACAAGGAGAGCAACAGAACCAAAAAATCTGGGCCCAGGGCTCTTTTCTGAGACTGATACTCCAACCAAGCTCCATGCATGGAGATAACCTAGAACCCCTGCTCAGATGTAGCCCATGGCAGCTCAGTGTCCAAGTGGGTGCCCTAGTAAGGGGAACAGGGACTGTCTCTGACATGAACTCAGTGGCTGGATCTTTGATCACCTCCCCCTGAGGGGGGGGACAGTCTTACCAAGCCATAGAGGAAGACAATGCAACCAGTCCTGATGAGACCTGATAGGCTAGGGTTGGGGTGGGGGGGGGGTGACCTCCCCTATCAGTGGACTTGAGGAGGGGCATGGGAGTAGAAGAGGGAGGGTGGGTGGGTAGGATTGGAAGGGAATGAGGGAGAGGGCTATAGCTGGGATACAATAATAACAATTATTATAAATAATAAATTTAAAAAAGAAAACACAGCCCAAAATCACAACCACAGAGCTGTGGTTGGCTCTGAGCCACTGTGAAGACACTAGGGCATCAGATGGGCTCAGTGTCTATGTACACTGAAGCCTTACAGCTCTG
Organism: Pachyuromys duprasi; assembly: GCA_028658305.1. Lineage (NCBI taxonomy): Eukaryota > Metazoa > Chordata > Mammalia > Rodentia > Muridae > Pachyuromys > Pachyuromys duprasi. The sequence continues at coordinate 1,629,265 of CM053761.1, forward strand.
CTGCA